>VZRF01005739.1:0-109264 GCA_013396875.1 Vireo altiloquus
CCCAGTTTATTGTTGAGAAATGGTTGAACAGATCTTGTTGACAGGTTTTAGAGCTTTTCAGCTTCAGGCAGATAGCTAGCATGGATAAGGTTTGCTTAAGTTTCAAGCAGGCTAAATAATGGAGAACAATAATGGAGATTCCCAGTCTTCATTACTAGGAAAGTTAGCAGCTCCTGCTGCCATACTGTATCATCTTACATTGCTCCTCTGTCCTGTAGGTATTTGTACTATGGTTTTGTAGGTATGGCTCTAGTCTCAACTATTAAAAAAAACCCCCAACAAACAAACCAAACTAAATAAACAAACAAAAAACACCCAAAACAAAACAAAAAACCCCTGTCAGATTCAATCTGTATCAAACTGTATTTGATAAATAATAAATCAAGATGTATTTTGCTAAACAAAACAGTGGGGTTTTTTCAGTCATCATTTTTTAAGGAAAAGTATGGAAATAACCTATTTGGAAGACAGTGTGTGACTACTATGAGTGTGTGACTACTATTACTGTGTGAGAATGAAGCTGGGTTTAATGCCCAATCACTTTACCTGTATTTGCAGACAAAACAGTCTTTAGATTCATCATTCACTGAGAAAAACACTTCTTTTTCCCTTCCTTTGTTGTTTTTTGGGCTTTTTTTTGTTGTTGCTTATTGGTTTTAGAAGAATTAGAGTGCCCTTGAAGCCATTTTCTTTCTTGAGTGCATATTCCACCATGGTGTTCCAGTTCTTGACCTGCCCCTGGCTATATGTGCCTTTTTTGCCAGATCCTTCCTGAGGAGCAGCACCACTCAGTCCACAGAGAGCTGGCAGCCAGGGAATGGGGTCTGAGCACTTTTGCCAGCTGGCTGATCAGCTGAGGGACAAAGACAATAGTTTATCTATGCTTGCTCTGGTCAGCTCCCAAGACATTCTTGTCCTTCAGACTGGCATGACTCTTGGCTCAGTGCCAGTTTTCATCACTCTACTGCTGTTCTATGTACACACAGCTTCTTTTTGCTATAGTTGTTTATCATTTTTGCATAATTTTACTTTTATTTGTGGTGACCATCTAAACCACGGCTGCCTGTTCTCTGCATTGTTAGCAGCAGTGAAAAGCTGCTGTCAGTTGGATCTGGTTAAGGAGCAGCTTTAGTCCGTAAGCCTCTATTCCACGGAGACCTCATTGCCTACACATCTCTAAACTGTCTGAACATAAAAGGAAGTTAAGACCTCACTCTAGGCATAAATCCCAGTGATTGAGTCTGATTTTAATGCTTTTGTTACACCCTTCTAAAAGGTAGCTGCAGGTGGTTTTGTCAGGAAATAATTTTGCACTTGTCCATATGTAATGTTTCAAATGCCCAGGTCCACTGGTTTCTGCTTGTCTGATTTTTTTTAATCCATTGGGCCCCATAGCTAGTTACAGAGGTGAACTAATTAAAGATAATAATGAGTCATACCCGTATCATATATATATATATATATATGGAAATTTTTTGCAAACTGAATAACAAGCTGAAAAATAGAATGTGAATGTTGCTAATTCCATGAGCAGCAATGAGCAAGGAAAGGGGCATCTGGTTTAATGTCTGCTCTCAAGATTATTATTTGATAGTTTTCAAAGTACTGCCAAGAGAATACATAAAACTGCCACTGGGTTACATATTTAGGTTCAGTATTGTTCTTCCAACTGCAGTACTTGGAGTGCAGTTACAATCTTTATCTCACTTTCCATCTCACCATGGTAACATGAGTTATGTACCAAATCTTTCTACTTCCAAGTACCTCATTTTGTGAACAGTCTGTTTATGTCAGACATAATATTTTCAGGCTCTACGCTTTCTATCATTCACAAGCAACTAATTCAGCATAGACATCTCACAGTCCAGTCATGATGAAAATTGTTTAGCCTAAAATGAAGTGCTGGTTTTCTATCAGTACCTATTTTTGTTTCTTCAATGTCTCTTTTTATTATTTTTCTCCTGGTAAGACATTCTGATAAAGAGATTTAACTTCTCCAGATATCTTTTTAAGATAGTCTGTTAAGTGTACAAACCATATACTACTTGTTAGTCTGTCAATTTATAGAAAAAAAAATACCTGACTACTTCAGAAATTGTGTAGTCTGCAGTTTGTTGCCTTGTTTGTTTAATCTAATCTTATAACTGATGATATTGATCTCAACAATTTTAAAGATGTCTATTTCCTTTCATCATAGAGATAGTTCTCAAGCATTAACTCTGTCTCAAACATCTGCACAGCAAATTCAGTGGGATAAAGTGTTGTGGACTACAAAATGCAAAGCCGCTCCTTTTCGAAGCTGTTGCAGCTCTGAGTCAGTGATTTGTCTATGGGACAGACATGCTAAGTTCTTCACACATAACTTCCACATGAAGGACGTTTTCTTGCTAACTAGAAGCTGCCTGGTCATAGAGCTCAGTCTCATCTCTTCTGAGCTACTTTTGCAGTTTCCTGCTGTCATAGATGCAAAACGCCAAAGAATCAAGTTCTTGGCAGAAGGAAAATCACTTACAGAACAGAGTTACAGATTACATATATATAAGTTCAATTTAGAACTGAAGGTGTTTATTCAAAATGTCCCAAAGCTACAGTTGACATTACTTCCTTCTGCTGGACGTAGCAAACACTTTCTGTCTTACATGTGATTGCATGTGTGCTAGAGATCAGAGAGCTTTTTTTCAAAATTGGTTCTCAGATGCGTATAAAGTTTAACAACCATAAACAGTCTTTTCAAAAAGCAGCTTGTCACATGACATGTATGGATACCAACCAAGTTTTTTTTTCTTTTTGTTCTTTTTCTCCTACATGAAAAAATTTCTTCTGGCAGCCTCCTATAAACTACTTCAAAGAAGTATCAAGTCCTTTTTTTCCCCAGATGACCTACTATTCTGCTTCTTCTCAGAGAATTAGTCAAGATGTTTGAAATTTAAGAAGTGTGACCTAACAGCAAATTTGATTTTTTTTAAACCAATAATGTATTTCAAGAGTCCTGAATTTCTTTTCAATAGTTTTTTTTAGTTTAAATCTCTCAATTACAGTGAAGATGTATCTATAAAGCAGTAAGGCCTGGAGAAAATTTAGTAGTTTTGGAAAACTACAAGGCTGACAAAAAACAGTCTCAATCCAACATGGTACTTAAGTTATATTTAGTGTCAAACATATGAGTTGTGCCTCAAAGGTAACATGTTCCAGTGCTCTCTCAAATGACTGCTGAGAGAGCAAAGTCTACAGGTTACCTACACAGATTTGCCACATCCGGCAGTGGGAGTTTCTTCCACGCCCCTCCTTTGCTGGATTGAAGAATACACCAGCCAGTGGTCTCTTAACCTCTTTGCTTAATATGCCAGCAACTGCTGCCCATTCTAGAAAGTGTCAATTCTAACCATGTGCTGACACTTTGGTGGGTATTTTTCAGTGGACTTTTTTTGCACAGTACAGGTGACTGAAACTGCCTATTTGCTTAGTTAGGAAATAACGTTCTGCTTGAAAAGCCAAGCATTCAAAATTATGAAATGCCAGAAATGAAGGTGTCCATCCAACTTTAATTTGGCAGCATATATATGCCAGTCCTTAATGGCACAACTGTATTCTTCCCCTGTTCCCAGCTCCATTCTCTAAGCAGAGGGAATATCCTCATTGCTTAAGTGGTGGCTGGACCATGGAATGAGTGCAGAATTATTTCTTTCCTCATGATCCTTTCCAGAGCATACTAGAGCACAATGGTGTCCAAATGAATCATGAACTTTAATGATCATATGGCTGCTATGAGATGAAATGCATCATTATCTCCATTTGATGTTCCTGAAAAGTGGAGCAAAATCTTCTCTGGAGGCCACACAGAAGTGGAATTTGGGGCCCAATCCAGTGCTCATTCTCCTGGATGAAACAATTTTCCTCCAGGAAATGTTGAGCAGCCTTGGCTCTCATTGACTTTGCAGTTTTGAGCATTCATCATGCCTATTCTCCATCACAGCACTGGTAATATTAAAAAGCTCAGCCAGAAGATAAAAGCCCAAATACATGCAGCAGTTCTACGCCTGAAGCAACAAAAGCAAGTGCCTCATTTAAACAAGCTTTTCAATGGAATGATGAAACTGAATTAAATTGCGTATTTTCGTTGTCCTGATGTTTCCTTCTCACTTCAAAACCCACATATCTTCCTTCTCACTTATTCAGTGTACCCACTGGGGAAGACACCACTTGTGCTAGGGATGGCACAGAGCTCCACTTGGGATGACCATCAGGCCAGAACTGGTGTGACCACTCATGAACTGGAACACTGCTTCCCAATTGAATGTGGGATGGACTGTTTCATCTGCTCTCCTGTGGTGGGATTTGGGCACGTAGCATAAATCCAGTTCCTTACTTCTCTGAAAGTTATTATGACTTAATTAAGGCTGTGAGCCTCCTACATATGACTGAAATGAATGAGCTTGTTCAGCGCCTGATATTTGAAGGATGGATCGGCAAATGAACATGCAGTCCTTGTAAATACATAGACTGTCTTTCCTTGGCAAACCACAAGCAATTTCTATTTCCAACAAAAGAAAAAAACAATGTTCAACACGAGAAGTGTTCCTAGTTCTGAGAAGGCAAAAATACCTACAGATATATAGAAGGTTTGGCTCTTTCAGCTTCTTTTAGATGAAGGCTGCTCAGATATTTGCAGGGATAATAGCAGTAGAAAATGTTTGGATAGGTCAATCAAAATAACTTTCTTTCAACTGTCATGTTCTTAAACCAGACAATAGAGAGCTAATGTATTTCAGACACAAAAAAGTACATATGTTGGTTTGAAAAATATGGAAACTAAAAGCTCTGCACTTTCTTACCAGTGTCTGAGGTCATGAAATTTCTTTAGATTTTCTGACAAAATATGCCTCTTACTTAATATAATTTAGCTCAGTTAAACATTTTAATGAATAAAGGCAGTATGTCCTATGATAATTGCTGTATGATAAATGCATGGTGATTGTCCATTTTTTTTTGCTAAAATGCCTTCCTCAGTATGTTTTGGAGTTCATATTTTTCAAAGGATTTTCAGAAAACAGACCCATTTCCTTGGCTTGTCTAGAATATACATTTATAGATAATTAGCTAAACCTTCATCTTTTTGGAAGGAGTTAACTTGGCTTTATGTGGTATATGGCCCATAGAATTTTCAGACGAGATTTAAAACGAATCATATGTGCTTTGATCCATGGGCATTTTGGGTAATGTGATTGCAGGCAAAGAAACTCTGGCTTTTAGTGGAGGCAGGCAAACCCCAGAACAAGTCACTGCGAAACACATGCAGTGAAGCCTGGTGGACTTTCTCACACTTTGGCATTGCTTAGCATGTGCATTTGCTGTTTGTCTCATGCTATGCTCGCTTCAAATAGTTCATGATGATCAAAACATGCCACCAAATTATCAAGAGAATTGGGTGTTTCTTGTGCCATTAGAGACTGCTCAAAATTTGGATGACAATTCACCTTCTCTGCTGGCCGTAAGCTATCACTATATTACACCAGGGTTTTCAATTTTGCATCCTCACTCCATGAGAACTCTGAACAGCTGTGAGAAAAATCATCTGGGAATTTCTAGTAACTGCTACAGTATTTTAAACGGCTGCAAAACTAAATACCTAAGTTGTTGGGTTTTAGGTTTATGCAGCCCATGTATAAAGACCGAAAGCTGGGATGGAAACATATGTGTGCCATATAATTAAACTTCTGTAATGACACCCACAGAGCTCAAAGAGTGGAGAAGCACCTCACAGCAGTGGAAATATTTGCAGTTACAAGGAGAAATTACGGTCATTGTAAACCGCAAGAACTTGCAGCCTACTTGCACATAGAGAAGACACCAAGGAAGGCAAGTCTCCTGCACTCTGAACTTCACAACCTAAACAATGCTAATGGGTGAGTTGAGCACAATTATAAAATTATTCTAACCTGAAGTATATTGTCTGTTAATCTATTTGCTTTGTTTTATATTTCACAAATGAATAAAACCTCACTCCCTTGAGTGAATTGTGCTCATGGATGTAATATTAACAAGGGAAAAGGGAAAACATTCCCAAATAATTTAAGGAGCATATTGTTTCAGGAAAGATCATGCAATACGCGTGGAAGCATTTGAAAACATTTCCACACAGCATGACATGCTCCTGGGTTGTTCCAGGACAGCTATCCCTATTTCCAGTGAAACAAATCCATTCTACAGATAATGAACAGGACGTGGCTGTCCTTTCTTTTTTGCTCCCCTTTCTCCTAGGAGGAACGAGCACAACTAGGAATAACTTCTTTGGTTGAGCTGCAAACATTACTTAATGTATTCTTAGTTGCTTGACAATGAGTTTCTTGAATTGTAGGGTTGCTGTGAAATGTAATGAGCAGACGGTGCAGATAAGAAACTTCACACCAGAGGATCTGGTTTCATTATGTAATCATTCATTTCCACTCTGCAAGCTTTTGCTTGTACATCATGTTTCTCAGCTTTGGCACCCTTAAATTAAAAACAGGCCTGCAGGGACCTACTTATATTTAATAATGATCCCTGTAAGATGAGTCTTATAAGGCGCAAGAAGTATATAGAAGTGAAAATTTTTCTCACATTCTATTTCTTCTCTGTAAACTAATCACATTTCCTTATTTAACTTATTAGAATGTGTAGTTATATGGATTAATCAATTACTCCCTTAAATACAAAGAGTGATAATCCTTGTTCTCAATTTAAAACTGCTTATGGTACAGTTTTCACCAAACATTAGGATACCATGTCTAATTGCAGAGGCATAAATCATTACTTTTATGGCTCAAGTCCCTTGTTCTCACAGGGGTTTTTTCCACCCTTTTTGAAGTTCACTGTAAGGCTGGGTTCTGATAATTTTTCATTCACAATGTCACATTTCTTTCCAGTAATCTGACATCTTCTCGTTATGACCCAACTTACAGAAGACTGAAGCACCAATGACATATCTGATTATCATGTTGTTACAGCACATTGTCACTTCATTAGTTATGTTCAAAGTTTATGTGCACATGTCCAGCTGTTGAACTGGAGTCAAGAGACAGATGAGGAGAGCCCTAATTGCTAATTAGTTTTAATGTTAGAACTCTCAGACAGTGATAATTTTTCAAAATTCTGAAAGAGGTGAAAGCAAACTTGTCCCTAAGAATTATGAAATATAGGAAATTAGATAGTATTTTATAAACCTCTAATTTCTGTGATTTTTTCCCCCAAGAGCAAAATGATGTTCACACAAAAAGCAATTGTAAATGTAACCACACTCCAGTTTTCTCCCATCTTTCTCATCTTTTCTCCTGAAAGCATTGACAGCTTTTATCTTTTTTAGACATTCTTGAGATATTTTGAGTACAGAGTTCAGATTCTTTTTCCTACTTTTTGACAATTTAGACAAAAAGATATCCCCACCTGCATTAAAAAAGACACAAGATCTCCAGAGAGGAGGAAGATTCTGCTTTTATGATCAACTGTAGCAAAACCAAATCATTAGCAAAAACAACACATTTATAACTTCCTATTGTACATGTCAGACAAAGAGTGTTCCTTGTCCTGTGTTTTCTTTCTATCTCTATTTTCACTCTATCTGCACGGCAGTTTTTCTGAGAAAGGGAAGACGCCAACACTTCTGTTTGATTATTGGAGATCTTTCCTATTATCGTGTCTCCCTGATGTTCTTGTCATTGACTAAAATGGGGCAAGGATCTTCTGTTGATGAGAGGTCAGCCATTGCTAGGCTAAGCAGCTCTCAGGTAGAAGCACCTGAACAGAGCATTTGAACAAATAATTTGACGTTTTAAGGGATAAGGTCTGATTTCATAGCAGTCAGGACAAATAGTTCACAATTATTCTGAGAATGACTGATCAACTATGTTTGCGGTTTTTACAGGCTGACTTAACTTTTATGGTGTGCTGCTAAGGTTAAAGATGGATCTGAATCCTGAGGATGTGTCCAGACTGAGTGCTGCTTCTTTGGGATGTGGCTCTAGCATGAGCTGTGCAGGGTAACAGAGTCAGCTGGTGCTCCAGAGCTGTGTCACCTTACTGGGTGACATTGTGCCACCTGGCCCCCTTGGCAGATGTAACTGTGTAGAAGAAAGGCAACTTTTGTTATCTGTGTGGCTGTTGCAACCAGGCCTGGAGGGAAGCTGTTCATACATGCTAAGTTTCCACTCAGGAGCTTTGCAGAAAAAGCCTTGTTCACAATTCAAAAATTTTGGTATCACTTCTGCCATCAAAATCTGTGTGTGTGAAACAATAAGGACTGTCATGTCTAATTATGTATTCACAAAGTATTTCTTGTATGCATCAAGCCATCTGTTCTGATAAGCTTTTTTCTACCTATTTGTCAATTCAGAGCAAAGCATTGTGATCATTCTTATTTATAATATTACCCCACTTCTCCCTAATCTGCTGACATCTACAAGGTAAATTAGTTACAACAGTAGAGTCTCTGTAATGCAAGCATGAAATCTTTGCCACACCACTCCTAAGTGATAAGGTAAGGGGTGTGCAATACCAGCTCATCTGCCTCTGCCCTGCACATCTGAAGGGGAACTCTGAGGAGCTGAAGCAGCAGCCCCTGTGGAAATGAGGCTGGAGTTGGAGTCAGTGCAGTGAAGAACTCTGAACCTCAGGAAGGCATTTCCCCAGTGGGGCTGCACCACGCAAAGATGAGAATCACAGATCTGTATGAGGTCATTCATTGCCTTTGGTTTCGACTTTGTGATTACTTAAACTTTTTGAATAATATTGCATACCAATTACAATGAGAATAAATATTTGGACTTTGTTTTATTTTTAAATATCTCCTGGGCTCAAAAAACATAACAAGAATGTTTTATTAAGAGGATAAGGAGACAATTGCATAGGCACTTCAATGCAAAAGGGGAGCTAAGACGTGACAAGGAGCAAGTATCGGATAAATGAAGCTGAGATTGTCTGAAAGAGGGGAGTGGCTGAAAGGACTTAATGGAGATGCAGACTATAATCTAAATCCTATGTAGGCAGTCATTGCACTGAGCACTGAGCTAAATAAGCCTTGGATCATGACCAAAGAGACAAATTGTGTACCAGGTAACCCTCATCAAAAGTTTTTGCACAGGCATTTTGATCCACTTAGTGATTAAGTTCACCCAGCAACATCCTTTCCATTTTTGGAGTTTATTTTGCAACATACTCTGCATGTCTTACTGAGAAATCACAAAATAAATTTTAGTCTAAAAATGATCATAAAATTGCAATGGACACCTTGAAGAGCTGGAACTCAGGAATAGTCAACAAATACAGGACTTACAGCTGAGATGTTATCAGTCTGATCCTTTCGCATATGGATAGATGAGTTTTCAAAAAGCTATGGTGATGTAACAAAGTTTGCAGAGCAGGCCCGAAGAAAATTTAGGAGCAGGACACAGCCCTGTGTTGTAGCTGTGGGATGATCACAATATTCAAGGCTGGGCATCCCTCATGTATCGCTAGGTGAGTACCACGTATAAATGCATTCTGGTGCTTTGGTAATGTTGCTGCTTTTATTTTTAAGAAGCTTACTGCTAAATTTTGTAGGCATGAATGATACTAAGAAACTGGATTTTTTTTAATCACTGGAAAGAATCTTAAAATTATTAAATAATAAAGCTCTAGGCAAAAAGAAGTCAGTTTAATATGGAAATATTCATATGCCATTGTAATTCCTCTCTCCTAACCTAAGGGAATCACAGTTTAATAAAATGAAGACTTGATTCAGTTTAATGAAAGTGATTATGACAAAACTTTAATGTAATTATGAAAATAAGGTCAAATAAAGTAGTTTTAATCTGGAATGGCTACCTCATAAGAGCAAAATGAAAGTTTTACTCAGTTTTGAATATATTGAGAAACTCTCTGAAAATATTTGATCATGCATGTAAATATTAGGCAAGAGAAAGACTGTTTGGTTCCACTTCAGTTTGTGGAAGTTTGTTTCAGCAAACAGTACGAAACTGGATTTTCAATTCATTTCAGGTTAGATAAATTGAAAAATGCTTTCCAGAAAAGTAATAATATAAAAAAGATTTTAAAAATCCCATTTTGAGTATTCTCAGTACTCAGAAAATTAAATAGAAGGAAATTTACATAAAAGACCTTTACATCAGAAAGTCAAACCATTTAACTATGAGAATGTTAAGAAAAATACTAGCTCTTACAGAATTAGGAGTTTCTTGAAAAAGATTATATAAAGTGCTTTAGGGTTGGGTTTGTTTGGCTTTTTTCCCCCTAAGTATTTCTGCTTGGTTTTTTTTTCTCTTGGAACAAATAGCAAAATAGTTTAACCTATATTTATTTATAACATAGATATGTACTCCAGTCAAATATTTTTGAAGATAAGGCATGTTTATTTGTTAAGAGGATGTAAACTTCAGTGTTAGGAGCTAAATGTGCTGTACTGACCATGGGGTCCAAGGCTGTCTTACAACCCTGGTTTTCCTGCAAATTTTAAGGCTTATACATGCAACACCTGGAACACGATAATATTGATTTGTAGATAGAAATGACTGAGGCATTTAAGAAATGAGTTTTGATTGGAAACTAACTACTTGAAACTCTAAAAAATCAATATTTCTGTTTTGGTGAAACTTTCATGGGAAAGTAGTTGTCCCTGCAGTGGTTTTTCTGTTCATAGTCAGTATAATATTACAATAATACCTATTGTGGATGACTGTTCTACCCAGGAAGGCAAAACACTTGTAGGTAATGCTGCCTCCAAGTGCAATATCAGGCATGGGATTAAAGTCTCACCATCACACCTGGCACAGAAGCTGTCTGTGATTTTGTGTTCAGACTGAAAACTACATCATGCCGATAGGAATCCTTGTGAGTTAAAGGGCAGGTGAGAAACAGACAGAGAATTGTTTTCGGCACTGTTTCATGCACTAACCCCAAGGAGGGCTGTGGTGAGCATTTAATCCAAGCACAAGGGAAATCAGGATTTTCTGAGAGCTGTTTTTCCTCAACAGCAGGTTAATGCAGGCTGGCCTGTGCATAGTCCATCCACAGCTGCAGGGTGCTGCTGCTCTCTTGGCGGTGCCATCTCCTGTCCCTGCCACATGTGATGGATAATCTCTCATGCCAAGCTTTTTCTTGCACCTGCCTCCCTCTTTAATCTCCAATGTCTCTTGAGTCCAGGAGCTTTGTACCAAGCTGGCCACAGTTTCCAGGACTTCAACATCTTGGCAGACTTTGAAATCCTGTAGTGTCAACAAAAATAAACCAACATAGTAGTCTCCATAAATTAAAATACTTTCAGACTTTTAGGGTAGAAGAGTGTATCTGATCAACAAGACTGGTTCTATGTAGTGCAGGTCAGAGCACCCATTCAGTACTGAGATCAGTACCCCAATTCCTCCTGACTGGGAAAGTAATCAGCTTTGCTCTTGGCATCGGTGGTTTCAGAAGCATGGAAGTGCACTGAAGTATATACCTCCTCTGGGGAGAGAAGGAAGTTTATAACCAGAGACGGCTGGAAATCTTCGAGTTTGAGTCAGCATAATCTGTAGCACTTCCAGATTCTCTCTGTGTTTTTCTCCAGATGCCTGCCACTATCCAGGTCATTCTGGCACCTTTGAGCTTGAAAATGTTGTGAAATTTAAAGACTACTGTTTTAAATTAAAATGCTGCAAATGAGATGAAGCACGGATAGTGCCTGAAACTAGGGCCAATGCCTGAAAAGAGCAAGCACTAGGCAAACCACCATCTGCACAGCCTGAAGAATAATAACACTGTAATGCTAATCCATGGATTGGTGTTTCTGTCTGCTGTGGCTTCCAGCAAGCTTTCATTGAATTTTTCACTGCAGCTGATACCTATTGTCATGTATCCTCTAAAAAAATCCCAGTGACTGAACAGAATTAAATTTTGGTTTTGTGCATGGCACTGAAATACACAGCAAATTTGAGAAAATCATGCTCCCACCACCACTCAAGTGCAGTTCTGTGTTCCTCTAACATATAAATTCTTTCATTTTTTAAGTTTGTTGATCTTAAACCAACCAGTTCAAAGGACTAAGGAACTCCATGAGCTGATCTGTTTGTATTTTTTCTTATGAAAGCAAAATTAAGGAGGATGCCATCTTGGGTTTTGGTACATGCCTGTGAAGAGTTCCCCAAGCAGTTCCTCGGTGTTGGTGAAACGCTGGCATGGGACAGGAGCCATCTCCAAATGTAATCCAAGTATAACAAGCCTATGTTGGAGAATAAGGAATTTTAAATGCTCATGTTCGAGCTGTGCTGTTCCACTATGATTCAGCGCCAGATATTAGATCTGATTAATTCTCTTTAGCATCTCGGGGCTCCTGCATACAGCAGCAAACATTGAGCTGGAGCTGCAGAAGCCTCACCCCTTCTTGCTGCTGCCTGACACTTGAACCCAACAATTGTCCTTGTCACATTTGCTGCATTCTGCAAAGAGCCTGATTGCAGCCTCTGTACTCAAAACACCTCTGATCTGCTCCACGTGGAGAGAATTGGAAAGGTCATACAGTACCATGCACCCAGAAGACAAATTCCCTGGTATTGGTAAACTTTGTGCACTAGGGAAGAAGCAAGATCAAACCCACAGCAATGTCTCAACCTCCCATTAGAGAGGCTGGAGAGGAGAGCTGGAGGTCTGCAAGGAGAGCTCTATAATGCTGAGCTGCTTTCTCACCTGCAAAAGCCTTTATCCTTACTGGAATGTTGGTGTGATTCTGAAAAGCCAGCTTCCAAACTCAAGAAGAAATTGTGCTTTGGGGTAAAATAGATGGAGGAAACATCATTAAGAGCATTAGCATGGACAAATTCAGACTGGGGATTCCTCCAAGTACTCTTATGAAAGCAAATTGTATGCAAAAGCTAATGGCCTTCTTTCGATTAAAAACAATGTGATTTGCCACCCTGTGCTTTTTAAATCATGTCTTAAATTATTCCTGTGCCTATGTTTGGAATTGCCTTTCAAGGAATACTGATGCCATTAATAAAAATGGCAGTTCAAACGTCACTGTTAATTGTATACTTTGATCTGTGACCTTTGCATATTAATATTGCCGTCTGTTGAACTGACATCAGAAGGACAAAAGCTTTTGACAACTGATTTTGCTCAGCTTAGATTCAAATGATATTGTCTTTTATAAACAAACCCATGAGATCTTTGCCTTTGTCAATCCTCCTGTGAAATATTGTCTATCTAACAGAAGCTCATTTCCGACTTTATTTTTGTTTGTTTTGTTTTGGGCTTTTTGGTTGCTTTCTTGGCTTTTGCTTGTTTCTTTGTTTTAATATAAACACCAAAATACTGGAGTGACTGAATTAAAAACTGAATTATTTAATTGTGGTCCAAATTACAGCAGATAATTAAAGCACACTTGCCCTCACTTCCTCTAGCATTAAAATATGTAATGGTAATAACTTCTTTCTTTTACTGAAAGAGTTTTTGAATTATTTCATCCAAATGACATAAATAATTTTAAAGCTCACTTTTCACATTAAAAATAGAGTGAAAAATGTGTTTCTTTCTATTATTATGCAATCTGTAGACTCAGTATCTCACCATCAGGTTCACACAGTAATTTGGAAATACAGTGAATACAGTGAGTAGCTGGGCGTTTCAGCAGTCCTAAGCCAATCTCCAAAAGCAATAACATCATCCCTCATTTTTGCAAGATCCTCATCTTCAGTCTAGATTGGCCATTTGTCTTGTTCTCAGCAGGTTTTTTAGCTAATACCCTGTCAATTGCGTCATTATAAATCACAATTTCCAAATGTTTACACAAAGATTATAAACATCTTACAGTTTCTTGTGTCACATAGTTTTTATCGAGATGTTTCCTTCTACAAAATCCATACAGCCCCCCTGACTTCAGCAGATTGCTATTTATATATTAATGATTGCCCTGTTGCTGCAGATGGTGAGAGGTTCATCAGATGCTGCCTTTACTTTGACTGAAAATGTGGAGAAAGGAAACCATGGCATAGTGGGAAGATACAGGGCTTGGTACAAGGCTTTGCCTACAGATGATAAAGAAAACTCAAAGCTTTCAGACTACAGCTTTCATCAGGCACAGGCAGATGCAGATTAGCCAAACCACTAAAACTAAACACTCCTGTAGTTTCTTCATCCAAAATGATGGTAGCTCCTCAGTACTGAGGAATATTCCATGTGGACAGTTTTAAATGTGCTGAATGTTCATCTTCCTCCAGTTAAGCAAGGTGCACAGTTCTGAGCAGTTTTACCTGGAGAAATAAGCCTATGCACATTCAGATTCTGGAAAAATGTATCAATCTTCACAATTAGACATTTTAATGGTGCAGCGAGTGCACTACTTGGCCTGGAGGCATGGAGAATTCTCTTGCTTACTTATCCTTTCATGTAATTTTTAAAGTTATGATGTGTCCTGTGATATACAAAAGTGGTATTGTATCTCTCCATAAAAGACACTTAACTACTTAATACAGAATTTCTCCCTATCTCATCCTGACTTACTAGTGGCTGACTGGCATGGAGCTTTTAATGAAACATTTATTCAGGAGAAAAACATACTGCTTTTTCCATTCCAGGTCCACCTGTCTTCATTAAACCCCTGTTCTCTCTCCTAGGTTCAGAAGAAAGACATTTAATAAACACTAAGAAGGTGTGAAGTTTGTGGTCATGACCATGTGGCCACTTGCAAAGCTTCTGGGCTTGTTGCATGTTGTGGCCAAAGACTGATTTTATTAGTTCCCACATTTACAGACACTTGCTGTTTAGCTTCTTGTTTATCAAGAGAAGAACCATTAGAACCATGTGTTTAATGGTGTCCTTAGAACTTTAGAACTGTGCCTTTAGATAGTATTCATTTGCCAGGAAAGTGGTAAAAGCAACAGCTGCTTTCAAATTTGCTATTTATTAGCAAATAAATATAAATTAATAAATGAGCTCACAGCAAGTTTCCCGAATTATTAAAAGCCAGAGGCTGAAAAACATGATCACCTGTGTTTGCAGTCTCCCTGTTAGTGTGGGAGATAATGTGTTGCAGGGTACATGGTGCCCTAAATTTTGGAAGAAGCTGTAAGTCTTGTTGGAAGAGATGCCTCCTGTGCTGTGGCAGTAAGGCAGGAGATGTGCTTGGAGCTTGGATTTTTAAAGAATTTCACTCTGGCGAAGTTTCTGCAGACAAGGAAACAGTTACTAAAGGGATTGCCATATTCTCTGCAGGCTTCATGCCTGTGCCAGTTTGAATCATTTAATATTATTTGAATAGGTCTTTAGATGCATATTGAATTTGTGTGTGTTGTACGAACAGATATTTTTATCTTACTGGAGACTTAGTACTTTGGCAGTCAGCTCTCAAGTGCTTGGGAGCACAGCCAAGATAATACTTTCTGAAATCTTTTTGAAGTTTTTCTTTTTTGAACCGTGAAAATGCTTCATTTTTTTAACATCTGACTATTTTTTTAAGAAGATACTGCCGTCTTTGTCAGCCTCGCACTACGTATCACCAACCATGCTTTGTGAATAACCCCAGATGAAAAGAGGTCTGGAATTCAAGTGTATGTGTACATTGGTGTCCTATGGAGAGAATGTGCTCAAGGACATCCCTGTGGATGTCTGGAGTCTCAGTGCATCACTCTGGAATAATAAAAGAGTACCTTCTTCATGTTGTTATGAGACCACATAATGTGCCCAGTGTTGATCTCTGATCAATTACCTCTTTTATGAATTCCACTGAATATGAGTGATTTACCTGTATGAGTGATATCCCACTGACCCTGTAGGTTAGATACACCAGTCAAGATGGATTAATACAAAAGACTGTTTTTTTACCTTCCAATAACAGAAACCTTACTTATTCAGGAATAATGAACTCTGCATTAATGGAATTCAAAAATGTGCCAGGTTCCCCATCTATAAAATAAAATTTTCAATTCAGAGAGAATTACAAAATAAGAGAAGAAGGGAAGGAGGAGCATTCCAAGGAAAAAGATAAAACCATATCTACTGTTTCTTCCTGGTTACCCCAGTACCACTTGCTGTGTACTTGCAAGTTACATAAAATGACATTTTATTTATTTATCCATTTATTTATTTCTTTATTACTTTCCTATGGGTTGATGTATACATATCTTTTAAATTCAGGTGGGTGAAAGGGGGAAGAGATGGAATCTTTTTAAGCTGATGAAACATTTAATTAAAATATTAAAAATCCTGAGTTTTTTGTCCCATACTTCTGATATGTTGTTAAAGCTATAAGGAAATTGCCTAAGTAAGAAAATTTATGAAATTTTCTCTTTTTTGTCTCCCTGTTTTTCTTCACAGAGATGCTTCTCTGTATCAACATGGAATATCTTTTGAACCATAGTACTATATGACTTTTCCGTCTTTTCAGATTACATTTGGGAAGGTTTTTCCTTGCCGTAGAGAAGTTCACTGACCTTTATTTTAGATATGAGAAAAGAAGAAGTTGGCAATACCAATTTTTTGTCCTTTGTAGACAATCTATTAGAGACTATTATATCATGCTACATCTATCTGCTCTAGATAAGTAGTGATGCCTTAGGTTTTAACTTTTATGTTTTTCAAATCCTGTACTGCTAGTGTAACTATGAAGTTTCCTGTAGNGTGTACATCTGAAAGCCTTTCAAATAAATACCTACTCTATTCCTTTGTTCCTGTCTAAGTCTCTGTTTCTAAGTAGACATTTAAAGTATCAGTAGCATTCTCACAAATAATGTGGATTATGAAGTAAAATATTAGAACTTTTTGGTGTTCTCATAAATCTGTCATTTATTTCACTGAAACAGAGACATCAGTGTTGTCTCTCACAGGCTCCTCTGTGGTTTCTTACATCATTCCCCAGCAGCTCATGCTCCCTTCCACTGAAAGAGTCTGGTGAAATACCAGGGCCCCACTGCACAGACACGTAACTAAACGAAAGGGAAATGGATGGGAATGCTGTCAGGTGGCTAAGGCTGGATGTGGGCAGCTGCCAGTGTCTGTATGTGTAACTAGCTATGGGAAAAAAGGAGCTTTGTCAGTCTTTGCTGCATTTGTTACATCCTTCATTTTGTGTCTTGCCCATTAAGTCTGAGCATGCGACACTATTAAAAGATACTGCAGAATTCTTCTTGCTAAATTGATAAAAACTGGCCTTTTAATGGGATGGAATATCAAAACTAGCACTATTTAGCAAAGGAAGTTGCCAGATTTCTTAAATTAACTATAGCGTAAGCAAAAAAAAAACAAAAAAAACCCAAAACCACCAAACTGACTGCCTCTCACTTGATTAATTGTAGTGGCAACAAAAGCTCAAAATAGCACCATTTGTATTGTCAAGTGATTCCCAGATGAATAACTTTTCTTTCATCTTAATAGCACACTGTCACAATAAATGTCAGGAGATAATGGATGCATCTAGATTTTCAACCAGAAAGACTGCTTGGCAGTAGTTTGGGACTGCAAAAACTATGTCACTGAATGGGAATTAGAGCAGCAAAGGTGCTTTCCTTTACTTCTGAATTTGGCTGGTGGTCTACTCTAATATGTGTTGCTGAAGAATGTTATTTGGCATTGCCTTAAAGCTTTAGAGCATCTCCTGCTGTAAGATTTTGCTTGAAGCTGCTTGAAACATCGTGAATATTTTTGGGCTGTGATTTTCCAACACAAATTTTAAAAGTTCAAATAAAATATTTCGTTTTGTCACCTAAAAGAAAATACATCCAGCATTTTCTTTAGCAAGCACTGAAATTCATTCTGAATTTACCATGGGGACTAGGCCTGTGTTGTGTCTGCCAAGGGGGTATGAGGTACTGGGCACAGAGACTGGGACCCTCCACCTGGAGCAGAGAAGTTCTAGGAGAACAGTGGGGAAGCAGACAAATCTGACACAAAGATCACTTCTCCCAGAGTGAGACAGAGATCCCAGAACATGCTGTAACCTCCCTGGCAAAAGCACTGCACTGTCCTGTAGCATGGGGCTGTGGTGGGGGTGAGGATCCCTTGTTGCCACTCAGGTACTGCAAGGACCAAGCAATGCATCAGCACAGCCCAAACTGTGAACAGCAGCCACGAGGTTGGTGCTGCTCTGCTGCTGAGTGCAAGCCCAGGCCGTGTTACAGCTTGAAAAAATGGTCAATATTTCCCATATGGACAATACTAACATGCTGAAAAAGCATAACCTTGTTTTGTTCCTTTTGTGTAGGCAAGTGAAGACAGCTTTTAAAGATGGGAGCAAACACGATTTTCCTATGGGCTATTTTGCTCTTGAATAACAGGATGAACTTGTTTTAGGAATGAATGAGGTTCATGTAAATGAAAATTATATGGTAAATGAAAATCAAGCAGTAAATGAAGAGGGGGATTGAATAATGTCAGGCAACTGTCTTTAACTTTCTTAAGTTAAAACATTAGGCTTTATTTTCAGCTCTGGGCAGTCACATGTGGTGCCAAAGTAGCAAAGCTGTGACCTTATCTATGACTTCTGTATAATAATATAATGTCATGTAAATTGAAGCAGCTGGGCCAAAATGAGGACCCACAGTTAATGGTGTGACCCTTCTCTCTCTGTCTCAGTTTTAGATATATTTTTGTGTGACTAAGCCCCATGTCTCACAGGAGAGTTATAACATAAAATTAGTTTGATTACTTTGAAAGAATTTGAATAAAGAAAGCTTGCTCACCTTCTCATCAGAGGAAATCAACAAAGCAATGGGAAGCTGCTCACTATCTCAGCACATACCCTGCACTGCAAGAGAGGGAGAGCTCCTGTAAATGGCAGATGGTTATGTGGTGGCATAATTGAAGGCTTTGACCTAAGGAATATAAAAAAAGAAATATGACCTACAGGTGAATAATCAGTCTTACTTTGGGCATGCCCTATTCCAGAATGCCAGGTCTGGGACTAGATCATACCAAGGGATGTTAGTGTAGGCTTTCATGTTCAAGATGAGTATTGATAGATAATCGTAGGGTAGAAAGAGAAGAATCTCTTGTCTTTCTGCTCAGTGCCACCAGTCCTCATTTGTACTACAGGATCCTTGCCTTGGAGCAATAGTTTGAAACATATTTGCAGACGAGTACCTAAAACCATTAGAAGTGAGATCAACAGCTCACATTTTAGATATATATGCTTAAAATCTATAGTTGCCATTAACTTCAGGAGAAGACGAGAACTGAAACAGGCAATTTTTTTTCTTTAAATGTCAAAATAAGAACTTAGTGCTTAGCTTTAGGAAAATATTTGCAAATGTTGGTGTTAGTATACGATGTGTCAGCCTCCTCACCTGCCAAATGGGGAGGACAGTGCTACCTCCCACCCAAACACGCTACATTACAGACAGACTGAATCCTTAACTATTTTATACTCTGTAAAGCTCTACGAAAGGAGTGCTCCTAGCCTTCCAGAAGCCTTTGAAGAGTTGGAGCATTTTGTACTGGGATGAATAATGACATGAATATCAGAGGCAGAAAGGACTTGGGGCTAAGCTGCTCAAGTGTAAACACATATTCTGCAAGATGCCATGACATCAGTTTAAAAAATCTCCAAGGTACTTGTGTCAGAGAATACAGATGTTCATGAGGCTTAAATCTCTCTTGACTAACTTGGGTGTTTCAGTAGTCATGAGAAGATAAATTTATTTACTCCCTGTTTTCAAATTAAAGTTCTGTTTATTGACAATTAAAAGGTGAACTCATGTCTCTTAATTATTAGACTTGAATCAGTAAGTACCTTTTCATTATGGTTTGATGTGATTGTCAATGATGAAGACAAATGTAGTTCAATCTTTTGTTGAATAAATACCTAATTAGGTATTTCTAGAGAAAGATATGGTGCAAAGTGTAATCTCTTTATGGTTTTATGCCGGGCTTTCCTCTCAAAATAAAGGAAGTATATCAAACCTAGCCTTCTGTTAAGGACTCTTTGTCTTAACCTTGATAACTGCATGTTAGCCACTCATGGCAGGTGTGAGTTCCCTGCAAGAGAGAGAGTGCTTTTGGAAAAGTTAACAAAACTGGCCTGACTGGATAATTAGCATCAGGCTTTAGCTGAACATATCATGTGTTAAGCAACATTGAAGGCCTGCATACTGAATCTTTATAAGTAGTTGCTTTTGTAGAGAACAAAACATGACCAAGTGCCTCAGGAAAAATACTCATAATTGAAGAATCCTCTCCCTTTTCTTCTTTTGGTCAGGTAGGTCTTAACTTGCCCCCTGGCTGATGTGAGAGCTGTGATACAATTTCTATATAGACCCAATGGCTTGCAGGAGGCTTATTTTTTACAGTATGGTAAAGTAAATAATAAAATTAATATTTCACTGCTTGAGTGAACCTTTCCTGGTAGGAAATTACCCAAGTTTCCTTTGAATTATTCTACAGATGCAGTTATACTTTCAAACATGGATTAAAAAAGAGAAAGACTTTTTACCACTGTATCCTGTAACTCTAATATTAGAAGCCAGATCCTTATTCCTCCATCCTGGTCACTTGACATTAGCCATCCTTGTGAAACTTGGGTATTAGAGTACCACTTAAAATTTTTTTAAAAGGTTCAGATTTTCTCAGAAAAGCAGAAGATGGGGAAATCCTTATCACAGTATTACTACAACTGTGATTCTTCTCATAGTTCTACAATGAGAACGATGACTCTTCTCATTTCTTGATACTCTGCTAAGCATTACTCCTAGCCTTTGGCTGGACTGAGCCTAACGCATTTGTAGAAGAATACTGAAATAATTTGTAACATCTCAGCTATTAAGTCCAGTAGCTCCTTTAAGAATTAGCTCTTTTTGCTGAGAGATGCACTTGTTGCCTAATGGGGCTTCTTCTCTTCTGTGTTTTCCTTCTGTTGTCTTTGCCAGTGCGATCCACTGTGACAGTAAGCAGAGACTCAGAGAGAATCCACAGCTGACAGGGATGTCTGAGCTTGGCCCATAAGGAACAACACATAAAGATCTAATGGACAGCACGCACCACTTCTCTCATCCAGCACAGTCAGAACTCTGGATTTTCATGATCTAGACAGGATTTCATAGATGTCAGAGCGAAACAACTCACAAAGGCCTGTCTTGCAGCTTCTCTCCCTTTGTTTCTGTCACTGTGTGCTGTGTGTGCAATACAGTATTGGTACCATTGGTCTCCCTTCCCAGCCAGGGCAGGGACAGCAGACCACACACTGGTTCCTGTGCCCGCAGGGACAAACAGCGACTCCCATTTCAGCTTGCATTTTTCTTAGAGAATGGATGAAAATGCATCAGCAGAGACCTCTGGAGCAAGAAAAAAATCAGCCAGAATCTGGCAACCCCCTGCAGGTATCTTCCCCTGTGGAAGGAGAGAAACCTCTCTGCAGAGCCAAGGCTGGAGCTCAGGCGGGTCTGAAGGTGAAGGGAGGCTGAGGCTTGGTGGGCTGTAGGTTGTCCCAGACACAGCAGCAAGTCCTACACTCACACAGACACTGTGACCTGAGTCCCTTGGAGGAGGACATCAAGGGGGAACTTCCCATCTTTGCCCTTTTCAAAACTCTTTGTCCCAAATTTGTCATGCATACATCTTAATTGCATTGGTGAACAGCACCTGCGAAATTCCCTGTGGTCTCAGAGCCTGAGAGGGCTCCATCTGCCCTGTCTGACATCCTCAGTCAGTGTGACAGTGTGGGCACCTTTTCTCTTGTGCACATGGAGGACTCTTCTGTGGGACATGCCTGGCCTCTGTAAGTCAGCATTCCCAGGGCTACCTGCCTTTAGCACCACGAGGCCTTTGCACAGAAAAGTGTCTGTCTCCCCTGTTTCTTCATTCAGGCTTGCTCCTTTGTGGCACAGGTGTCAAGCTGTTTGTGACAGGAAGATGGGGCACATAGGTAAGGGAATGTTCTAGCAACTGAGCTGGGGACCTGAGGTCAAAAATAAATACTGCTTGCTGTGGTGTTTTTGCCAGCTGTGTGTTGTTCATGCCATTATGAACAGTGGTGCTGAGCCTCAGAGAGCTCTAAATGTGGAAGGAAAACACAACACAAATGTCTAAAAGCAGTGCACTGTGCAAGAAAGCTTTTGCTACCCTGGTCCTGATCCTGCTCCAGCACTGCCTCATGCCCAGTCTGCCATGGGCAGGGTATGCCTCTCATTGAAGTTGATGACACCTATCTTAAAAAACAGCATTAAGGAGAGAAAAGCTTGGAATGTTTTGTAAGTGGTGGGGAAAGGTCTCTGCACAGCAGCCACTGAAGATGATGAAAGCTATCTTAAACAAACAAACCAGCAATAAGTAGGAAAAGGCTCTGAGTGTCTTTCAAATAATGGTATTGCAATCTGTCAACACAGCATTATTCTGGAGCTGAGGTTCAAAGCCTGGATCTTGCTGGGAAAATTAGTTCTCATTAGACCTGCTGGCTTTTCTGTCCTCCAAAGGGTTAATTGTGCTATGGACTCTGGTCTTATTTGATGATTTATATGGCTGCAGCACCTGAGCTTGCCTCAGCTGATGTGACTGTTGAGCCTTCTCATTGTGTGATCTTTTTACTCCACAAGCTTTCAAAAACATCCCAAATCTTCCTTTACCACTGATCACGAGGTTACTGGGAATAAGGAAAATGAGGGATCTAAGACTAAATTATTGAACTGGATGGTGCCACTTCCACAGCTATGCCATATATGCTATAAAAAGAGGCTGGGTAAGAATGAGCAGGAGTGAACTGGCATTGAGATCAAGGTGAGGAAGAGAATAAAAGGGCTGTGAAAATCTTCCTTTATTTATACACCTCTCTCTTGTCTCCAGACCTGAATTGGAAGGAAAGAGCAGCTGAGTTTTTAAAGGTGTCTAAAGATTTCTATGCCCAGTTTTCAGTTGTATCCGTTGTAAATTGTCACCGAGTTCCCCTATGTGGATTTGAAATACCTCTGGGTAGATGAACGTACTGAAGTCACTAAAAGAATCAAGAGCTGAACTGAGGACAGAGCTGAGGGCCAGCCTGTGATGCACCACGTTCATGCCCAACAGTGTGACTCATGCCTCACTGCCTTGTATGAGCACTGGATAAACACATCTGGGTAAATGCTGATGTCAGGGACAACTGGAGGGCAAAACTTTCTCATTTTGTTGTTTTTAAAATGAACAACCATATTTACCAAGCACAAACAGCATGTTGGAGAGCAGGCCATGCAGCATAACTAATTCTCAAAAAGGCAAATGGAGCTGAGAAGGAAAATCTCTTGGCACTGTTTGGGAACTGCAGCCTGACAGGCACTTCCCCCTGCAATTGTGCCAATGCTGGTGCAAAGGCATCGCATCAAATGGTAAGCAATGAGCAACAGCCTCAAAAACAGAGATAAGAACAAGATCCTCACAACTGTGAAATGGAGCATGGAGTGGGAAATGAATCTTTAGGAAATTCAAAAGTTAACAGCACAGGTACTCAGCCAGTTTCTCAAGAATAATGAAATAATTCAGGACTTAACGCTGATTCACACACATTGAGGATCTCGGCTGTTAGAAGCTGCAGTTTCTAAATTAGCATCACACAGATGCACATGAAAATCCTGGCACAGTTAATAATCTTGCTAAGTATTCTAGGCATCATTTTTAAGTAGAAGAGAAAAAAATCAATCCAACAACCCCCCCAAAAACCCAGCAAAAGATCTGAATAATTACCAAGGTACCTGCCAAATACAAATACAGCTTAGTTTTTCTGTGTAAGTGTTCAAACAAAACATGTGTAACACTTCCCAGGAAAACACACTTATTCTTGCTTCCTTCCCCAAATAAAAAGACATCCATTTGTCAGTGCATTTTCAAGTCTAAAAGACATATTAAAAAACTCCTATACTATACATTTTTGAAAACCTTGCTCACATTCAGCTTCCATGGGAGACAACACTCCCAGTGGCGGTACTTAAGAATTTTGCCTTGATAATTTTGCAGTTTGCCTATTTTATTGTTACCTAACGAGTAGCTAAAAAATGAAGGGCCAACTCTGTCTGTCAAAATACAAATCAGAGGTGCTGTCAGGACTTTGTCAGGAGCCATGAGAGATACACTGCTGCCTCCACAGCACAATCCTGCCTGCCTTCCTTGTAAGAGAGATAAAGGCAAGTTGTTGTCTTCCTTTTGCTCTTTCTCTTTCCCTGTGTCATTAAGAACAGTGAAGGCCACAACGAGCCCTCAGTCCCACTCAGACCTCTGAGCACCAGCAGCTCAGGGAGCAACAGTGTGAAGTTTTCACCAAGCGCCTGCTCAGGGCTGTATGTGCACTGCCGACGTTTGGCAGCATGGGCTGCTGGGCATTCCCGAAAACAACAGCTCATCACCCCCTGGATTATGGCCACAGGACTGGCAGGTCTCTTTAGCATGGGCTGTTGGAGGGGAGCTGGGGAAACAGCTCCTTTTAAGCTATTGACTTATTTCAAGGCACTCCATAACACTGAAGTCCCTCATCTCTAGGTGATGCCTGCAAGGAAAATGCACTCTCGGTGCATTGCAAAGACACCCTGTGGTAGGAAAACAGGGAGCTGACCAGAGACTCGCCTGCCCTGAGCCAGTCCTCCAGGTACACCGTCTTTCCCGGAGGGAGGTCTTGCAGATCTGTTCCTGGTTCAGGCTCAGAGCAGCACGGGGAGGTAGGAGTCCCACACACCATACCGTGGAGTGGGTGGGGGAATGGATCTCATACCACCTACACATTGCATGGTGTGCAATAAATAAAGTGGGTGGATTAAATGTCATAGATACATACCACTCCTAAACTCTTATCTGTCTGCACTGGTATCTGTGCCAGCTGCTTTTCCACCTACCTAGAGGACTTTTGGTTTAAACCCACAACTCACAACGATATTTCACTTCTGTAGAGATACATTGCTTACGCCCATCTTGAAACCCAGTAGAAAACAAATGCTCTTACTTGATACCAAAGTGTGACCTGCTCTCTCAGGTGGGAAGCAGTCCCCTTTTGTGTGATTTACTGAGATCTGGAAGTTGAATTAGCAAAGGCAAAGAATAGCTTGCCTGTTTTGTTAGTTGGACACATTTTACCTGTAGCACTGGAAATGGCAACCTGTCACTCCTGCTGTCTTCTGTGATCTCTGCTTGGGAGCTGGCAGTGTTTGCCAAAATGTGAGTCCAGGTCCAGATATGGGCCTGTGGTAGTACCACGCACTTGGCTGCATGGCATTCCTTATCTTCTTTATTGCTAATATCCCTGTTGGGAATCTTACACAGATAAAAATAGCCTACAGTGTCTGCTTCTCCTTCCCAATGATTTGCAGACAGATACTTGCCAAGTGTCTAGTGACTCATTTATTTGGGAAAAAAAACAACCACAACAATGCAATCTGCAAACCCACACTTTTCCCACTCCCATATAAGAAGCATTTTTAACAGTCACTCAGACCTTGTGTAGAACAGATATTAGCAACCTGCTCCTCTGTTCTTCTCTAAAGGGTGATGAATACAACTCCAGGGGCCAAATTTCCATTGCCCTTTTTCTTTTGGTAGCCACTTACTCCATGCAAAGTGTACGTGACACCAGTCTGGAGACCCAAGCTATTGAGCAGAGCTTGGGTGGACAGGCATGGACTGGGTTGGTGGAGCTGCCAACACTCTGTCCTTGGCAGGAAGCTGGAGACTAAATCTCAAGTATGCTTTGCTGCTCTGTGGTTCTGCTCCAGTCACCCATCTACACAGTGAAAAGTTTCAGCAGCTTGTGCAACATTGCACTGGGTGCTCTGGAGGGAAGTTAAGTGCTGTGTTTCTCTGAGATGTTTTTGTGATTGAATACACTTGGTCAGCAGAACCTTTACTAAGACATAGGCAGGATAGATTTTGAAAACAAAAATACAAGGGGATAAGGAAAAAGAAAAACCTCTACGAACAAAGAGGTCAAACTTTTGACACTTACCACTGAATGCAATGTCATTGTTTGTACTCCTGCATTGCAGTAGCTGTAGGTGGACTGACTCCTCAGACATGGGCTCTTGCAAGATCCAAACAAAGGAGCCACAAGCCTATTCACAAGTATAAAGATAAAAAGATCTGGATTTTCTTTGTTTAGTGCCACTTGTGTCTGAACATCCCAGCAGCACTCCAGAAAAGCATCTTGCTGAGGCACAGGAGGCACCAAAAAGCCACAGTGTTTGAGAGCTGCAGAGCAGGAGTCAGGAGTCCCAGTACTTTGCTGTATACAGAAGCAGTAAAGGTAGGACACAAAATGCTGGGGTGGATCAATGCCTATCATTTTTAGCTGTCAAGAAAGCAAATTTCAGTTTCCCTGATGGAACAGGCAGACATCTCAAAGACTATTTTCAGAGAAGGGCTGGTGTTTTCCCACGTCCTAGGAAAGCAAAATTTCCTGTCATTTCCCATTCAATTCTCTTCTACAACTTGTCTGCCTGAATGCATAGTTCCAGTGCTTCTGAATTTTATCAGGAAGCCAAAAAGCTGGGGGTTTTAATCTAAGCAAAAATCCTCCAACCCTCCACCATCTGACCTCCATGACACAATTCAATCAATACCTACCTCCATTTAAATATCTCACCATCTCTTATTCTTGATGCTGAAAAGCCCTGGAACAATGAATTACTATACAGGACTATCTCAAGAAACAAAAAATTAAAAATTTTGGCATTCTATTTTTAAATAATAAATAGAAAATATTTATTTTACAGCATTTTTAAGATCATTTTGACAAAAAGGCAGTTTTCATCAAGCATTTGACAGACCAAAAGAAAGAACTTCTACAGAAAGCTTCATAGCTCATACAGCTGCATACACAAGGTGAGTTCTTGCTCTTTAGATATATTTATGTATGTGCATGTTTCCAGTTTTAACAATTACAAACTAAAAGCTAATATACTGAATTTCAAGAAAAGTCCTACTCATGATATAATTACATTGCAGTACTAAAATCAGTGCTTAATATGTTCAAAACAGACAGATATGAAAACAGTGTAGTACCTTGCCACATAACCATCTCCTCGTCTATACAAATCTGTTGTATTTCTTTTTCTTATCTCTCTCAGGTCTTCAAAGACTGGCTTCTTTGTATCAGCTCTGTGCTACTGACAACAAATGTTTTTGGAAACAGCATAGCAGATTTTATACTACAAATATTAGAAGCAAGAATTCATTGCCAGTGCAGTGATCAGCAAAGAAGTTACAGCATTTTACCCACCGCTTTTATGAGTAATCAGCATTTTAAATAAAAGAAAGAGCAACAAAAAATATCTCCCTAAAAGCCACAAGCAGAAAAAAAAAAATCAACCAGCTAACCCTCAGGTGTCTTCAATTCATTACAAAGACATCAATATACTGACAAAAATCTGTCTTTGGGCAAAGTTGTTTCTTGCTTTCCACATCAGGGTGATGATAGCAATTGGCCACAAGCAATACTGAAAGGAGCAAACATAGTGAAAAGAGGATGAGGAAAAAAGACTATCTGGTTTTGAGCATGAGCCAAACCTTCCAATACCAATACTGTATAATTAGGGAAAAACTATGAGATTTGGATCTTCAGAGAAGAATTGATAAATGAGCAGGACTTCTTAAAATTCAAGTGAAAAGAAAGAAAAATAATAGGATTATGATGAATTCAGAAAAATTCTGATAGACTACTCAAAAGAAGCATTGTTAAAATCAGGGTTTGTAACTATATTAACAGGAAGAAATTCCTTTAAATTTTTTTTAAAGTATAGAACTGTGGAACAGATCCTCATCCTCAGCTGAATTCAGCAGCACAAAGATCATAGTAGCTAAAATCCTGATCTGTGTACGTATAATAAGCACATTTATAAATAGAGTAATCATCATTATAGTTAAGTTCAGGCCATAGCTATTAGACCTGGACTTTGATCATGCCAGTCATTAGGGAGCTTTGGATTAGGCCCATCTCTAGGAAACACATGAAAGATAGAGGAGGAGGAGGAATAAATGACAGGACTACAACCGCCTAGAAGCAACCTTTAAGATGCTATATTGTATATTAAATACAAGAAGGGAAAGCATAGGGAAAGAACATGCAAATAAACATGATAAAGTGTTTAAAAGAACTGTCAATGGCAAAACCTGGGAATTTATGCACACATTAAGCACTGATGAAATTTCCTGTCCTGACATGACTTTATTTTAAATTATCTGAAACAGTGAAATAGTTGAATTACTTTTCCTGTCTCTCACCTGCAAGATTTCTAAAACAGACCTTTTTCTTTTTCTTTTTTTTTTTTTTTTGTTTTGTTTTGTTTTGTTTTGCCCCTTCCACTTGCTGCAAAACATGTAAAATAACAAGTTCTCAATGCACTGGTTATTAATACCGTATGTCTACTTCATCAAATATCTGCAAATCAAAGCACCCTGTTATAAGGGTAACGACTGTCTCAGCTTGTATATGAAAAAAAGGGTGTGTTAGCACAGCATACAAACCTTCAAAGATCTATGGAATATTCGTAACAATGCAATATAAAAACATGATTTAAACATAAAAATATTCATAGTATATAAGACAATCTTCCAGTGGTAGTTATTGGTCGTTACTCTTCACACACACCATACCCACGCATACAGATACACAAACGTACGCTCACGCTCCTGCCTGGAGGCTCTGGAGCCCCCAGTGTGGAATTGCCTTTCTTCCAGGTTAACAGTTGTTGCTCTAGGTAAACAGCTATTTCTCAATGCATTTGATTCCAAAGTAACACAAAGGAATGATGCAATGGCATGGTAAAATATGTTGTTTTTTGAAAAGATAGTCAATAAATATTGTTCTGCTACAGGAAATGTTGTGTAACAGTTTAGCCACATGGTTTGCAACCTTATACAAAAGGAAAGTTTTTCTAAGTCCTTATCTTATTACAAGTACTATGGAAGGCTTTCTTCAGAAACCTCTTGAGTCTTAACTTGATCATGTGTCTTGCTCTGTTCACAATCAGCATTAAAGTAAGCCCAAATCCCCTAAAAAGCAGCCCAGTATGAAGAACAAATCATTCAGACACGAGTCAATAAGAGCCATGTGCTTTCACCTTATCTCCTCTCCCTCTAACAACATTCCACAGTTATGCCACCTGTAGAGACCAGGAAAAAAAAATATTTATACATATATGTCTCATATACAAGTAGCTTTGTTCCCCTTCACCACACTGCCCCTTCCATCTCCTGGGTGTGTTACTCCCATAGCAGACAGACAGCAGTCATGAGGTGTGCTAATGACTTCTCCAGGTCACACTTCCCAGAGTTCTTTTCAAGCATTGCCAAGAGAGGGTGTGACTAAGAGTGATTATATTTTTTTCCTGCATGTTTATTCTTTTTTTTTTGCTATAGAAGTTGTCCCTTTAGTTTGTGCTTTTTTACGGTTTCCTAACATTTTCCCAAAGTACAATATTTTTATTTTGAACAGATAGAGAATCTTGAGCCCTCAGAATGGATTTTTTATTTTCTTTTTGTTTCATTTTAGTTATTTAAGTGCAGGATGAAATTTTTGCCCTGTCATTTGACACTTTGTTCTCTGCTCTCTCTCCCCACAGCCCTGGGAGACTTGTCTCTGCAAGTCTTCCCAGTGGACAGCTGCCAAAGTCCTTCCCATCTTGTCTCTTGCAGCATCTACAGGGTGGACGAGCTTTGCTTATAATCCCTCAGGATGACAGAGGCATAGGTCACGTCTGGGGGCGTGCAGAGCACCGACTCCGACACAGGGGAGCTGGGCACGGAGCTGCCTGAAGCCACTGAATCCCGGAAAGGGGACGGAGGCGTCAGCGCCGGAGAGTCTTCTAGAGTAATTTTGCTGGTTGTCGGCTCCTCATCCTCCTCCTCCTCTGTTTTCTTTTCATACACATATCCCTGAATGAGCTTCACTTTCTCGCTCTCTGCTTCCTCAGCCGGGGGAGACAGGGGCTCCTCACTGAAGGCAGCCACCTGGAAAGGCTTCAGGGCCTGCTGCTGCGGTGGTGGGGGTGGGTAGGGAAGCCGCACGCCATTCCCTGAGCCAGGAGTGGGGAGGACAGCGTTGAAGTCAGGGATACCAGGGGCAAATTTGTTGACCACTCCTTGCAGCTGGTCCATGAGAGACTGTGGCTGCAGGGGCAGGGTCTTGGGGGACTGCTCAGGCAAGAAGAGTTGGGTTTCCTCCGCTGTGGCCTGCAGCGGGGGGGTTGTTGCCACCCGCCTGTGCACGACCATGGAAGGACTGCTGGACTGGTTGAGGCGAATGGGCTCTCTGTCTTCTTCCTCCACCACATTGTACAGAGTCTTACTGCTGATGTCGGTAAAAGTCAGACTTTGGCCGTGGTAGTCTTTAGTGAGGGGTTTGATCACCGCTGTCTGATTGCACCCTGTCTCCTGGTTCTTCACATGCACTGAGAGTCTGTGCCATGTATGTTCCCCCTTTGGATCTTGTCTTCCACCTGGTTCAGACCATGACACAGACTTTCCATTAGAACTATGAATAAAATAAAGATGGGTTTATTTGCATTTACATTACGAAGACACAGGCAGTATAACAAGCAAGCATACAAATACACTGATTGCTTTGCCTCATCAGTAAGCCTCCCCCCTCCAGTTTTTCATGTCCTCCCAGAAACACTACATGAGAAAACAACACTGTGATTTTCATCCAAAAGTGATTACTTCCTGTTGGTTATCCATCTTACAGCCAACCTGGAAAGGCTAAGCCTGCAGGAAGGGCTCTGGGAGATCCATCTGTGGTTTGAGGACTTGAGCTGTCATTTGGTATCTAGGTTTGCTCACCATTTTGCAAGGGAAAGAGGAAAAAACAGGAAAAAGTCACAGGAAAAGCTTTCATTAAGCCTGATTTGCAGCTTATAGGAAATATTTTCAAGCTATTGGAAGAAAAACAACCCACAGTCATAGCCTTTGGCAAACTGGGTAGAGAAAGAAATTGTTGCTAACCCCTCCTTTCCCTTTTATTCCCTCTCCCCCTTTTTAACTTAGAAACAGATTAGCTATCAGAGAAATGAAGCTCCCAGGGCCTCTGTGAGGTAGGAGGCAAATGCACTTCTTCCCGGGTGACTGTTATTTACAAACCAGGCTGAAATGCTGGGACCGAAAACAGTTGATTTGTGTGGGAGGAGGAACAAGCAGCAGCATGACCATGGTGAGTCAAACCCTCTGACTCCTCATACGGGCTGGGTCCCATCAAAACGCTGGGCAGTTTGGCTGAGTGAGGATCTGAGGGTCAGGTCTGACACTGAGGAACTGTAGGTTTTTTCCGTTTTCCTGTACCCTTGAAGGGAGGAGCACTCAAAGCTAAGTGGCAGCTTGTTAGCAGCTGGTGGGACAGGGAGATGAGCAGTGTTTTAGAGGACCAAGAAACTGTTTAATTGCAAGTTAGGCAGTAGAGATGGTTCACAAATCATAAAATACATCACCTGGTTGGAAACCAGAGACAGAGAGAAATTGTGAGGTGATTTTTTTCGAGACAGCCGTATCTCAGGGCTTCATCCCTCAGGGACCAAAAGCAAAGAAAGGATTGAATTTCAGACCTTGGGATTGCAGTGCAGATGGGAGACAAAGTTAGTGGGAGGCTGGCACAGCAGCCTCACCTCCTGCTACTGCACGCACCAAGGGAGATCCCTTCCCTTACAGTATTGCAGTATTGTTTTAAGCATTTCGCCTTCCTTCCTCAGACTCTCATGGTTCTCCTTTTTAAGGAGTAAATAATTGCCACTTTAATTTTATGAAAAAGACCCATATTGACTGGGTTTGTCATAGCTGGAAGAGACTGGTACAATGCAGATAGTGCTGTAAATCTGTCAAAACAGAAAAGAAATGTACATGACAATGTGTCACTTTTCTGCTGAGCAGTGAGTACTCCTGGATTAAAAAAAAAAATTTAGGTGGATCCAACCTGGGAAACTCATCTCCAGCTCCAGATTCCAAATGCTGGACCTGTGACTCACCACCTCTGTGGGAACTGGGGCACATGAAAGGGCCAATCTAAAAAATTCATAACTCCCCAAAGCATGTCATTGGTATGACCTGGAGCTGTTTGGATTTAGAGCTTTAATCTAGAGAATAAAAAAGCCAAGTTCCCAGCTGAAGAAGGAAACCTCTATATTATAGTGATCAATGAAAAGATAAGAATGGAGGTTTAGATGCATTCCTGTTTTGATCAAAATGAGCTGTGGATGACTTTTTTTTTTTAAGTGCTATAGAGATAAGCAAATGAATGTAACTCTTGAGTGTGAAAGATTTTTAAAGTAATGTTTTAACATGCCAAGAACTGCAAACTCTTCACACAGAAACACATTTGGTCTACTTTAACTTCAAAGTAAGTCTTTTCTTGTACAGAGAAAAATAAATCAAGTGCTTGCATGTTGTATTTTGCTGATGATGTAGCTTACAAATACTGCAAAGGGCTTTTCTAAAACAATATGATGATTATCAGCTGCCTTTTATGCTAAGTCTACTTCTGCATCATTTATTTCTTCATATCTAGTTCTGGTGCATCGTCTCACTTTTGATTCCCTCCTAACACCATCTGTTTAGTCTCCATCTCATTTTATTTCCAAGATTTTGTATTTTACATCAAAGGCAAGCACAGCTATTTTAAGGAACTCACTGCCTTCAAGTCTTGCTCCTATTTAGTTCATTTCTCTCTCCCTCACTCTCAAATTCTGCTCCTCTCACTTCTTTCATCTGTAGCACTCTCCATAGTCTCAAGTCAATGGCCATGCTTAAACTGTGCAATATCCAAACATGAGCAAACCATTTCATCAGGATTTGTCTGGTACTAGCTTGCTCTTTGGGGAGAGCTGGTGCTGCTGACACACCTTGCCTCTGCTTGCCAGACTTTAATGCTCATGGCTCCAATGGCCTCACGACAAAGAGCTGTAGGGCTGCAGTGGCTCTGTGTGGGATCCATTTGACAATATCCACTGATTATTCACCTCAGATTATTGTTCCAACTCTTTCCCTCTGCTTACTCACCTTGCTGTGTCCAAGCACTGCTAGTCCGTTAATGAGTCACATTTTGAGATGGAGTCCTAAGACTGCCATGGAAATACCTGGGCTCTGTCTTGCTGGGTGGCTGGCAGGGGGTCACACTAAGATTGACACATTCAGGCAGAATTCATAATTAACATGCAAGAAAGAGCAGCCATCTTGAATATCATTAATTGGCATTTAGACAAAAAGCAAAGATGGGTCTGCAAAAGCTCAGACCTGAACAGAATCTCAGTGAGAGAAGGAGTTGTCTCACTTGCACAAAGCAATGATGACAATCCTGACTGCATGGTCACCATTCACTGAGTGATTGTCATCTCCTCTTTGGAAGGAAGACCTCACTGGAGAAGGTCAAGATCAAAATAATCTGCCTGGCATAATGAGAGAAAGGATGGTTTTCCACACAATGGCAAGAGAGGGCACTAAGCCAGATCACAGCTGGGGTATTGAAAAACTGATGTTCAATTACATAGCAATGAGATTGCCCCAAGTAGTGGTTTCTTCATTTTATCAGTAGGATGATTACCCAGTTCGTGTCTACCAAGCATTAATTCTTCTTTCCTAACTCTGTCCTTTCTCCTGTAAATTTCTCATAAGATTTAGACTTCACACTTTCTGCATAGAAGTGAACTTCTGGGAGTCTCAGGGGATCTGAAGGTTCATACTTGCATATACCCAGTGTAACCCTCCAAGTACTATTTCTTCAAATCCTCTCATCTAGTCTACATGTTCAGGCAGATTCCTGGATATCCTATCAGCACATAAGGTGGGCTTGCTTTTGCTTATAGGCAAGAGCATACATTGAATTTAGATGTTTTTTTCTCCATTTTCACCACAGCTTTATCTATGGGCTTTGTATTTTTGGGGAAATAGAAGTATATTTTTTGTGAGTTTTTATTAGTTTCATGAGCAGAGCTGTTGCTATTTTTGGTAATTCAAAATTTTGCTTTTAATTCATGCATTGATCTTTATAACATACTCTCTGCATGACTCTGGGGCAGTAATTTTGAGGCACTTTCAGCTGTTTATTAGAGACACTAAAGAAGACGGAGAACGTCTTCAGATCATAATAGTTACTTGCTGAAAGCCTTTAAAAGAACAGATGCACACAATTCTGAGACCGGGGTTCAAAATATGCCTGCCCAATAGTAGGATCTGCCTATAACTTGTCAGACAGCTCACTGTTTATTCTTAAGTATCTCCAGATGCTCAAAATCTGGGTCCTCTTTGTGACTAGGAGTTCCCCAGACTCAAGCCCAGTTTCAGGCCAAGAACAGAGTCCTGCTCTTGCCAGTTCATGGAGGATCTGTCCTTGCTGGCTTCCTTGGAGCAGCGTCAAGTCTAAATATCCTACAACAGTTAGTTCCTCTTTATACTGCAGGATTGAGAAGATGCCTTACTTTAGACATTAGATAGAAAAGGTTCCTTTACACTTCAGAGGCTGAATGCCTCTGAGGTGAAAAATTATTGTCCCATTGGTCTAAGGTAAGTTAGTCTGTGCAACTCTCTGATCCTTTCACTCGTGAAGTTATAACCTGAGATCCAGAGCACAGAGAATTAAATCATCTTTGATTCCTGAAACTTTATCTATTTGTTTTTTTGCCTTGAACATTTTATGCGTAACAATCCCTAACTGATAGCATATGAAATAGTTAAGCAGAGTAATATGTGTTCTGATGAGGTAACTCCAGGAACCCACAAATTGGAAAATGGCTTCAGATGCAGTCAGGCAAAGTGCTTGAGAAAGAGCCCTTCCTGTTAAAATAGAAAGGGAGATTCCTTGATCTGTTAAGAATTCATCCTGTTCTGTCCTCTTAGGATGCCAGAGTGGTGGTCTGCTATCTTCTTCAAGTGGTCATGAGCTGAGGGAGAATCTTAAACTTGCTGAGATGAGTGATACAGTCATTTGAGCCAGCTTGGTGGTGTTAGACAAGACACAGAGCACAGATTTAATATATAAGGCTGTTTTTTTAAAAGCAAAAATGGCAATTAACCAGAGGAAGAGGTTATAGAAGAAATAATAAATGTTACCTGTCTTTCATTGCCAGACCAATGCTTTGGCCGAACCTACCTCCTTGTGGTCACTGTAGTAACTGAAATGCCACAGCCAGTAGGAAACAGTGAGAAAACCTGGCAGTCCCTCCTATGATGATAAAATCTTAGGAATGAACATAAAATGCAAACTGGGAAGCCTCTCAACTTTGTCAGCAAAAATTAAGTCTGAAACAAACCCTGAACTATTTACCAGCAACCAGAGGAGGTCAGTGTCAGGTACTGCCCTGTCACCAAATGCTGCTCCTCCCTTCAAAGAGCAGGGCACAGTTACAGCCACCCAACAGCTGGCTCCAGAGCAAGAGCACGCAGGGCTGTCCCCGAGCACTGACACAGAGGTGACCAGCCTTCAGAGGCAGTGGGACACAGAGCAAAAGGAAATGCCCTGTTCAAGAGCTGTGCATTGGACAAAACCATTCTCATCCCCACACAGCAGTTGCTGATGGATGCCATCCTAGGGAAGCCAGTGAAGGCATTTCTGCCCTGCCCACAGAGCGGCAGTCAGTCAACTACAAGCTTTCTCCAGCCCTGCAGTCACATAAGTGGTAATGAGCCTGAGTAAAGCTCTGTCCCACTGCTACCTCACTGTTCCCAGGGACCAAGCTAACAAGCCTAAAATTTAATGGTAATACCTGCACTGCAGCACACTGCAGGTGCTTTGCTGGTATCCCCAAGGTCTCTTACATTATTGTCTCAATTTCAGTAAGGCCACTGGGGCATGAAATTTGATTAAGGGAGTGAGCAGATTTTAATCCAGGGTAGTGATATCTCCCTGCACTGAGCAGCCCCTCCTCTCAGAGCTTCAGGAGCCATCCCTGATGCTCATTAGCAAAGCAAGCCATGCTGGTCTGCGTGTTCCTGCAAGCCTAACTTCTGGAACACTGGTTCTAGGGACTCATCTCTTAAACATGGCCTACTAAAACTCCTCTGCACTCTCTCATGAGTGAGGGAGCCATCACCAACCACAGTCCCTATCTGGTGTATGCTAAGGATTTTTGCCTGATATAATCACCTAATTGAAAAAAAGAATCACAAACCAATTTCAGCCTTAGTTCGCTTACACTATAATCTCTATCTTGGTAATAAGAAACAGTTCTCACACTATGGCTCCAATGCTTTTGTTAGTGCTGTATTATTAGAGCAAAGTTCAACCTCCCACTTGTGTTTCTGGAAATTTAAATTACTTGACTAACTTTTCCTTGTTGCTTCCCTCCCTTTTTATTTTTTTGGAAAAAATTGCCTTGGGCACTGGACACAATCATCTGTGTGAATTAGAGCACTTCTTTAAATGTATGATGAAAACTGCTTACACAAAATATAGGAAAACACTGTCTTGCCAGGGCAGAACCTCATGATACTTAGGGGTGTTGTGAGTTGAGCTCAAGTCCAGAGCTGCCTTTCCAACTCTCTGTCTTGCCACTGGTTTATGTCAAATAAATGAAACATACTCATTTCCGTCATAAGTTGCTCTAATGCAGAAGTTAAATATCACTTTATCTGAGTTATGGGCTTTCTAGTGTATTTTGACCCTACTGATAATTGCCTTTTTTTTTTTTTTTTTAATTGAAATCTTAATATTATACAGTCTGTAATGTGGATGAAAACCCTGTGATGAGATCCTGGTTTCCAACCACAGGGTCTCCCAGTTGGGGCCAGACCCTTGGGCAGGATCAGAGGTTGGCAGCCTCCCTCATGTCTCTGCTCTGGTCACCCAGATGGGGAAAGCTGGAACCAGGACTGAGGTCACTCACTTTACATTTGTGCTGCCATGGAATGGGGTGGCTGCTAGGCTCATATCTGGCCCTAGGGGTAGGGAATTATTTCCAAATCCAACAGCTCAGATATAGCCAAATATCCCTAAGTAGATTTATTCACTTTGAGACAACAATAACTTCTATGTACATAAGCGCTTTTATATGGCTGTGAATTTGGGGGCACTAGGGGGTGGTGAGAGAAATGGTCAGTGCATTGCTTCAGTGTAGCTGATGTCCCACAACTTCAGCATGGTATCACACAGCTCAACAGAGGTGGGAGGGTATTACACTGATAATGTGTATGAAGGTCTAACCGCTAATTATAATTACTAATAGAATTTTGTAGTCTCTGAAATACAGAAGCTGTGTCACATTTCAGTCACCTAATTATTAGAGAAAAAATTTGGTTCACCTGTGTTCACTACGTATTTTGAAAAAGTTACCAAAAAACTATGAAAGTGTTGCTTTGAGAAAACAATCTAATAAATAATAAAAAGTTCAAGATAATAAACAATTTTTCAGAAACAGCAATAAAATTCATCCTGTTTTCAAGAAATGAAGATGAGAAACCTGCAAATCAAAGTGAAATTAAAAAGTGCTCTTAGTACCTTTTGAATCTGTTTAATTTGTTCTTATTAATAAGTAAACCCCACCAAATATTCAAAATGACTTCATCTTACTGAATCACTTTTGTAAATTTTAAGGATAATAAAATTAATGCATGGGAAAAGCAAAGTGTAAATTATCATAGGCCCTCTGTTATCAACAGAGAAGCACATTTGTGTTATCTGAAGGTGTGTCTCATGCTCCACATTCAAATAAATGTATATGACAGTGCAGCCAATGCCAATGCCTGAGCTGAAGCGTTTATCCTGACAGGCTCAGAAGGGAGCACAGTTGATAGAACCTGAAAACTGAGAAGTACAATGTTTTGAGCAAAGAAACCTGGAAAGCTTAGGAACATAGGAAGAAAATGCTAGAATTAAATTCATTTACAAAAAGTGTAGGTGGGTGCAACTAAGGCAGAATAGTCTGTACGACTGGGAGGCTGTGAAGATCAACAACCTTCAAAAAACATTACATCAAAAGAAATGCCATGGAGCTGCTGTTAAATAAGAAACACTAATTAATGAACTTTGAATATAATAAAACCACAAAAATTGCCCATGAATTCTGTATTCCCCACTCAAAAGCACCACACCATGCTGCAGAGATCAGGAGGTCTTTCCTATGAGTACATTTTAATAGTAATTAAGACAGTTGGAGGTTTTGCCTTGCTTTCTGTAATCCTCTGTGGTTCTGATGGAAAATTATTGGGGCCATCATGTTTTTTACCAAAAAGATATTGACGAGCTAAAAGCTGTTTAGTGAACAGCAATAAGAATCCACTGAGGACATAGGCTAGAGCACATGAGATAAAACTAAAATACTCGAATATAATCCGTTTTTTTTTCAAGCATGTCAAAGGCATTACCACCAAGGCTGAAAGGTATTTCACACAGCATAGAGATGCCCAACCGAGACCCCTAAATGAAGCTATGAAAGGGCAAAAGTATACTGCACACCCAGAATATTTCCTAGTCAATAGCTGTAACAGAGCAGGAATAAATTCCTAATGGATGGAAAAGCCTGTTGCCCTGGATATTTTCTGACAAAAAGTGTGCAACCCTTGCAGGGGTAGTGGTCGATGAGGTCCTTCTCCCACTATAACTTGTCAGATTCTCTGGTATACTTGAGAATAAAATACAGTCCCAACGGTTTAAGCAGGGCTTAAAGAGCCGTCAGACTTGCCTTAACATGGCAGCACTTTGACTGCTTCACCCTGTGGCAAACTTAACCAAGTTACCACTGGAATCTTAGTCATGAGGCCTCTTGTTTGTGATGTATGGCTCTCCCCAATATGCTGCAACACATAGAGTAGCCTGTAAAGCCTGTGGGTTTTGTGGGTGTATCCAAAAGTTTCCATGGTAAGAAATGTGCAGCTTCAGAAGAAAAGAGCCCTGAAACTCAGACCTGATGCTTCTGGGTTTTTTTAATATGATAATAAAATTTTATGATTCTATATTTTGATGATTCTGCATTTCTAACCATCTCCAGGATTGTACAGAGAATGGAGACAAACATTAGTGAAAAAAATGCTGCTAAGTATTATACGCATCAAAACACAAGACAGTTTCAAGACTCTGCATCTACTTGCTTGTGAGTGGGAGCTGAGGGAAGCCATAGCATGCATGGTGCTTTCTAGCATGTTGGGGTGGTGAAGCAGGGCCTCCTAAGGAAAATCTGGACTTGCAAACTGCTGCAGTTCTGGTGAGTGAGACTGAGGCTTGAGGCCAGGTGGTGCTGATGGGCAGCTGGAGATATGATCGACTCTTATCTACGGCTCAAACGGCTGTGTGGCCACAGGGAGCTCAGGCAGTTGTTGCTGATGGAGGATGTGCCCTTCCCTGGGCCACAGTGCAACACTGACAGGCCTCTGAACGCACCAGCCCTGGCTGGAGGGAGAGGGAAGCCTGAGGGGCAGGGACAGGCAGAGAAGCCAAAATAGCAAGCTTCATGCTCAGCAGGTCTGAAAAACTTGCTGTTTCTTAAAACCTGTCTTATCCGGGCAGCAGCCACAAGCATTTGGAGACCTGTTGACAGGTTGGAGCCCCACCAGAGGTGTTTCTCAGGAGCTCATGTGGATAAGGATTTTTTTTCCCGAACTGAAAAACAAATCCCAAGCGTTGTCATGCAAAAAAATGCACTCAGCCTTCCCTGTGGTCAGAAGTTTCACAGCCTGTGCCCATGCTTCTTTGAATAGAATGTTGTTGCATTTGCTTTGGCCTCCTAATAGTATGCCTGTGTTGGACTCTCATTTGAATTTCCAGACAGACAATTGGTGATCTGTATCCTGAGAATCTGCAGCACTTGTTCCAGTTCAGAAAAGAGGGGCATATTGTTCTGACTAGAAGATAGTAACAAAATGTTTGTACTGCTCCTTACACTGCCTGTGTACAGTTTGCCTTTCAGGGTGCCAAATCTGCTTCCTGCACAAGCCCTGTCAAGCCATCACTACTGCTCCAAACGTATGATGCATTTTGGGGATTTCTTCTGATCAGCAAATCAGAGGGGCAGGTTGGATAGAATTAACATCATTGTTACATGCCCACAAATTGCATAGACTCTCAGAGACATACACAGAGCTAGGATGCTTTGCACTGCTCGGAGCAGTGCAACAGCATCTCTGGTTGCAGCAGGCAGCACTGCTCAAAATGCTGTGTCGGTGGATCACAAGCATCTTTCCACCGAGTCACTGCACAATCTTCCCTGGGGCGGGGAGCAGGGAGCAGTTTCACATCTGCTGCTTATCAGATGGAAATGAACACAGATCTGGAAGAAAGGAGGTGAAGCTTTTCTGTGTTTGCAACAGCTTGCTTGTTTTCTCCACCGTGTTTGTGTTTGCTCAGAGAGGGCAGTATTTGCACTTCTTGCTTCTGAAGAGCTGAACTTCGCTATTGTTTGCTGAATGCAGAATTATGCAGAATGTGAACATCTTTCAGAAATTATAACAGAAAAAGAATTCACTGCTATTGAGATGCTGTTTGTTCCTATGCCAAATTCAGCTGGTTTTATTTACATGTGCCTTCTTGTGATTTCCCTGTTTTCTGTGAATCCCACCAAACAAGTGTTTTCTCTGTTCCCTCTGCTGGATCTGCAGCCGCAGTTCGCTAACACAGGTTAGCAAGAGCTGTGCACAGCAAAGGTGTCTCGCCATGTAAACCACACAGGATAATGTCATCTCTATGCAAAACTATAAAAAAGAGAAAAATGTTGGCTAAATGGAAAAAGAAGGTAAAATTAGTACAAAAAAGAGGACATATTTGCAAAGTTGTATGCATTTAGAAATAAAAAACTAAAGGCTGCAAAAAAATTATTCAGTGTCCTCTCCATTACATCTGGACAACGTTTAAAGTATTGTGTGAAACAAGGGGACATAGAAAATTTCCCATCTTTAATGGCATGCACCACATTTGTCCCATCATTAGACATGATAAACCAATGAGAAAAAGAAAGCAAGGGGTAAAACCACTCTTTGTCATGCAGCTTCTCTTACACATTCACTGCAGGGATTTTTCAAAGCTGCACATGTGCCGACGGACACTGGCTGGTGGGCGAGAACTCTGGCTGCCTCTTCCTGAAGATTGAAAAGAAAAAGACACCCAGTGAGTGGTTATACACATGTGCACACACGGTGGCTATACCACTCAATAGGTGCCTGTCCCTGACCTATGTCTGTGGGCTTTCTCATCTTTTCTCCTCTTGTCACCTCAACTTCCACATAGATTTCTCTTTGGCTCCAGCACAATACTGTTTAAAATAGATTTTCATGATGTTTATTCGGCTTCCTGTGCTGAGCCTTGATGCACTTTACATACCAGATGGCAAGGGCTGCTGTGCATCTAGCTGCCAGAGGAACTTCGCCCCTGGTATTTTCAACATAGGATGAAATGATGGAAAAAGGAGCATTTGCCTTTCATGTCTTATTTGCAAAAGCATCACCAAAAGTTTTTGTTGGTGGAGTTTTTAATATATACTCAGCTGCTGCTTTTTCCTTTGTCTCTCTTCCCCTAATCCGTTTTTCTAAATGTTTGTTTTACTTCTGGAGTTCTGGCTGAATAGTCACTATCTTTCATTATATGTGATTTCACTACTGTGCTTCTTTCCTTTTAAAAGAAGCATTGAGCTTATGGAGATAGAGACAAAATGAATAGTCTCCTAAGAGCTCTATCTGCAATGGTAATTCAATATGGAATTGCAAATTGCAGTTTGGGCCGTTAATATAGGATGATTTCCACTTCATTTTGGTTTTCTTCCTTGCCCTATCAAGCAGATGCAAATTCTCATTTGTCTTCCTCATTACCAATAAAAATAATATACACACACATGCGTGCTTTGACAAAAATCTCAGGTATTTTTGCACATGGAATGTATCACTGAATTTCTGCAAAAAAAAAAAAAAATAAAATCAGCATTGTATTGCAAATAAAATGCAAATCGAAATTCAGCATTTTTCCCCATTGAACAGTCATAATGCATGCTTGCCAGACTTCTGTGTACCTCAAACCACCAGATTCATGGATGGTGTGTGCATGTACTACACACTCAGTACATGAGCCGAACAAGCCTCTCACCACATACTAAAGCACAGGAACACAGCGTGATGTACATGGAACACATGCATACCCATTTTGGAGCAGTAAATGCCTTGAGATGACTTCTGAACTATTATGAATAAAACACAAATAAGACATTCTGCTGAGCAATTTTGCCAACCTGATCACTTTGAAGCCTCCAGAAAAACTAAATTCCTTACCAGGTGTAATGAGATCACTGAGATTTGAAAATTTAAAAGTGATCATGACTGGGAACTTAGCTGCCATGCTCTCTTCTCCATGCTATTAAAGTTACAGGGATTATTAGGCTTCTGATTAGACAGAATATTCAACATTTCTAAAGTCTTCCAGTTTTCTTGATCAATTGAGAGAATAAGAGCTTACTACTTCCTGTGCTTTTTGTTCAGGCACAAGAGCTAATCCTATAAAACAAGTAGCAACAAGCAGTTGATTATCTGAGAGAAAAATCCAGAGTTAAATGTATTTCACACACATGCAGTGCTGTACACTCAGGGCACACAGCCACAGACAGCCCTACTTAGGGACTGTGAAATAGGTGGAAGATTTTTGTTTCAGAGCACTGCTTGGAACTTGGATCTTTCTGAGTTAACAGGCTTTGCCAGCCATCATTCCTCAGTTGCTGCAGTTTGCTGTCACTTATGGCTTACTGAGCTGCACTCCCTCTGTATTCCTCTTATTCATATATATCCCTGTAGTGAGTTCAGAGCATTTTGCTCTCCAGGCTTTGGGCATTTGTAGGTCTTGTTATGAAACCCTCTTAAGTGAAAGGAAGAAAGAAAGAAGCCTGCTTCCTCAAGCAGTTCAAAATGCCTCAAAACATGTTCGAAATACAGCAAGCTCGTCTTTTACTGTGACCACAGTAGTGCTCCTCAGCCAATATCAGACATAGATGTTACATGTAACAGAGTATGCAGCCCTCAAATGCCTGGCCAGGTTTGCATTCTGGAGGAGGTTATTGTTGTTAAAATGCTGCTAAGCTGTATCAAAGCAGTGGTCTGCCTTTCAGTCAAGGTCAAGGGTGATCCCCACATCGTGATGCACAGCTTATACACCACTGAAATCACCTAAATCTCAAGGTTCATGCTTCAGTAGAACTTGAATTTATAGTGAAATCTAGATTTATAGTTACAGGAAATGTAGTGCATGTGTTGATTGTATGTCAATGAATTATTTCCAATTATCAAACCAATGTTAACTGCATAAATAATAATAAACACTTTTGCATTGAATATGAAATATCCTTGTAGGCTTTCTTTTATCTTCCTAGTAGTGTGTGCTAATACTGCAGAGCTGTGATTCAGAATTAATGCCCAGATCTCTATACCTTTCTTTTTTTTCTTTTATTTTTAATGATGACAGTGTATCCCTGCTTCTTTCTTCCAGCCTTGCAGGCAGTAATGGCACTTCACATACATTTCTCTGGTTATAAAACATTAGATACTCTGCCCATCTTTACAATATGAGGATTAATGAGTCATTTTGGGGGCTGTCTTCTCAAGGGTAATTCCTGCTGAGTGGTTATTTGTATCCTGAACCCAGAGGCACGATGGATCTTCTGTGCATTTGAACAAGGAGCTGGCATACCATCATGAAAGTGTCTGAGTTGCTTTATAACGAACCCCTGGGTGCAATAACAGAGAGTCTGGCAGAGGAAGCAGGGTGGCAGTGCAGAGGGTTCCTGAAAGAAGTGGATTAATTGCTTTACTTTATGTTCTTTGAAGCAGAAAAATGCTTCTGGCTAGTCATTCAGAACAGGGTAGGTAACAAGCTTGTTGAAATTTGCAGTGAGAAATATATAGGATATGAGGGAAGAGTCACTCTTGCCACCATTTTTTCTCCTAAGTGTAAATGAATCATCCCATGAGGCAAACAGCTGTGTCAGGATTATAGGAAGTGTAAATTGCTATCTGCAATGTTTTATATCTGAACAGCTGTGAAACTAGAAACATTCACCTTCTGCTCTGGAATTATTCTCTCTGCTCAGTCAGACTCTCCAAACAGACACAAACTGAATTAATCTGTCTGGTGTCCAAGAAAACTGAGGTGCAGTACGCTGTGCTACTTATCATTTGAAGTCATGATGAGAGATCCTCCTCAGTAGATGTAGCCCAAGCTGTAAAAAAATCTCTCACATTCCCCACATGAAAAAAGTACAGAAGAGCACATTACCAGAACTTGTACAATCTCATTTGAAACAACTGACCATCAATAACATTAGGAAGAAAGTAAAGTGGGGAGGATATTCAAGGGAAGTGGTAGCCCTGAATCAACTCCTCGTTTTCAAGAACTTATATATTTAATACAGGAAAGGAGAAGCCTTGTACCATGTGCCCTAAGCAGGCTGCCTCACATTCGAGAGCAGTTCCTGTTCCAACACTCAGACTGGCTGCCTCTGCACTCCCAAGGAATACTCCCAATCAGCAACACTACAAACTTTCTGCCCTGCTTTTCACCTCCTCAGTGCTCTAGCAATCTGCAAGGTGACTGGGAAGGTAAGCACTCCTCATGTGCAGAACCAAACCAGTAAAGTGTTCAACTAAACTCTCATCCCAAATCCTCTTCCCTCTCCAGTTCTAGCATCTTCCTAGGAAGAAGCACGTTCTTCTTCAGATGTTTGTGTCCTTGAAAGGTCAGGTTTTATGTATGGTTGTCATGACTGGATCAAAAGATATCTACATAAAAAGAAGCAAGGGCATGTCCTTTTCCTGAAGGATGGGGAACTGAATTTTCAATGCCTTTGGTATGAGCCAGGACCTGCTAGAAGATTTCTAAGCCAATAGATGAAGTTGGGAAGATGGACAGATTCTTGGTACAAATTAATTTTTAAAACACAAGTACTGAATTCCTGTCTAAGTGATGTCTGGAAATAATTGCTCTAGGTTTTAAATTAATTATGCTAATCAATGGCACAGCGACAGGTTTTGGAGACAAATTAAGAGCCATGGTGCAAAGAGCAGTACAAGTGGAAGGGAGTCTATAGGGTTATTCACCCTTGCCCAGCAGTGAGGCATATGGACAATTATCACCCACAGAGGACTGAGAAGCAGGAGGGATTTCATGGCACACCCCTTCTGTCGAGGTGTGAGCATCTGCTGAAGAGGACAGAAGGGTCAAGGTCACCAAGGAGAACATAATCCCAGAAGGATGCCCAAAAAGACCTGGCACTGAGCTGGGGAGTGAACATGGAGCAAAGGCTGTGTGTATTTCAGGTCACCCCAGGGCAGCAGGAGCCAGATGTGCTCTGGGGGAGCTCTCTGGTCTTCCCCAGTTGCTCCCTTCTGCTGCTCCACCTTCCCCTCTGTGTTAACACAACCCTTGATGCAATTATACAATCATCTGGCAGGGAATGAGAGGGACAACTAATCTGGGTCACAACTATGGCAGAAAAAGAGAGGGAGAAACCCCCTTTCATTCCCCAGTTTGAGTTCACAGCTGTCCAGATTCCTTTCCCTGCATAAGCGAAGTGATGGCGTGGGGTAAAGGAAGGCTTTGAGTGTCACTTCTGGCTCAGGGCAGCTTAAAGCATTTGTAGATTTACAGGCTATGATAGCCCAAAGTAGCTGCAGGAAAATCTCTTGGCTGTCTGGGACGGTGGCAGGAGAGATTTTTGAGATAACTTATGTAACAGTAAGGATTAAGAAATGTTTATAGCCTTATGTTTCAGAGGATATGGGAAAGAAAAAGAGGAAGGACTGCTCACTGACTGGGGAGCACAGAGATGCCTGGGGCCACACTTTGTGCTCCACCAGAGCCTGTACTGCCCAGGCACATGAGCTCCGGCTGCACACCCACGCAATCCCGCACTCCACCCCCGTGAGCCCACGGATGAAGCTGCCAGCTGGGCACGAGAGCCGCGGCTCAGCAGGGCTAATGCCACCCACACACCTCGGCTGCCTTCTGGGCGCTTTCTGCGGCCGGCTGCGCTGCTGCGGCACGGCCAGCCCCTGCCAGTCTGCTCGAGGTAGATAATCCCTCTCTGGGGGCTTCCACAGACTACAGGATTTGCTTTTTTTTGGTTTGATTGGTTGTTTCCTGGGTATGTCGGCTGTCTGGTTAGTTAACTTGTTTGGAGGGTCTGAGATGCAAAAAAATTAGTAATGTGGAATAATCCCAATTTCTGACCATCTTTTCTCTGGGAATGCAAGGCTTGCAAGCCAGCCAAAACAGGCTGAATGGAACTATCTGAAGATTCAGGTTGTGCTGGGAAAAGAAATGGCCAAAAGATAGCACACACAAAAAAATTCAATCAAGTCGCAGGGAAGACCAACAGGAACTCTAAGGAAAAATCAAGAACATTCTTGGCTTTAATACACCAAAGATGAAGAAAGATTAATAGTGTTGGGTAAAAGGGAAGGAGGATATACTAAATAGAAGTGGCTTGTAGATGGTTATTTAAAGTGAACCTGTGATTCTCTGGGGCTGATCAGACTGAAATTGCAAACACTAGCAAACAATCTACTGGTGAAGAGTTGCTATAATCAGATCAAGGCACTCTTGTTTTGATAGAGTTGATGATCAGCTTTGACATCTCTGGCTGTGTGCTGAAGCACAGCTGTGCTAAACGAATAATTTGCTGCTGAAAGGGACAACTCTCACCCCTGTTCCCCAAACCATGGGCATCAGGGACAGTTTCTCTTGTGCTGACATGAGTGTTTGACCTTGAGATCTGGCTCAAGGAATCCAGCAGAGAGTAATTAATTTTCTTTTCTTTTTTCCTCTTTGCAAGATTAATTTTATAGGGTAGAAGAAACACACATCCTGTATACCACAAAAGAAGAACCATAGAGAAAAGAGAAGGGGAAACAGCTTAAGAAGAGATAAACTGAAGCAGCAAGCTAGAAATGGTAAATTGGGTAAATTGACTATAATGCACTAAAAAGAAACCTGGAGGTTTTAGTTTTCAAGTGGGCTTTAAAGTGACAAATTGTGTGATTACTTTCAGCATGCACAATTGTTTGCTGTTTACAGTGATAATAACTTTTAACCTATGCTTGTCAGGTGTGGGAGGCTGAATGCCAGAGCACATACATGCTCTGAAGAATTAGTTGACTTGTTATTTCAAAAGTAAATAGTCTCTAACAACTTTAATGTGGAGGCAGATGTTATATTGATACAATATACTTTCAACCCACGCTTAAAGTGGTTTCTTAGAGTCCTTTGGCACAGCAGAGAACCCAGCTTCTCATGCTGGATGTTTATTAGTGACTCTTCGACAGTGTATGTCTTCTATGTGTTGGAGTCTGTTCTACAGATACACCTTGGTCTGAAAGCCATAAAAAAGATCTGACAATCACAAATTTTCCCACTTAAGAGTCCTTGGGGTACAGAACTAAGAACAGGGAGAACAGGGGGGAATGCGGTCAGATCTCTGCTCTGGGTGTGAATAGTTCTCAGCATGTTTGGGACAGACGAAAATAGGACTCAGAAGACAAGTAAAAAACCATCACACCATACTAGTAAAAAAAAAATCAAAGTCAAGTAGAAAGCCAAGAAAGAGACTTTTAAATCTTCACTCTTCCCTTTACAAACTCTCAAATCACCAAGAACAAAAATATAAGAAAGCAAATTGCTCCATTACACATGTCTGAGGGATGGACAGTTAGCAAAGGCTATATTCAGATTTTGGACTGAGTAGTGCAGCAGAGGTTAGTCTCTGCTTTGCCATATCCATATACAGGTAATTGTAAATGAACATGTCTGAATCTGCAGATTTAATTTCTAAGAGGGTGGAGAGCTACACTACCCTACATTCCCTTAACAGAGACAGACCATCTTCTCTCTCTTGGGGTAGGATTCATCTGTGAATTAGAGAGTCTGGCTAAAAATCAGATGCTTTGTCAGCATGTGATCATAGCATCTGCAGTGGTGTTTTGTTTTGTGAGGCATCCCTGAGCAAAGGGGAGTGCTCATCACAAGTAGGGATAAGCTTGTGGGCAAGCCAGAATGCAAAATGCCTTTCACATCAGTGAAAGAGTGTTGTCACATTCTTGGGCTCTTATGTGCCTCTTATGTGTCCCTAAGCAAGGAAAAGGATTAAATAAATAAATAGTAGTTCTTCATTTCGCATTAGTAACTTTGCACTAAATTGTTGGTATGAATCAAAAGTATTTTTCAGATGTCTTCATTTGGGGAAAAAAACACACTCCGATATTAACTGTATGTAACAGTTAATAACACTGTATATAAAAGTTAATATAACACAAGTAACAGCTTGTGCTGTTTTACAGTCTTGTTCTTACATAAAGAATATTAGAGATCCACCTAATATCCTTCAGTACCCAATTTTTTTCACCTCTTAATTAGGTCAAAGATGTGGTGGCTTAGAAGGTGGCTCAGAAACCCCTGCAGAACAAATGCTTGCAGAACACCCTGCATGTTTATTCTAACAAGTATTTGTACATGAATTAACATGTGTTTGTGAAATGTCACAGCTCTCTTTGCTTCTGCTGAGGTGAGGTGAACAACAGCGGCATAGGCTGAAACATCCCACTTTGAGAATAGAAAGAAGGTAAATTGAATTCTTTACTTAAATGTTAAAGTGACCTGTAGAAGACTTGTATTTTAGTTCTTTATTCCATTTCCGTTTTGTATTTCAGAGCACTACACACAGAACATAGGTTTGGGGATTGGGTTTTTTTCCTGAGGATGTGCTTTTGAGAGTTGGATTTCTATGTGTAATATAGAGAAATATCCAGGGGTTTAGGTGCTTAACTGGATGTAACTTTCAATACCTATTTATGTATCTGACACTCTTAAAAGGTGACTTTTTCTTTCTTATTTTTCTCACAGAGACAAATATAACCAAAACAGTGTGAGTATGGTGCTAAGCAGAGAAAAAACACTTGCTTATCCCTACATGTGAACACAGTTGTTTGTATCACTCACCGTTGAGTTGGTGCACTTTTGAAGCATCCTAACTGGATATGAATAATGTATACAAATACCAAAATACAAGGAAATGTAATAAGTGATCCAGTCAAGCAAGAAATTAAATTACAAGTGGTGTCCCTATTCCTGTGGTTTATGCCAAGAAAGATACTATCTTTCCCCAGGATTTCTGTAGTGCTGCCTTTGCTTCCCCTCAGTCAGGAGGCAGAGATTATGGCACATAACTGTAACACTCCCCTCTGATGTGACTGTGTATCTGTTTGTCTTTGTGCTTAAGTACTGAGATTCACTAAACAAAGCTACAGCAGTGGCCCCAAGCAGAAAAACATTTTGTGATTCAGCATCTTGAGAGCTGCAAAACAAGAGAAGGAGTAGTAAAGTGAGGTTCTCCAGAAGTCCTCTGGAAAGAACCAGGCTGGACTCAGAGACCATGCCTTAGATTTATATCCTGTCAAAATCTCCTGGGAGAACAAAGTTGTGACCGTCAACGAAAAGAAAATGGCAAAACTGCTATGGACTGGGAACTTCTGAGAAAGAGAGGAAATTGCACAAAACCTTACACAACAGCCCTCTCATCTAAAAGGGACCATGCCCATAAAACTTGGCTCCGACTGGTGGTTAAGAAGCAGAAGTCTGGATGGGAGCACAAGGTGCGGGCGATGTATCCTGTAAACTTATTCAGTATAACCTGGGCTTTGTCTGAGTGGAGTTTATCCTTACTGCTCTTACTGGGAGGCCACTGCAGAACCTCATAGCTTTTCTAAGCTATTTCTCCCAAATGTAGTCTCAGGCAGCCTCTGTTTGGCCACGGAAGCAAACCAAGAGGACTGAGCCTGAGCTGCCAGACCTTTTGGTTTGTGCTTGACCACAGACATCCTGATCATAGTATCTGTTCTCACTCCTTCTCCTCATCTTGCCTTAGGAATGGCATGTGATCAGTTATGCATGAGCTGAAGCTCCCTTTAGTTGGTATAATTTGCAAGGAAAACTTACAGCGCCTTATGTAGCTATGTCCCTTATTCCTCATTAGAAGGATAAAAAAACCCACTATCACCAGACTGGTTATTTTGCATATACACACACAGATAGACAATTTGGTATATAATTCAATATATGCATATGCCATGACTGATTTTTAAATAAATATGGGTTTTAGCAGTTATTTAAATGAGACAAAATATAAGTGTGGAAGTGATATCTGAGAGTCTTTTATCCCCTATTCTGTATTTTATTTTTGGTTTTTGGGCCAGAACTACAGTATATGTAAATCAAATGCAAATTCAAGGCAATGGAAGACAATATTAGATATAATTACACAGATCAAATTTAATAGACAACCCTGCAGCAGGGCTAGAAGAGATTGCTATTGGATTGTTAAGTTTCACACTCCCCCATTATTTTGTGTTTCTTCCCAGTTCTTTAACATTGACTCTAAGAGTCTCTTTGGAACAATGTAACTGTCTTCTGGGAGTTTGAAATATTCACTTAAATCAATATACTGACAAGGACTGAACAGCTTGACTGGGTTTGTTGTATTTTCTCACATGAAATTCACATCACATTCACAAGAGAACAGGGTAAGAACTATAACATGTCACAGTGCTATGTGTCTGCAAAATCCTTCATGGTTTAAGACCAGTAAAAAGCCCAGAAAAGCCAGCAAACATACCAACTGCTCTGAGAGAGATGTTTGGCATTAACACCTTCAGCTGTCCTTTGTGAGGATGCAAGAGGCTTTCCCCAAAAGGCACTGCAACCTCAGAAAAGGCTGAAGGACTACACTGAATATAGAAGCTGGGTAAATGTCAGGGAGGGCTGCAATAGGGAGATAAATCAGGCCAGACCAGGGTGCCACCTGCCTTCCCTGTGACAGCCATGTCACCAGGAGCCATTCCAGAGTTGCCACATCTGCATCAACCTATGAAGGAAGCAGATTTCTCCATGATATGCCCTGGGAAGTACATATCCAGTGTTTTTGGAGCCCCATGCCCTGATGGGGAGCTAGGAGCCCCAGAGACATTGACCAGCACAGCCCCTTGTGCCCCACAGTGCCACTGCCCTAGAGAGTCAGCCCCAAAAACAGGGTATGAGCGTCAGCACTTTATTGGTGGTTAATGAAGAGATCAGATAAACAGCAACAAATTGTTTAAATAAACAACCTAATCTGTCCTGTACAATTTTGCCAATTTTTTTTTCTTTTCAACCTCTGTATAATTTCCCACTGGCAGAAGCTCACATCCTTTCTGCTGCTTCAAAATTCTCTTTCATAATATGCCATTTCCCTCTGGGGTAAGCTTCAGGAAGATGGTTGTGCAGGAGAAGTAGGTTTAAAGGTCTTCTTGAAAGTATTTTGGAATGTAGTATTTTCCAGTGATAAAAATGAAGGTCTGTCTTATTGTGTCTGCAATACTACTGCAGGACACAGTAAGTTTACCCACTGCATCAGTTTTGTAAATTGCAAAGCATGGTAGTCTACCATTTCCTATTAGATTCAGCAATCGTGTCCATACTGGTTTGGCACTGCTGTAGGAAGGTAAACTACACCAGACGCTAATCTGTATATAAAGCATTTAAAGATAATTCTTATGTGCTGCAGGCTAGATGACACACTTTAGGACCAAAGAAAATACTTCTCACATTGGGCTTGTGTTCTGAAGCACAGGATTTAATATATCTCTTTTACAGAAGAAGGTACAATGGTGACCAGTTTTTATTAATCCTCCTTGCACTTTCCACTAAATCGACTTGTTTCAGATGTTTTGATACATTTCAGCCAGAGAGAGGGAAATATTCCCTGTGTGGCTCTGCAAGGTTGAGATAGATTGGTTTGGTTAGATTTCACCTACTTTTGCCTGAAGAGATCAGGACAAAAGCCATCGTTTAACATCCAAAGTTCTTTCATATCTTCTGTTCACATTTTTCTCCCTCCCTCTTGCCTCCACAACCCCTGTTTGAAGATAGAATATTGACTCCACAAAGTAATAACATAACAGGGAGAAGATGGAGTACTCCTGAGCAGCTATTCCTATGACAGGGCAGTGAGGCTGGATCAAGTGACAGGCTGTAAAGGATCTACATTTGAACAATGGCAACTGAGCGTGCTGAGCATTTGATCTCTGTTTCTGGAAGCTCCAAGCCTAGCCCTGCTGCACTGTGCATTTACCTCCTCCCACCACCACGAAAACCAGTGAAACAAAATCTTCTGGACATACTTGTGCTAAGATTCCCCTCACTGTGTGTCTGTGGGTGGCTTGGGAAGAAAAGGAGGCGAAGACCCCAAAAGCCTTGGTGAATGGTGAGCAGCCAAGGGAAGGAAGTCCAGAAAAGCACAGCTTGTCAGTACAGCTTGCTCAAGATGAAAGGGTAACTCAGCAAGTCAATTTAAAGAGAAACACTAAGTTAAGAATACCCGGAGATAATTTTACAACTGGCAAGACAAAAAATCAGGTGGTTCCCTAAGCTGTGTTAAGGGAAGAGATGTGTTACTAGAGGTTATCGAGAACCCTGATCGACAGTTTAAAAACTGTATGTAGGGATCCGGAACAGAGGGAGAAAGGACAAAGGCAAGCAGGAAGAAGTTACTAGGGGATGTTGGGTTGTCTGGAAATTTTTATTGGCATAAAATAAACCAAATTTGAGAGATCCATGGCCCAAGTGACTGCCTGGACACTGCTTAGAGTGGATGTCTGTGACAGCAGTTTAGAGGCATTGACTCCTGATATATGTTAAAAAGATAAATTACAGGTTTGAAAGTACTTTAAATCAGCTATTCATTTCTAAGGCCAGACAGCTAGATGAAGAATAATTGAATGTAAATATACTAAAATTACAAATGGAAAGCAGGTGGCCTAGGCATTAATGTGGAGTCTTGGCCATTCAGTGAGTCTTGCTACTTGGCTTCCTATTAACTCAGATTTTGCTACACAATGTATATTGACAACTAAATCCTTACTTACTCTGATTCAAAATGCACTAAAATGGTGTCCAGACCTCGGGTCTCAACCATAAATTTAAAATAATTTATATGTGGAGACTGAGGGAGCAGATAAGCATCCCTGCCGAAGCTGTAGCTAATTACCCAATGATACAAAATGAACTTTCTCTCTGCAGTCACTCCTGCAGCACTGATCCCTCTTAGGCTACTGCAACCCACAAGAAGTATGAGAGAAGAGGTGAGCCTTGCTGTGTGGCTCAACTCTATTTGAATTGTGTGTGTACTACAGAAAACCACCACAACACACCTGCAGGCTGCAGGCCCGAGTTCAGTCTCCTGCACATTGAGTAAAGTCCATTTGAAATAGTGGCTGGAGAAGGTACTTCCTGAAACCTCATTAGCATCAGCATGAAATGTCACTGGATTTTTTTTTCTGCATTTTGTACAGAAGGGAGCATTGCTTCCCTAGGGATGGGATCATACAGGCACTGTACAAACGTCCTTCACTTTGACCTCATTGACCCTCATAGACCAAAGTAACATTTGTGGCCAAGAACAAGGCTAAAGATCCACACACAAAAGTTTCCCTCTCACACCTGGAAAAAATAAAAAAGAGATGCAAAAGGCTCTCCTAACAAATGCTGCTGTGCCATCATCCTGTAACAGCCAGGATCTTGTAACATCATCAAGCAGCAAACTAACAATAAATGTCCCCACAAAGCTTCAATACAAGCAGCAGATATCACTCTCTCTTCATCTCTCCTGAAGGAGCTGCTCCATTTTTTATACGTATTTAAGTATTCATTTGACAAGAGGGTAAGATTGGCAGTTGCTTGGTACTGAAGACACTCACCAGGGATTTCTCAGACCCAGATTCAAGCTCTCTCACAGAATAATACAAAGTATTTCCCTAGGGTTTTCATTACAATGTTTTTTCTCTCTTCCAAAACACTGCTGGGCAAGAACACAGAGAAAGGAGGCTTGCCCTGGGACAGTGCATAATCCAGTTATAGAGCATCCACCTGGGAAAGGAAGGAGATGCTCTTAGCCTGAGTGCTTTAACTGTTGGGGTAAGATTCCCTCATGATTTTCCAATATCTTCCTCTCTCCGTGGGAAAAAAGAAAGTCCCCCTGGCCCAGGGAAAATCCTTAACAGCAAAACCCAATTCTATGACATTTTGAGAGGCCAGAATTTTCTGGAAACACATATATTCCACTGGAAAATTCCCAACCAACTCTATGGAAAATAATTCTGGCTGTAATTTCTCACAGTTTAACTCAGCCAAAGTCAAATCCTCAAGACTGCCCATACCATCTTCAGAGTGCAACAGATCAGTAAAGGCAGTGTGCTTTATCATTTAAGTGCAGACCAGTGTTACTAAGCAATTTATTTTCACTGAAACTCTGTTGGCAATGCAGCTGGGACTGACATTTTTCAAGATGACGTTTCTGACCTCTATATCAGCACCAGAGGTAGCTGAAGGTTTTGAATTGACTAATAGATCCTGTGTTAATAGACTTCCCCAGTTAATTCTTTTGCTTTACTTTAGGAAGGAGAAAGGAAGAGTGTCTTGGCTTGCTCTAATACCCAAGATATACTAGTTAAATTAACAGCACAACATTGTATGAAAATGTTTTATGAAGGCTTATATAAGTTTGATTTGGCCTTGCAAATGTAAAATAGTTTCCATTTTTAAAACTAATTCAATTTAACCCTATATCTCCACACCAATTTAATTTAGATGGATGCCACTTTTCTGTTTAGGAATTGGAGTTCAATGGATTAAGCAGAGAATAGATTTGATACAGACAGAAAAAGAGATGAAAATTGAAAAGCAGAAAAAGAAAAGCAAACTAGGAAGAGAGAGAAGGTACAACAAGAAAATAGATTAATACACCTAGAAGAGAAACCTTTTGAGTGCAGAACTGCTGGCCACTTATAGAGAGAAAAATGTGGCCATGGGGAGAGACTTTTGAAGAATCTAAAACAGAGCAACATACTTACAGGGATTAGAATTACTGAAAACATGGCAAATAAATCCTAGGTTTTGATAGGGAACTAAAATGAACAAACAAACAAACAAAACAAAACAAATAAAAATAAAAACCCACCCAAAACCAAAACCAAATCACCAACAAACAAAACAAAACTAAAGAAAACCCCTACAGAAAACCCCATAGAAAATTAGTATGGAGGTCATTCCTGTGGGCATTGAGCATGTACCAGTAGCTTTAAGTCCTGCTTTGGGAAGGACTTGACTACATATTTGACTTATTTAGGTGCTTCAAAGGCTGCAGAAAATTCTACTTTGCCCTTCTTGATTTCTACAGTGACTTACATTTTTATCTGTGTTGTCACAATCTCCTCAGAAACTTTGAAATGGACTCAGCTAGGAGTTAAAAGAAAAACCCTCCAAAGCCCTGAAATTACTTTTTATTTTGCCTTGTGACTTTATCTCCAAAGCTTCATGTTTCTCTGTTAAACTTCTTTCAGTTCTTCATGCCTATGAACAGAGAGCTGGGCTGTCCTTTTTCATCAGCAATCTCAGCATGCCTCTGCACCTGTGCTGGTTTGGGTGAAGAACATGCAGTAACTGTACAAGAGATTTAGGTCAGAGGTGGGAATTTGGCTGTATAAAAGACATGGATGCTTAACCTGAGGGAAAAAGGCATATTAACTAGGTATTGAGCTTTTTGGCTTCGTAACACTTACACAGGCTTAACAGAGAGGTAGAGAAAATCTTACTGAAATTATGTAACTAACAAACTACTAAAAAACTCAGGTAAGCCCTGTTGTGTTTTAAAGGTGACAGGGATGAGGGGGAAGCTCAGCTTTTGACAAGGATGAAATATTCTCTTATATTAAGAACTGTATTCTAAGTATATTGCATGGATCTTTTAATATTACTTTTTTTTTTTTTTTTTTAGAAGTAGAAGATGAATAAGCAGAAAGAAGAATTAGTTATTAAGTTTCTCGTGACCTAAAATACTCGAAAGTCCTCTTTTTTTTGACACACAACATCTTAAAGAAACCAACAGTGTTATCCAGAGAGCACACTGCATGGACACCACTCTAGTTTCTTACAGACGTCTGTGTCTCCATCCAACTACCGTAGAGTAAGAGGAAGGTGGATCAGGCTCCATCTTTCTATTTGCACGGAACTCAAGCTCTTGGGCTGGAGATTTTTGGGCATCTCCCTGCAGGTGGTGGCTACTAGGACTGCTTGCTATTCCCTGCTCCCTCTCAGTATAGCTCAGGAGCCGGCAGCCTTGATGTGGCCTCTGTGGCACACTGAGCTGCATATCTGGGTCACTTATGTCTCCATTCCCTTCCCTTCTGACCCCCTGTCTAGCAAAAAAATAAAATGTATTGAAGTAGCATAAGGACAAAATTGATCACAGCATGGGTTTTCTACAGTATTACCTTCATCACCAGGACAGATGAAAATGGTTCTTATGCAAACTGAATCAAAATCAAGTTTAGTGACTCAGAGAAACCTAAAGATCCCAAAAAACTGGAAATTAACTTAGTGACTCAGAGAAACCTAAAGATCCCAAAAAACTGAAAATTAACTTAACTTTAATTCTATTGGGAAGCTCAGAAATGTAGGTTTCACTGGTGCTTTATTTTTTTTTTTTTTTTAATTGGGACAAAAATCATCTAAGCTCATATCTAGCCCTATGGTGCTGCTTTAAAGATTAAAAAGCAATAAGATAATAAAGAATGCAAATTTTCAGACAGCTCCTCACAGGGAGATGCTGTTTGAAGTAACAGTTCTCTCTCCTGTTCTGCTGCATCGGGGTTGCTTTTAATTATTAGCAAGGAAAATAACAGGTTCAATAGATGTGAATGCAAGTTCATTTTCACCATAGTTGACTTCTGCAACTTTCACACCAACGCTGAATTCGAGAACATGGAGAGATTTACACGAATGATGAGTAAGATTATTGCTCATAATGCTGAGTATTAAATAGAGCATTGGGATAGCAGGGAGGGTGCTTTTGAATCACAATCATGAGGGCTGTCACTATAAGCTCCTTAAAAACTAATATTCAGTTCCCACCTTTCACACACATTCCAGTGGCCTTAGGCAAGTACATGTGATTTACAATCACTCAGACAGAGATTTCTTTTCTAAAAGGCTACGCAGCACCTCAGTTTGAAGATAATGCAGAGCAATTGCACATCAGGGCGCAAGATCCCTGTCACAGGCACATGTGACAGGGAAATGCCAGAAGCTGCCGATGGAGTTGGTTACTCTACCACTGCCTGACCTGCCCCAGTAGTACAGGGAGCTGTGCACAGGGCTGCCTTCAGAGCAGGAGAGAAGATAATAAGCAACATGTCAATATCCATCTGAGGCTTAGAACTAAAAGGTCATTTCCACCTTCTCTGCTATACATGAGATGAAAATCTGTTACATACCTTACTATTCAGCAGACTACAGTCAACCAAGAGAGAATGGCAAAGAGAGGGACATACACAGATAGCTGTGTACCTGCAGTCAATCCACTTACTTTGGATTTCCAGCCCCTGGCTTCTTTCTCCGGAATATGTTGAGGAAAGTGTTGGACTTGCAAGGTGCCTTGCCATCCCCGACATGCATACGCACCACATCCGAGGTGGTGAAGGCACTGCGGACGTTCCTCTCAGGCTTGGCTATAATGATGTACATCTTAGGAGTGAACATGCACCCCAGAGCCACTGTCACGCTCAGACTCACTGCGAAACAGGTGGTGATGATCTTGTAGTTGCTCCCAAAATAGATGGGCACGAAGGCCAGCCAGATGATACAAGTGGTGTACATGGTGAATGCAATGTACTTGGCCTCGTTGAAATTGGCGGGCACATTGCGAGTCTTGAAGGCATAGTATGTGCAGCTCATGATGAGGAGTCCATTGTAGCCCACGGGAGCCACGACGCCCAGGTTGCTGGTGTTGCAGATAAGGTAAACTTCCTTAATGCTGGGGTAGGAGAGGATGGGCATGGGGGGCTCCAGGATGATCAGCGTGATCACCAGCGTCAGCTGCACGCTGATCAGGATGGAGGCGATGACCACCTGTGCCCAGGCGCTCATGAAGCGAGGCTTGCGGGTACAGATCTTCTTCTTGCTGCCCGCCAGGATGCGCGCGATGCGGTTGGTTTTGGTCACGAGGGCGGAATAGCACATGGCGGAGGAGAGGCCCACCAGAAGGCGCTGGAGGTAGCAGGATGTCGTGGTGGGTTTAGCTATAAGGGTGAAAGGGCAGACGTAACCCAGAAAGATGCCAGCCAGGATAATATAGCAGAGCTCTCGGCTGGAGGACTTGACAACAGGGGTATCTCTGTAGAGCACAAAGATAAGGGTGACAAACATGGTGACCAGGATCCCCAGGCAGGAAAAGACCACAGCCACAATAGACTCTATATTGCTCCACTGGAGGTACTTTACGGGGATGGGTTCACAGCCTGCAGCGTACAGAAGAGAAACAGAGTGTTAGAAAGGCAGCTCCTGGAAGAACCATTTTTCCTGTATCTCAATATAATACAAACATTAGCATATGGCTATGTAACATGGATTACTAAAACCATTTTACAAAGGAGTGATCTGCAGCATGGAAAAGTTCAGATGACATATGTTCAAAAAACAGCCATCAGTTTTGGGTATCCCAAACATTTTCTCATGATCCTACCACAGGAAATTAAATTTGGAAATACATGCTTTTGGAGATACCGGATTATAAGCCCAGTATATCAAAGGCACAGCTGGGAAAAGAACCCAGACAAACTCAGCATCATCTCTTCATTTCAGCAGAGAAAGCATTGTTGCAAAACTGAATGGGTAAGTTTGTTACCTCCTCAGATTAACTTATTTAATCATTACCACAATCATTATAGTTCGATCTACTACATTTTTTGAGAGTGGTTTTATAAATAATATAAATTAATCAGAGGTCTATGGACAGAAAAATGGTAATAAATCCGAAATGTTCATGGAACTGTATAAGAGTTACTATACCGTCTTAGTACATTTCTGCTTTTTTCCTCTTCGCATTACCTTATTTTGTCAAACCCTCTGCTCCTTGTTTTCTCACTAAAAAGTATAATTTAATTCTCTTGGAAAAGTCAAACCCACAGAATATGCATGCCTTCAAACAGAAACTGGAAAGACTCTCCTTTCTGACTAGTATGGACATGCAAACATCTGTTAAGATGGTGCTTAAGTGCTCCCTCCCACACTCAGCTTAAAGGAGTCCCTGGATATCTTCATCACTGTGCTGAAAAAGGAATACGAGCAATAAACATTACAGAGAAAATAAAATCCTTTGTGTTAAGATGTTATGGTTGTGAAGCTGTTACGGAAAACCTTAATTCGGTCATTTTCTAATTTTTGTTCCTGACTTAATAGTTCCAAAATGCTTTTAAAATGTTTCTTTATCCAAAGGGAAGTATCCATGACCTCTTCTACTTATTGTTTCTGTCCTCCTCCACTTTCCCTATGACACAGCTCACCTTTTCTGCCCTTCCCCCACCTCTCAAGTATCTTTCCTGCCAGGCCCTCACCATCCCTGCCTCAGTTCCCCTTACAATTCAGTTTTTTTCTAGCCACCTCTCCACCTAGGTATCTTCATTACAAACTGCTGGTCCAGCTTTTCTCATCCTCAGCTGGCTGCTCTTGAACTCTGCCTATCTGAGTATTTGGACATGCCTGAAAAGAACAGAGAGAGGCATTTTTTCCTCTAAGTTTTGCTGCTAAATCTTAACAAGAGCCCTGATGTTGTGATGGGCTAAAGTCATGCTCATTCCCTTCCTCCATAGTGTGGAGTGTATCTGCAGAAACCTCCTATGAACTAAAAGCTTCCGAGTCCCACAGTTTTGCCCAATTTATATGCATCTTCCACGGGGTGACACAAAGCTGCCAACAGATACCTCTACTAGAATGTAGATACCTGTACTGTAATGTAAAGTCCTTCCTTCCAAATAATAGAGAAGTAAGCCAAGGTATGGATGAGGGTTGAACAGTTTTATTGTAACCTCATTTTGAGAAACAGAAAGATAGAAAATGTTTTTTGTTGAAATAAAAAAAAAAAAAAAATCAGCCCAAGGCAAAGTCCTGACATGGAAAATTTCTGCTTGAACTTTTAATATCTGCCAATGTCATATGAACTGAAAAAAGGTCTTATATTTCTGTACACTTTGTCTCAAAGAATACCAAGCTGACTTTACAGATGTTGTTGTTACACATGCCTGTAACATCAAAAACAATAGAAATTATAGCAGTAGTAACCAGATGTCTTATTTTATAAAGAAAGTATATAAAATACAAACAAAACTTTATAAAGAAAATTATTTTGCTCAGTGTGGTCTGTTTAAGACTCAGATAGGAAACCCATACTTCCAACCTGTATTTTTATGGTGAAATATGAAGGAAAAGCTCTTAGAAGTGTGAACCTTTGGCCATTGGCCTCAGCAGCCCTGACTGGAAGCTGGCTCCTTCTATGATTTAATAAAAGGATCAGAAGCTCCTGCTGATTGATTAATGCATGTGAAGCTCTTCTCATACAAGAATCTGATCAGGAGTTGTTGGAAGGGTTAAGTTTCAATATGGGCTTTAAGCTTAAAAACATCAAGACCTACTCACATTATTCCACTTCAAACTATATTTTCAGGGGCTTAGCCCAGATGCAACATGGTAGTTAAGCCTATCGTTTGCTTTAAGCTTTTCCTGTGTAAGACTTTCTTAGAAATCTGTTTCATTAAACCAGTGTAATTCCTGTACAAGCCCAAGAATCACATATTGTACACTGCAAAAAATTCCCTTCACTGCTTATTGTCAGCTAACAGTTGTTGATTGTCACTACGTGTGAACGTGGGTCATTTCCCATCTAAGAGAAAGTGGGCTCTGGAACCCCACTGAGACTGGAGGAGGATACCCAGGAAATTGTGCACACATTAAAAAAAAAAAAAAAACAAAACAAAGTAAGAAAAAAAGCTCCCACAGCAACTAACCCAAACCTCAAAAAAATCAGAGCAAAATCTTCACAGTTAAATTTTCTGGTAAAAAGCTGTCTGGTAGTTTTCATGTACTATTTTCCCTGCATTTTAACCATGAATAATTTCCAAGATCAGAAGGCTAATAATGTTTTTTATTATTATATTCATAGTGCAAGGCCAATAAGAGAATCTATGAGGTTTTCTGGGGTCCTTAACATATCCCAGGTAAATAATGGCCCCAAAACCTTATGACTCTTCTCTTAAGTCTATAAACTTCATATTCTATCTTGTTTTATTGCTTATTTAAGATGATTTATGTAAACTGAGTTTACTAGCTTGACATTCTTCCTTCTTATATTATATTCTGGTATCATAAATGATTTCTCTTGGCACAAGGCTAAGGTACTGCCTTGAGTGACTATTTCTCAGGTCAGATTTTCATCATCTGTGGTGAGAATTCCTTTATGTCTGCTGAGTCCACTTCACTGAATTCATATTTAGTGAATATGAATTAGGGGAAGCAGTCTAAACAGAAATGTGTACATTTAAAAATAAAATGTAAATGTCAGGAAATTATTGCTGAGCAACAGAGACTAATTTCAAATGGAGAAAATGAGCACCTTGAAAAGCATGTCTTACAAAATAGGTTAGTATGTGCTTCATGTTTCTTGAAGGGATTAAGGATTTTAGAGCCTCCATCTGTGATGGAAAATGAGTCTAAAACCACATGCATGTTTAGCATTTAAGATTTAAGGCAAAGGGAAAAACAATCTGTACTGTGAGATGTTACCGTCTGTGTCTAGATGCTATGGTGACTGTTAGGGTATGAATATAACACATAAAATCTAGCTATAAAAACACTTTTGATAGGAGTCCTGGCAAGAAGAGAGAATTCCAAACTAAATCATACCAATGGTGACTCCCACAAAGTTCAAGAGACAGAGCATATCAACAAAAATCACCCTCTTCTAAAGATTAGGATGGCATCAGCTTCCCTTCACAGCTTTGTACTTTATAGTATAGTTCAAGTAAATCAATTTGGGGGTTAACAAAAGAAGCTTTTTGCTTCAATAAGACAGACTGAAGAAGCTGTGCGGGAGCAGACTGCCATTTCAATGTTCTCTAGGAAATAAGTCGATGGCTATGCTGTCATTTGGCTGACGTTACTGTGATTTTAGAACAGCAGCAGTCCAGTCTCCTTGCTGAGAAGAAACACAAATCAGCAGGTCATCTACTGATTTCATTAAAAGTTAATAGATTGCAACATGCCCTGGAGATTTTTTCCAGCACTGATTCTTTCCACAACTTTTTTCAGCAGTGCCTCATTTAGACGTGACCCGTTTTGAGCTTCTTTGAGCAGCTGGTAGCACTGAACCATATTCTCTCAAGTGCATATTGATCTCTCACCAGGTTCTTGTTCTGGCTTCTTTTTAATCAATAAGTCCCCTTTTCTTCCCTGAGGAGTAGATACGAACAACTCTGTGAACCTCCAAGACGAGCAAAACCTGGTTGTCTGTGGATATCTGCTTTAAAGTTAGCAGGCACTGGTGTCCTAGGAGCAGGAACTAAAAATGAGCTTTTCCTATGGTCAGGACATTTATGAAGGGCTGAGGGGATTTTTTGGTTTCTGTTAATAGCAGATGTTTTTCTGCAATTTGGGCCCTTACAGAATGTATTTTTCATTATTTCCTCTCCCTACAACCCACTGACATTAAATTTGAAGGGTCTGAATGATCACTGAGATTTCTGTACCCAGGAAAATCTGTTTGTAGGTTCAGCTGCACACCAGAGCAGGGCCAGGGCAGGGTGGTGGGAGTGGGAGGTATGGGATATAGACATTTACACACACATCTGGGACATGACCATAATTTATTTTCCATAGAAAAGCAAGACAGATAATGGATCATGTCTCCCAGTTTCCTGTGATTAATAGTATTATTTTTACCCAGAGAAGTGGCTAGCTTTCCCTCTCAAAATGCATCCTCTGAGAGCTCATCTGGCTGCAGTGACTAGCTTAAAGTGTCATAGAACAGTTTAATTGAACTTGAGGATTTTGTCTACATGCTAAAAGTTGCAGCAACATCTAGCTGCCAGCCAGTCATGGTAAATGACAAAGATGGGATAAGCTGCATATTTGATCTTCAGCTAGGTGACCAGATTGTTTCTCTGACTAGGAATGATGTCCTGCTGAGTGCTGGCATCCAAGATTTGCAGAGGTGACATGGAGCAGAGGTGCCTCTAGTCTTTCACAGTGATACAAAGTAAATTTTAAGGTCAGGGTGATGCTTCTCAATGTGTTGTAGCTCTTTTTTCGGGGTAATGGTTGCTGTGAAGCCCTGAGCAGGTGTGAAGGTTAACCTTGACAGGTAAAAAATAAACAGAAGGATGCCATAGCATGCAACTCATCCAAAGCATATACACAAGAGAGACCAATTCTAACTCTTTCCAGGTTGTTTTTCTCAGGATTTTGTTGAAATTCCTCTTGCTGGTGGGTGCAGTGATAACAGCCTTTATACCAAACAAGAGTCCAGTAATCAGTTACCTGAAATCCCAGGTAAAGTACTACTGATTTCATGGTTAAATGATCAGAAAAGTGTATCAAGTCAATCTGACAAGAATGCACTGAAATCTTGACAGTCACTGCTAAATTGCAGCAAATGCTGCTGAGTTCATTAGCGGTCTTAGCAGCTTTATTAATACTTGTGCTAAATGAAGGAAAGGAACAGAGAGACGGTAATATTTCCTTTTGGCAGAAATTTTGCTGTCTTTATTGTCTCTGCTGTTGCACTAAGCTGAAAGACACCCCAAACTGCACCAGAATGTGCATCCTAGTATGTACCTTGAATATGTCTGCATGCTGCCATCTTACTATCCAGCATGCAGCATTCTCCTTGTGCCCTGTAGAAAGGGAATGCGTTTGGAGGGACACATCCCTACCTGTCAGGTCAGCATTTGGCCACCAGCCAAGCTCACAGGCTTTACACGTGAATTCATCCTGAACAAATTCATTCTCCTTGCAAGCAGTGCAAATCCAGCAGCAGCTCACTTCTCCTTTCCTGATCACCTGCAATACAAAATACATCCTCGGTTCTGATCCTCTATCAGACAACAAAGAAGCACACACCACCACCTCCCAGCAAACACATAACACATACATTGTTTAAAATATGAAAGTATTTCTGTTCATGACACATTTCAAATAGCTAGAAAACATGAATTATGATTTTGTATCTATCCCTGCATGTTAAAATTTGTGCTTAGGAGTTCAAGGATAACCTCTGGGGATGATTTTATTTTGTTTTGGGGAAAGCAGTTCTGAGTTAAAAGTGCAAAACCATTTTCCCTCTGGTAAAAAGGCAGGGTGAATGTCATATTTTCAAACTTGAGACTTAATCTGTGAGATGGCAGAGGTCAGGACAAGTAGCTCAGCCCATGCTTAATATCTATTGCATAGTAAAAAGCAGTAAACAAAGTCAAAGGTTAGAACAAAGAGTAATTCATGCATATAAATACATATATATACATGTAAACACAAGCACATTCACATACACATAAATTCCAATTATGTGGAAGTCTCTTTGGGGCTCATTACACAAGTGTAAATAGAAATTCAGATAAGAGCAAATTACAAAGTATCCTGCTAAAAGGATGTACTGATTTCTAGTAGGAAAAAAACTCATTAAGCGGTGACCAACCTTGTGCTTCACAACAGCATTTTAGGGACAAATGTCCCTGAAAACTTACTTTCTTTGCTGCGAGGGCTGCTAAATGTAATGATTCAATGCTGAAAAGATTATTTCCTTGTCTTGATCCCTAGCGTCATTACCCTGAGGCTGAAAGAAACATTAAGGATATCTCCAGTTCCTAGGGCTCTGACAAAGACTCTGGCCTTGTTTGCAGGAAGGAGGAATCCAGCCTTCTCTTCCAGATCGTCCTATACATCTATATGCAGAGATAAGTAAAGTAGTGAAATGCAAAATGTTTGTTTTATTGAATACTGGCTTTGTGGGCTTTTTTTTTGTTAACATTTCCTCCTGCAGTCTGTGGAGAGAGTCCAATAGACTTCAATGAGAGCTGAAGCTGGCATTTTGCATGCATGGTGTTTACATATACACACATACACAAACTGCACAATCTCAAAAACAGGGAAAAGATGTTTGGGAGGGTAGTAAATACCAATAATGTTTCTCCTCCAAGATTGCTGGAGTATGTCACTGTGCCTTTGCCAAATCATCAATCGCTTATTGCTTAGAGTAGCAATATAGAAATAAAAAGCTGCAAATGTGCTTATTAAATGAAAGCAGAAAGGAAGGTCTGCTCTAAGGAGATTTTGCTGAATGGGCTTCTTGCCATTTTAAACTTAACATTTTGATAGTGGTGAAATATTTATTTATGTCATCCAGACATGACAGGTAGCAAATTATTTGTAGCCTGATGTAAGTGCTACACTTTGATGAACACAGAGTGATCTCATTTGTGTTTCCATTCCTCCAGTTGTAAACATGAGATACAAATAGGCGTGGAGTTTTTTTTTCTTTTTTTTCAACTTTTCCTTGCAGGTGTTATTGCTGGAACAAAATACTGGATTCCCGTGGGTCACGATATTTTCAAGATCAGCCCTCAAGTGAATCACAGCCACTGAATGTTGTAGGCAATGACTAAGTGAAAATCTTTCTCACATAAGGTGACATTCAAATTCTGTCACATTAGAAGATTCTGCATCCCTACAAAGGGTAATTTTAGAAAACATGGGCCTGGATATGGCATCTTTAAAGAAAGATGTTAATTTAGGAGTCTTTCTATAGTTTTGGTTTTCCTGGAGGAAAGGAAGTCCTACCCGTTGGCTTGAAAGAAGTGCTCTTGGGTTTAGGGAAAAATACTGACTGGATATTTATACTTCTATAGCGGGCAGTAAGTGTCTGAGGCACACCTTAATCTGGCCCTTCAGGCAAGGCTCGCTGCACACCGAGCGCACCATTCCACTCTTATTCATCTGAATCCTGTAGTCGTCGATGTTGAGCACGCCCTCGTGCCAGGTCCCAATGAGGACGTAGTCGTAGCGGTTGGGCTCTATGTACTGCAAGTTCATGATGTCATACCTGCAAGGAAAAAACAGTGAGTCACTGTCCTGCAACATAAAGAAAAAAAATCTACCTCACTCTTCTCTTTCTGCTCTAAATACTCATGTTATCCGTTAATACCACAGACTTGGGTTTCACAAAACCCCAAATCCTGCAGCAGAATCACAGGAAATGTCAGCTCTGACGGACACACAATTGCTGATTGCCTGCCTTGCTTGCATAGAACTGGGGGAAAAAAGTTGTGTGTCCAGGAAGAACTACACACCAGAGACAGTAAACTCTTCTAAAGATGCACATGTAGGCAATGTCTGGATGCTGTGTTTTCACACAATTTGTCAATATGTCTTTAACCATCACTTGGTGTCTCCACGCAGGCTTGTTGTAGTATAGCCCTTGCTGGATACTCTTAAGTAGAAATGCTCAAACCAACTGGACTTGTTTGCCCTAAGTTAACTGTAAGCTCTAAGTTCAACCATTCATATTATGCAGCCCAGTGATTCTGTCAGGAAAAGTTAGCACCTCAGCCACTACATTTACTTCCTCACCCTAGGCAAGTAGGAGAGCACTTCCCAAGGCTAAGGTAAGGAAAGCATAAAAAACTGCTACAATAAACATCCAGACTCTACCATTGCCTTCAATGTGTTCGACCTGATCTTTGCACATCCCTAATTGATAATTATTCTATTCATTCTTTTACCTCACAGAATGTGGCTTGTTTCTTAGTAGGAAATAAGCAAGAATGGAAGAATGAACGTTGGAGTGTGCACAGAGAGGAAGAACCACAAAAGAGGTTAAACCTACAGCATAGTCTCTTAAGATGAGAATAGTGCTGGCACTCAGATGCACATGACAAGAGAAAGAGGACGGAGAACAAGGAATCAGCATTGAAACTGAAAACAATGAAGCATCTTCTCTTTTCCAAGCCTGGGATTTACTGCCTTGCTTTTCTATAATGGATTGTCTCAGTCTGTGGAGATAAAACTCCTTTTTTTATAGTGGGTGTTGTTAATCTGTGCATTACAAATGCTTTAAGAATGAGAGGTAAGGTAAGCAAATTATGAACCATAAATAAAATTGGGATGTTTGGTTATGAGCAAAGAGAGACATCCATTTCTTTCTTTTCCATTTTGAGGTTCAAACATGCAAAATTTCAACTCTCTCTACACTTCACAGAGGGAAAAGGTGCCAGAATTATTCTCTAGAGTAGAGTAGAGTAATTTTATTAACTAAGTCTTTCAGATTTCTCTAGTTAAAGATGATTTAAAGAAATGCATATTTACAGCTGTAATTAGACTTCAGTTTTGCAAATATGCATGCTCAGTTAATGCCAGTGCCACTGCAGAGCTCCACCGATTCATGTGTGAAAAGGAATCCCTGCCGCTGAGTTCAACAGAGCTCCAAGCAGGAGGCAATTGGCCACTAATCAAGGCATTGCTTAGGAAAGGGGTAAATTTCAAATTCATTAATGAACGATTGCTTCTCATATCCTACTTCTTCTAAAGAAAGTGGCTAAAAAAAGGAATTCTGTTTCCAGGCTTGTGAAGAATCAGGATAGCAAGAAGCAGTGAAAGTCAGGCATTTCATAATGGATACTCAACAAGCAGGAGTAAAACTCAGCAGAAATATACATGCCTCCTCCTAGCAAGGAGAATATACTTGGATTTTAGTTTGACCGCATATTAGACTGAAACAAAATCAGTTACTCTGGGCTGGAAAATTAATTCAGGAAAGGGAATAAAAGATTACTGAAACCTCATATTGCCTTAATGGAATTTTTGAATCTACACACATTATTTTTATTTTTACAAAAATACATTACAAGGCACAGAGTGACATTAATGCAATATTAACTAAGAATTTCTTCTGTGTACTTGTAATACTATTCCCTTTCCTATAGGTTACCTGTCAAAGAATAAAGTAGGCAGATTAAAAGCTCTTATGCAGTCTTGCATTATGACAAATTGTAGTACAATGTTTGCAGCTTTGATATGCAGCTTGAATTTTAAGTGGAAAAATGTGATCTAACAAATATGCTTGGTATATGGATATGTGCTTCAGATCCTTATTCTTTCCTTCTTTTTTTTAAATGAAAAATCTGTGCTTGGAGCACGGACAAGTTCAGTGCTGAAATACCTCCTCCCATCCCCTTACTCACATATGTACAACTTCAACAATTTTGGGCCGTGACCATGGTAAAAATTATGATCCCAAAAGAAGTGGGTTTGATGAGAGTTGTGAAGCTCTCAGAGAGTGACACTTCTTGAAGGCAGTTGTATTTCACACACATGTGGCAGCACTTAAAGAAGCCATTAAAACATTCTACAGGTAAGAAAATTAATCCCTCTTTCAATTTAAAAGTAAGCTGTCTGGTACATTGGGAAATGATGCGATCCAATGGGTAACGTCACGTAAACGAGTTACTTGTAAGGCAAGCCAGAATATTGGTCAGCTGGTCACAGGCACACTCTTACTCTAATTAACCTGAGATAGCTGAAGTTACCTTTTTCCATAGCCACAATACCAGACTAGGACTGATGTTTGCTATCCTGGAAGTCAGGATGGAAAAGAGCAATGCTGAGCAATGCTGGGATGCAAATGAATCTCAAATGAATCCCAAAACCCCCCATGAATCTGAACTCCAATATGAAAATGCATATTTGGAAAATAAAATCATTTACATACAAATTTGAAGGCTTTGCATAAGGCACAATCTGATCATTTATTGAAGGCACTGGAGTTGGTAGCATTGTCATGACTGAAGCCAGAGCAGCTATTGGAAATTTTGAACTAAATAGACTTACATGCTTCTAAGTTCAAGTCTAGTTAAGATAAAATATTAGGTGAAATATTTATCTTAGTTTGTGAACCTCAGCATTTCTTCACATATCAAAGGCCATTGTAGGGGCTGAAATTTCTCCTGCCTGTTGTTACAAAGTATTGTAGAGTCAGAGGTCTATGCAAATTGTTTGTTCTGGAGAGGTAAGGTTCTTCACATCAGCCTCAAGGTAAAAGGAGGCAATTACCTAGAACAGACCAGAGCTAAAAAGGTATCTCTGTGTCCCAGAGAAGGATGTTGTGTTGACTATTCCATCCTTCACACCTTCTCCAGCCATTTCTGAGAATTTGAGTGATATGATTGCTACAGAGAAAGGAAATGGGAGCTACTCAATGAAAATAAAAAGTGCAGCAAATTTACCAGCATATACTTAATGACAGTATAGCAAGCACATACTGTTAAGTTTCCAGAGTTACATCCTTGTAATTTTTTCCCAGAGGCAGTGCAGTCAGCTAAATGACTGCATTTGTGCCCTTCCAATAAAAGCTTGCTTCATAGTTCTGCATAAGAGATCTTCAAAGAAAAGATTCTTCACAGAAGAAATACACCTTTGACAACATGCTTTGTGTTTTCTAATCTCATTTTGATAAAATCTTGAAACCATGAATTGAGCCTGAGATAGAAAAAGAGTTGTATCTAAACAAATGGTTAAGATTTCATGAACCTGTGTTTCAAAACAGGAGATTGTGGGAATGACAGACAAACATAACTACAAGCAACTCTATCTGCTCTACCCATGATGATTGCCATCAGGAGTTTGTGGCAGTCAACTGCTCAAAGAACCTCACAGATTTTGAAAATTATGAGAAACGTTGCTGCCTTCTAAGAAGGAATATTGTGAAAATGTTTTGTTCACAACCTTGTGAAGTTGTTCTGTTCACATGATTTGAGGACAGGATATCTAAAAACTTTTTACACATTTGTGTGACATTCTTGCACTGGCATAGAAAAGCCAAAAGCTGGGAAATTTCATAGCAGTCTGACCTTGCTACATTTAGGTGTTGTATGTGGTGTTTATCTTTCCATTTTGCTGAGGTTCAAAAACTCTTTTGGGTATTGATACAGTGCTGTGGTCTGTTCACTGAACCACAAAGAGACTTTCCACATGAAGCTGTGGAAACACTGCAGCCAGTCTGAAGCTACAGGCAATTCTGTTAAACTACTGCTGGCATACAAGGATCTGACAGACTGCAGAGCACATTTCATATACACATAACCATTCCCTGATACGATATTGCCCATGTTATAAACACCACAGGATAATGCCACATAGAACCCAAGGATTACAAAATGAATAACAAAAAGCTTAATTGAATTTCCTTGCCCAAACTTACTAGCTCCAGCTGTGAAAATATAAATGAGGAACAACAACCCACCCCAACCCCCTGCTACCTGAAATAATGTATCAAATTCTAAGTAGGCCAAGGAATCAAGAAAAATGAACCTTGCTATAGACCAAAATTATGGATGGAATAAATTCTATCATTTTGGCACATTTAGAGAAATATCTTGATATAAATTCTCTTATGTTTCGAATTCAGCGGCCATTCAATCTAATTCTATGCTTGGTACTGATGAGAGTTGCGAAAATGCTCTCGGGTGACAAAATAATAACTAAGAATTAGGCTAAAATTGGAAAATTACATCTAAACATCAAACCAAATAGCTAACAGACAGAAAATGCAGCATATGCAAAGTTGGAGTAATGCTTTTATGGACACAAATAGTATGCAAAAAGCATAAAGCTACACTAAGCAATAATTTCTCTGTATTATCTAAATTATATGTGCAAAGACTTGATTTATGCATTTGTGTTGATAAGTATGTGTTTGAATGTAAGGGAATTGCTTGCTTCTGCTTTCAAAGGCTGACCTAACTGATCTCTATCTTTGACTAAAAAAATCTAGTCAATGCTCAACACGACCAAACTGACTAGCTTTTTATTACTAATTAAATGTAATGAACTGTTTAAATGTATATACTGTTAAAATATGACAATAGAAAAAAACATAACAGTATAGAAAATGGTAAAATATTGGCCAGTTTTGCTAATGAAGCCTAGTAATAGAGATAAGAGTTGCTTTAAGACCACTGTATCTTATGAATACTCTTTGGAGGCATGAAAAGACATGAAAACTCCTGCTTGCTTGAGAGCCCTCCCTTTGTTTAGTGCTGGCACTCAGATGCACTTATGCAATAAGCCCAAAGATGGTGTGAGAGAGTCTTTTATAACACTTTAATAACTCAGTAGGAAAACAAACTTCAGTGAAGCAATCCCTGAGTAGGTTTCAATTAATAATGGATTTTGTACTTCAGCAGCTGAAATAAAAGTATTTATAAAATAGAAAACAAACAAACAAAACATCCATGTGTTAAAATACTTTAACAGAACCCACAAAACTAAATGAAAGGAAAGATCTCTGTCAGTTTATTCCCATAAGAGAAACAATGGTGACATCCAGGTCCTGTCTCACCCACTTCTTGGGTACATCCAGCATCTGCTAGCTGGGCTAGACAATGGCAGCTGCCACAGCTGGGGCCAGACCCCAGATGAGTGAAACACAGAAACTTATTCCAAAAAAATCCCAATTATTTATTCTGCTCTGCACAGACCTATCTTTTAATTCTGGGAGGGATCTGATTGCATTTGGAGTGAAACAAGTTAAGGAGATCATACAGGAGCTTACCAGTCAGCACTAAATAGTCTCTGGAAAGGTTTCAGCAGAGCTCCAATTGGAAAAGGATGTGCTCTACAGCCCTCCCTTCAAAACCATGGCAGGTAAATGCTTCATTAAATTCCAGTAATTTGTGTTAGGCTTTATACGTACTGAAACTCTGGTACTGAGCCCCACTTGCACCTTGCACACCAGGAGTCCGAGTTACAAGATTTGTCATCTCCTGAAATACTAGAAATTTATAGGCTATACTGTAGTTCCCATCTCAATATAAGATAGCGTGTGTTACCAGCGTTATTCCTGGCTGTTGGAAAGACTGATCCATGCTTTATGTTTCAGCAAAACAGCCGAAGAAATCTACATCACCAAATGCAGTAACATTCCCACTTCCCACCCTCTGGTTTAATTAGTAGAGATGAAACCTCTTTACCTTCCAGGGGCATCTCCCTTTTCATCAAACCAAACTTCTTCTCCAGAAACACCAATAAATGAGGATTTGAGGAGGAACTCCAAGAGCTTGCTGCCATCAATTGGCTTCATGGCATCACACAGTCCAACATGTCCAGGGCAAAGGGAATGATGCATATTTTGTAGCCCATAAGCCATAGCGTATATAGCATTGATGACAAATCCCATTTTACTGTCCTGCACATAATTTTCTTCTAGGCTCTCATTGCCTACAATAGTAAGAAAAAAAGTGTTGTTAAAAACAAAGATGAAATGACATGAAAATATGAAAAAGCAATGATGTATAAAAAGAGATTTCCTTATTTCTCTCATAAAGCTTTAAAAGCTTTATGACGGTGCCTGTCAGGGATTTTAAACAGATAAATAAATAAAGCACTTGCCCACCACCACCCTGGAAATCTTGAATTCATTGAAAGTGAAATGCTTCATGAGAAAGAACACATTTAATCAAGTTCTCATCTTTCGTTTGTTAATTTTTGAATTTTTACTTGTCATTCCACAATGTTCTTTATTTCAAAGAAGGTTAATCAAGAAGATAGATTTCAGTTGGAAGTATTTTTAAAAGTGATTTCCTTATAATTAGTCTTTCTGTTACATTTGAAGATTTTTTTTTAAATCCCATGTTTTTGAGGATCAAAATATAGCAATATCCCTTTCAGTGTTAATAAGTAAACTATGTAAATCAACATCACTTCTCAAGTTACCAGAAACAATCATTTTAGTTAAAAGTAGTAGTAGTTATGCCAGTATGTGATTGCTGCAGAAAATCAGCCGAAGTTTGTAATACTGAGTTTTGGTGTAACTGCAGCCTGAGCAGACATTGAACTCCCCTTCCTCTGATGAGAAACAACGTGGCAGCGAAGGCTTTCTCTACACCTGTGTTTTCCCTCTGACCTGCAGGTGGCCAGCAGGGTCAGAGGTGCTGTTTGTCGGCTGCGCTTCCCACCAGACCCCGGCGGGCCCTGGGCTGTGTCCTGCTCGCCGTGCGCCTGCTGAACTGCTGCAGAACATGGCCAGCGCCGAACCCCAGGCACTGCAGACCTGTGCTGCAGGGTCCCGAGGCACCGGGAAGCAAGAAACCTCCTTGGTTTTGTGTCTTTCCCTTGAGTCATTCAGACACAATATGCTCCAAACCGCAAGTTGCTTTTATCTGCAGGCCTCCCACGTTACTCGATGTTTAACAGGCAATTGCAATCCTGCTATTTTGTCTCAGTAACACCTTGTGCACACCAGGGAAGTAGGATGTGTGAGAGACTAGGTGTTAACTGACACTTCTTGAATCCAGGTTGAAGAAGATATTTGTTATTTTAATATGATGAAAGGAGGTAAAAATCTACAAGTTCACCAAACCTTTCAAGTTAAAAAATAGTTCCTTACCCTAATGTAAATATCATATGGCTTTCAAATCAAACCATGGACACTGTCCTTACATTTATCATTGGAAAAATTTCTAATGTGGTAAGTCTTCTCAGTTTGTTTGCCCTTTAACTCAGAAATTTCAGCTGGGAATTCACTAGGATAGCAGAGATCCCAAATGCAGGGATGTCTATTTCACTTTCTGTGGGTTGCATTGCAGCTGGGCAAGAAAATTTTGCCTTAGTAACTATTCCAGATGAGCTGAACATAGCAAACAGATGTGTTGGTGAATTTAAAATGCTTTGTGAATATAGCATAATCTGACTGAATGAGTTCATGTGCTCCTCACTGCCACATTCACCACCAGCACCACCAAGCAAGGAGCAGCTGAAGAAATTCTTTCCAGAGACAAGGTATCTGCCACTTTCTTTGTGAGAGAAGGTTCACAGCTCCCATTCAAATGACATGAAACCAACACCATTCAGATTCATTGAGAATCACAGAAAAAATAAAAAGCCTTATGATGACAGAACATTTACCCAGGGAAGCAGAGAGTGGTGCCTGTGCATGTGCACCTTCACTTCTGTACACCATAGCCTAGACATCTGTATGCCTGTACATGTTAATACATAGCCTCAAAGTATCTGTTTGTGTGTTTTATCAGCTGATTAGTCTCATAAGATTAGCACACTCCGAATTTATCACTGATTCTGCTCTCTTGTAGCTAGAAAATGAAATTGTTCTCAGTCCCGAAAAAGACAGAAAGAACCTGGGCTTGGCAGAGCAGTCCTCTCTTGTGAAGCTTCTGGGCAGCGAGTTGTGGAAGAGATCACAAAAACAGATAGTGCACAGCACTCACAATATAATCTTTTGTACCTGAAAGTTTATCTCAGATCTTCCTTTTTAATTAGTTAAAAAAAAAGAGCATAAACATCAGTAAGGCTTGCAGGAGATAAGGACAGCATCTGTGTTTCCTGAGGCAAGCCTTCATGTGGCTGCTGGAGGGAGAAAACAAAATGTTACAGGACTTGCCAATGTTTAAAAAGAGGCCATTTCCCTTAAGTATGTATTCACTCAGCAAAACATGCCTTGGATTATCATATTTCCATATAATATGAATATCTCTAAAGAGAATAAATATTTGATGGGGGATGGATTTGCTTTTGACTCTTTTGGAATGAACACCTAAATTAAGGTTGCAAGCATATTGTCCCACACTGCAGAGGTGACTGCCTTAATGTCACCTCTAGAAATAATTGTGTTGTAGTGGAAAGCAACATGTGAATTGTCTGAATGAATTGTCTCCAGATCAGCAATATAAAAATCCCTACATGTAAACAAGATATTTTCCAGTAAATGCAAAATGAGAAGACATTCTTTCCCTAAACTTGACTTCCTGTAGTCAAAATCCACTTATTTCATTTTCACCATTATGTTATCGATACACTTATGCATTTGAATTTGTAAAATTCACTTAAGACAACCAGTAAGAAATGTGTGTGATTTTAAAACAAAAGAAATCATGTAACTACTTTCAGCCAGAAACAAAACAATGTTCACTTAGGTTGTCATAAGGTAAGCATTTAATAAATGCAGGAATTTTACTATATTTGTCATAGGGCATCTCTATAAAGTTGTATTTTGCCTCAGTAAGTATTTGAAATGTAACAAATCGCAAAGCAGAACTCTGAACAGCGAAGTTTTATTTTTTCCTTGTTTCTCAGCCCTTGGAAGAAAATATCATTGATCTACAAAGACTAATTGAAAAGTATTTTGTTAGCTTTCGTCCTTCTTCCTTTTATCAAATTTTTATCACTTTTTTTTTTTTCACTTCCTTTTATCACTTTTTTTTTCGAGACCTTGGCTTTTACTAAGCAAAGAAAAATTATAAGTCATAACTCATGTGAGTACTGGATTAATTGAAGTCACTCAAATTAGACCCTTAATTTTTGGATGACCTTGAAGAATTCAGGTCTCCTAAATATCAAACTTACTTAATTTTGTATTGGATGTAATGCAAATCTTCCTTTAATAATTTAACAGCTTCTCAATAGTCTGGGTCATTTTTTTATCACAGTTTTGATTTTAGTCTTTGTTTCTGTCAGTAAGTCTTGGAGGATGAGGGCATATACACACATATACATACCGGAAAGGAAAAGAAGAAAAAACAACAAACAAAACCCCAAAAAAACCCAAATACCACATCCTGGATGCACACAACTGAAAAATGCTCCCAATACTGCTAAAAGTGATACTGAAGTACAGGGGGAGAGAAGTACAGGAAGAGAAAACAGTCCAAATTTTCATGGAATTCACTATTATTCTTTCCATTTACTATAAGGCACCTCACAGCTAACTAATAATAGCTTCAGCTAAGTCCTTAGAAGGATCTAACTGTGAAGCAGCCATGAATTTAGTTCAGTGCTTTTGTTGTGAAGTCAGTGTAGAGCTAACTGTGCTCTTGAGAGCAGAGAGCGTATTTTGCAAATCCCACTTGACAAACTGAAATAAAGAAAAATATGCTATTGGAATTATGGCAAGACATGAGTTACCTTTCATGAAAAAGTAAAGACAGGAGATGTCTCTTCATATTCAGTATAAAACTCAGCACCAAGGATTACTTGTTTGCAGTACTCAGAAAGGTTAGGGCAGGAGAGAATTTGTGATGGGAAGAAATGTGAAAACATTTTTGCTGGGGAATCTGATGAATACCTAGCCAGTTGGCAAATTTTGAGCAAACACAGACATTTGATAAAGAACACAGTCTGTTCACAGATGACTCTTGATTAGCTTAAAAAGCCAAAATCTGTTCAGCAATATTGTTATAAAGGATAATATTTCATCTGGAATAGGCAGACAGTTTTATGATTTGCTATGGTCATCTGCTGAATATTTAGTGTCACATAAAAAGTTAGCAACAGTTATGAAAACTATCTTCATTTCTGGTGGTCCTGACAGAGGTATGAAGGTATTAAAATTTATATATACTGCCTTCTTTATTGTAGTGATCCTTTCCAGGATTGCCATACTTCATGGGTAGGCCAGATGAGATTTTAGCTTTATTGCAAGTTACAGCATGGGTGATGGTTGCATTCAAAGGTGATGATTGCCAACTTAAGCAAAAAAAAAAAAATTCCGAAAGGACAATTGGGGCAAAATTTCATTGGGGAAATGAAATTAAAATTAATCTCCCATACTTGGGTTGCGTATGCCAAGGAGTAAATAGGGCTCCCCCCCAAAAAATGCCAGGTATGAGCTGGTAGAGCAGTACCCAGGCTCATAGGAAATGTCCATATGCATTGGACAAATTGTGGAGGCAGGTTTCTTATGCTCCCCTTCAGTTCCAACATAAACTGCTTTCAACACAGGGTGGCCAAACACTGGAAGAGGCTTCCTAGAGAGCTGGGCAATGTTTCAAGCCTGTCAGCAGTTGAAGCCATTTGGACAAAGCCCTTAACAACCTGCTTTAACTCTGGTCAGGCCCAACAGAACTGAAGTTTAAAAACTCCAATGAAACAAAAGAACCCCCCAGCAGCTCTGAGAAAATTTCCTCATCTTCCTCATGCAGGTTTGTGTAGAGATATGCTGGTGTCACAGCATGTCCTTGGAAAACAATGGAAGTCACATATCTTACAGTGCCTCATGCTAGAGAAGACCTGACAAACTTCAAGCACAGCAAATCTGTGTCATAGGATCTTGCAAGGAGCAGGGCAGAAGGTCAGCATTTTGAACTGACCAGTCATTTTAAATCTGGGACCCTAAAGGTAAGAACTAAAGATTATTCTGGAAATTAAATGACACATTAATGGTGATGAACAAACTTAGCTAATGGTGATTTTTTGTAAAATTTTAGGATATTTGGCTACTTAGAAAAATTGGAGCAGTTTTAGTTATTTAACCATAATTAAAACCATAATCAAATATTTAATTATGGTTTTATCTTTGTATATATAGGAGAGAAAAGGTAATCAATTCTACATTTCTGTTTTGTCACCAATTCCATGAAAAATTTTAATTTTTAATTTTATTTAGGACTATAGAATAATTTAGGTTCCAAAAGAATTTTAAGATCATTGAGTCCAACCCTTAACCTGACACTGCCAAGTCCACCACTAAACCCTTTAATATCTTTTATGACAGTAGCTAGATTTTGTTCTAGTTGGGCTTTGGCGCTTCCAATTTTCTGCCTGCATAACCTCATGAAATCCTTCTGAGTTGCTTACCCCTTCACTCAAACACCATAAACTCTCCTTTTTTCCCATGAGTTCCAGCCAAAGGTCTCTGTTCAGACAGGTCAGTTTTCTTCCCTAGCTTATCTTTCCGCACATGAGAACATTCAGTAATGGCTAATCCTCTGACAACCATGCCAAACTATGATTGTATAAAATAATTTTTGCAAAGAGTTTAATTTGTTTTAACTTATTTGGTATTACTGATTCAGATGTTTTAGAAATATTGCCAGTTCACTCCCTCTTATATTCTATTTATAACATCTTTTTACATTATCTAACTTCAAAGATAACAACAAAATTATTTAACAAATTTCACTTCAAGGTACTGCAAAATGAATAAGAGATTATAATGTCTCCAAGTGTGATAAGTACAATGATGGTGTGTTCAAAACCTGTGCATCTTTTGTTTTTTTCTCTTCATATCGCCTGTTTGAAAAAGAATACATTCTCTTCATTAATACTGTATGGCTGAATGAAATGTGCACATCTTGGAGGCAAAAAGTGAACTTTTGTTTATGCTACTGTACTCATTTTGTCCAAAAATAAGTCAGAGGTGACAAGTCATTTATTCTACATGAAAACATCCAAAAACCTCTTCCAGCCCACAATCAAACATACAGTAACAAGAATTTCTGAATTTTATTTTCTTATGTAACTGCCTGTTTTCCAAGGCAATTCAAGCTGTAGCTGTCTTCCTATGGGAAAAAGGCCAGAAGATATTATTTGGTGACCAGAACAAGCAGTTTTGGATGAGGGCCACAGGCCGTCTCAATGACTTTGCTGTCTCTATGTGCAGGATAATGTGACCACCAACAATTTGTGGAAAATTTTTTTGGGGGGAGGGGAGGGGGAAGCATATTTTCCAACCCAGAAGATTATTAGATAAAACAAGTCTTTGCTTTATTTTCAATTAAAAAAACATTTGCAATTTTCATGAGAGAAAATTGATAGGCTGAAAAATTTCTCACAGACCGTAATAAATGTTTCGTTCAACCTACAACAAACGATCCCATCATGGTAAATTACTGTTTCTTTTATGGCTTCTGCTCCCAGGAAACCAGTTACTATACTGTTTTCAACCAGAATTGGATATGTGCAATTCACTTCCTACTTTGAGGCTATTCACTTCCTACTTCTGTCCAAGAGGCAGCTAAATACAGTGAAAGAGAGGAGAAATCCCTTACAGGGATCCCACACATGGAGGATAGAGCTTTCAAAAATGCACAAGATGAAACAATTAACTGAATCCCCACTGTATGTGAACTATTTGTTTGACTGAACAGAGCTTCTTTATTTGCAAGGTAAGGCTGAGGAAGGATGTACTATTGTTACAGAAGAAAAAGAGATTTTTCCTTTACTTCCCCCTGAGCATCATGTCATCATTCTATAAGAAATAATGCATTTTTCTATCTAGAACTGCAAGTTTCTCTATGTTTTGGCAAGAAGAGAGAAAGCAGAACTTTCACAAGAGCAGCCAAAAGGAAGGAATATCTTATGATATGTGGTTTCTACACCAGATTTCAAAACACGCTGATAAACACTTAACATCTTACAGTACTCATGAAGCAATAAATGGAGTTCACAGGGTTTCAGACTTTGTTTTCAGGATGCCATTAAATCAGAAAGGTTTTGCTTCCATTCTTCAAATGGTTTTTATTTCCCCATGCAAAGAGATTCAATTCATGCAATTACATTTGATGTATTTTTCCCTGAAAAGCTAAGATACAATTACAGTTACCAGTTGAGATACCCTGCTATTTTCTTTCTGAGCATGGTAAAATCTACAAGACTCTCAGATATTACTGTTTGTTACATCTGGTGAATGTTGTTTTTAATTGGGATTATAGAAGTATAGAAGTGTACTTCTATTCTTGTATAAAACTAGAGAGAAGAGAAGAGAAACACCCATTTGAAAGCTGGGTGTTCAGCAAAAGATCCTCAAAAATTTTCACTAGAATTCTCTAAGGCATTAACAGGATGGTGATTGCAACCATGTTTGCTTGCAACGGGTTATTTTTTATCCCTAGCAAAGTTAGTGAAATCACTGAAGAAATTTCTTCTCCTGGAAAAAAGTTGATAATGAAATTTAAAGGATTTTTGTTTTTTAACTTATTTTTACCAGCATATCTTTTACAGATGTCAACTCCATGGCTAAAAGAAACTGGAAAGTGTGAATTCAGCCATCAAGGTAGAGGTTCACCCGCATTTCAGATATCTAACACCTAAACCTTGAAAGATTAGTCCCCATTTTATATATACTGTACACACACCAGCTGTGTCTTCAGTTTCCTTGTCTGCTTTTGTGAGTATGCCACATTATTCCCCAGTGTTCAAAAAGAAATGTCTTCCTTTTGTCTCTCCCCGTGTGTCAGAAGCAGTGAGGAAAGATTTTAATTAAATTTACTTTCTTGGTTCTCCATATCATGTTATGTAAGCACATTAGGGCTTTAAGAGCTTAGTGTCAAAGACTCTGGAATAAGTCTGGCATATACAAATACAAGAGTGCCACAGTGAAGCTGAAACATTATGAGGAGAAATGACTGCACAAGTTGCTGACTCACTCATTAATCAGATGTAGAGGGAGTCTCTAAGTCTCTAAGCACAGGGCAGGAGAAAGGGGACTCAGCAGTGCTGCCAGCCCTATGCCAAGTCAGAACTCACAGGTTCAACCCATCTACCACATGACTTGGGAGCAAAGCAAGAGGAAACTGAGCTAACTCTTCCTTAATTTCCCAGTCTGCAGATAAAGACTAAACAGATACAAGAGTCTGAGGCTTGCTCCTCCCTCTGCCCTCTCTGCCTCTTCCCATGGACATTCCAGACTCTCACACAACTACATGACTCCAGGGGGGACAAGTGACGATGCACATAACTCACGCTTATGCTGTGGGACATGATAAAGCTGTGTTTGAATGTGTCTGTCCAAGAGAGCAGAGAAAGATTTCCTCTTGCATCTCCTTTCTGCGACCCAGAGAAGCTAAGCAAGGGATAAGAAAACTGTCAATTTTCCTAGGGCTGGCTGCAATCTTAAGGGAATGTGAAGATTGGGTGTGCTTGATGCCACATGATAATGCAGAAGTGAGCAGGCAGGGCACATCTGGGTGAGATATTACACATTCACAAACACTCCCAGCTGATGTGAGATGCTGCAGCCCCCATCTGCCTTTAGAAGAGGATGGAGGAAGGCTGGAGGCCTTTGCAGCAATTGCCAGCATGACTTTGCCAGAACTGCATCATTGGAGTGGGAGGCAGGTGAGGGAAAAATAGGCCTTCATTGGAGAGAAAGTTCCTTTTCCTCTTCTCCATAAATCTGCATTGCCTGCTCTGTCTCTTGTGTTGTTTAGCAGCAAAAGAAAGGACTTGAAGGGAAATGTAATGCACCACCTAAGGGCCACGCTAACAGCACAGCTGTCTGCATGCCAGGAACCCCAGGAGAGCGCTCTCTTCCTTCATTAGGCTGCTCCCGGCAAGTTGTAGCTCTCCACTGCCAGAGGTTTTGCAATCTACACAGATGGTTCCCATGCACTTATAACTCCTGTCACTGAGAGCTGAAAGAAATTATCACAGAGTTGAAAAGTTGCAAGAGTATATGTCCACAAAACTATGTATAGCATCAGGAAAAGGAGCAAGAGACTGGATAACAAGCAGAGAAATTCCACAACAAGTTAATGTACAGATGGACATGCTGTTAAATGCAGGTCTGGAGAAATCTACTTAGAGCAGATGGCTTGACAGAAGCTCACCAGCCTAATAAAGTTTCTGAAAAAGGTTTTCTGAAACCTCTGTTTCTTCCCTACATTAATGTGTCTACACTAGCCTAAAATTCCTCATGAGAATTTTTTTTCTTTTTGCAAAAGATCTAGGATTTATGGCCCTATAAGGATGATATGCTGAGATTCTTTCCCTTCTAAACAAGCCTGCAAGCTGGCATTTGAAACCTCTTCTGTACACATCCACTTCTATGAACTGTTGAAGGCTTTGCAGGAGATTTTAGCATTCCTTCCCCTTTTTTCTAGGAATGATCTAGATGAAATAGCTTTGCAATGAAGACTGGTTTTCAATGAAATAGAAATGGAAGGATCGACAAAGGATATCTCAGTGCAAGGTGAATAATGCTCAACCCACTTCAAAGCATAAAACAAAAAAGATTCATACCCATGATATTTGTACATGTACTTCGATGAAATCAGCCTGAGAAGTACAATTCACAGAATGTTCAACTAACAAAAACCTGCCAAAAATGCTAAGTTTTGAGGTTATTGATTGCCTCATTTTGGCTATTATCTTAATTCCTGTTCTTTGGAATTAATAGACTGGAAAACAACAGAAGAAAATAACTGCCCCTATTTGAAATAAATTACTTTTTGTACCTTGTACTTCAAGTAAGCATCAGTTCAAATTTGAAAAGAAACATGACTTTGTATTTGTGTGCCATTATTTTCATGGCTGCAGTCATGTGCCAAACCAGAACTATACTTAAAAATACCATACTGCAGTAAAATGAACATTCACTTTTATGCACGCTCTAATGAAAAAGTAATTCCATGATGAAGCATGTAAGCTGTAAAGATATTTCATCTTCTTTCTGATCATAAAAATAATCAATATTTGGCCATTCTAGCTTATGGAAGTTCATCCCTGATTAAAATACTGTGATCACGTGTTGGAAGGCTAATGGAACTGACCAGGAAATCACATGGAAATACAGTGGCTTATTATGGTCAAGTACTCAAATATGATACACAAGGCTTTAAACTGGGAATCAATAAAACTCTGATAGTGATCCTGAACTTGGAAATCCATCAAGTCAGAAACAGTTAAGGATTAAAAGAAAGCTACATTAATTCAGATATTTAGGATGTAATATTTCTAAAAACAAACAACATAGAAGAAAATGTGAGGTGATTCCAGCATCTTTTTTTGAAACAGAGAGTAATTATTATGAAAGTTTGACAAATAATTATTATGATTAATTTGTTTTCCTTAAATGCTGGACTGTGTACAGTCCGCCTGCAAAATGACCAAAATATTTTCTTTTACTTATTTGAAATTATTATTTCCCAGATCCTATTTTAATTAGAAATTAATATTTCATCCTATAATCAAGAATAAAATATGCCAGATGATTTTTTTCTTTGATTGAATGGTTTGTGTATGTAATCAGCAAAGACTGATTTCAAATCCTAATATAGCACTTGAAATCCATCTTATTATTTCATTAGCAGACTAAAATTTAATGCCAACAATGGCATTTGGATGGTCAGGCTCTGTCTTTGCATTTAAAGGCTATAGATAGCAGCACAGTTATTTTAATGGAAGATTCACAAACAGGGGGAATGGAATGGAATGGAATGGAATGGAATGGAATGGAATGGAATGGAATGGAATGGAATGGAATGGAATGGAATGGAATGGAATGGAATGGCTTTTGAGCTGTCTCAGCCTCTCTATCAGAGGCCATAGTTTCATCTGGCGTCATGATAATCCAGTCCCAATTTATTCTTTGCCTGATTCTTTGGGATTTCTTTCTGTGGCATGGGAGGAGTTTTCTTGAGGGGGATATTTTTGGGGGGCCATGGTATTATTGTTATTATTTACTATTTTATCTTCTTCTGTCCTCTTTCTTGGGAATATGACAGACAGGAATTTATTTTGTTACTATTACTGTGTCTCACATAGCTTCTTCTGTAAGTTAGAGTGCAATGATAAATTGTCTCTGAGCCTCTCTCAGACCCTGCAGGGTCCGACAAGTGTCCATGCTCCCAAGGTCTCATGGAACCATTTTAATCCAATTACTATTTAATGTGGTTATTATCGCAGAGACTTTGGATCTGCCTTTGTCTCTTGCTTTCTCTACAGCCTTCTCCCTGTGCCATGTGGATCCTCATTAAGATTCTCTAAGGACTGGATTCCACAGAGACCATTTTCTACATGACCTGAACTCTTGGAGAGAAACAATTAAAAAGAAAGAAACCCCAACCTTCAGTCTTCCCCTCTCCCTCAGGTAGCAATGTAACCTTGCTGCCTTACTCGCACACTCAATTAAAGACATATTTAGAACTACTATTTTTAATAGATCAGTTATTTGAAACAAGTCTAGCAGATAATAAGTTGCTGCTACTCTTACATGAGACAGGAATTGCCACACTTAAAATCAAATTCCTTTAAAAATGTAAAGAAATGTCTGCAGATTTTTATGCTATTTGGCTAGTTTTAATCAAACTTTTCACTCTTAATAAAAAGAAAAAAAGTCAAGCTAGATACCCTTGTAGATATCCCATTGTAACATACTATGGTAGAAAAATGGAAAGTTCAGGAAATAGAACTGATTATATTTCAGGTGTCACGCTTTTCATATGAAGCCTGAGACCTTATCTGAAAGAAAGAGATGGAACTCGGTAATTGTGCTGCAGCTTTCAGAACACTAACCACCTTACACTACTCAAATTAGTAACCTGAATACATATCCAGGTACCTAATTAATTGACTTGATTAATGCCTGAACTTCTCTAGCTGCTGTTGACTTTCATGGAAATTATGGGAGATCAGTACCCTTAAAAATCAGGCCAATTTATCTAGGTCTCAGAGAATGCACTTGAGCAGTCTAATTTGGAGCATCTTCATCAGAAAATGCTGGTTCAGAGTTGAAAATAAGCAATTTTCATATTAACCACAGAATGTATTACCAGCAAATGGGGCAAAGGAATTAAGAAATCCATTCTCAGTATATGTTAAATATTTGGCACCAGCTCAACATCCAAAAAAAAAGTCAGGGTCTTCAGGTTTTAGTGGAAAAATATGATGATGTTGTAATAAAATACACATATTCATCTGTGCTCCTATCTGGCATGGAGACAAAAAATGGAACAAATCACAAACTATTTTCCCTCTATTGATCTAGATCTGTAAACGTTTAAGTAGTGGCAGTGGCTGTCAGTGTATGGGCATGAGATTATGAGGACTTCAAAGGTATGAATCAAAATCTTATGTTAAGAGACCAAGACTCCCCTCATGGCAGGACATAGACTAGCTGGCATAACCGGCTTTTTCCTATCTTAAATTCCAGTGGTTCTGCATGAGTACAAAAATAGCCAGGAAAGATAGCTAATATTTATTGCACTTTAGATCACTATTGATTTTAGAAGGGCTTCAGAATTCTTGCCTGACAGTGTACCACCCATCAGCCAGTACTACTGGTTTTCTCTCTCTTTTAATGTTTTTTTTTTTATTATTATAATTCTAAGAGAACAAAACACTTCTTCCTCACTTCTGTTCTTAATGCTAAGGTGGTTTTAAAACCACCAGCATTAGCTGTCAGAATACAAATCCATACGAACACCAATGTGCCTTACTTCTGCAGAAATATATCTCACTCTGAATTTCTCCTTTGCCAAGTTTGCTGTTGGTTTTTGCATTTTGTTTTGTTTTTAATAGTGTGTATCTTCACACAAGACAGCCTCTGTCTGAAGGACTGGCTTCCCAGAGCCACATGTCCACATGGGATGGATATCCCATGTGCAAGGCCCAGGCTACACAGCAGTCCTGCAGCCATGCAGCTGCTTCCGGAAAAACTCCTGGCTTCCTAGGACCAAAGCCAGATGCTGTAGCTGCTCTGGAGCTGAGAAGCTAAGTGGTCTTGGCCACCCTAAACAGCTGGGCCATGTTATAATTTACAGAATACATTCACAGTTTTTGGTGAAATTAAACATCATTTTCAAATGATTGTTAGGAGGATCCAAATGTTCCCTTGTAACCCTTGCAATATGCAATAATTTAATCAAAAATATGCAGATCACAAAGACCCACTTTATATTTCCCTTAACCGGACATCTGCCCAGAGCTGTGTTCAGTATCACAGAAATGATCCTTCTTAAAGCTAAGCTAAGATTAGGACTTTCTGAACAACTCCTGCATGAGGACAATGCATCGCTGATTAGCAGCAAACTAGAGCTAAACAAATCAGAAGATAAAATAAGTTGCCCTGATCTGCATTCACATGTTAAATTCAACAGAAAAACAGAAGCAGAGTTCTTTCTGATCTGAAAGAATTTAAAAGCATTCATTTTTAGCCCACCTCGTTATTTCCTGGGCGTAGCCAAATGTGGCAAGGCAGAAAACACTGAAGTACTTGAGATGGCCGAGGAGAAAGGGCCCTTGGCGGCACAGCGCGGCGGTCAGCGAGCCGCGCCCCGCGTCCTGTCCTGCTCCGGCCAGGTCCGGCACAGCCGCTCGGGAGCACGGACACGCTCGGGCCGCTAAGGGCACGCCAACACACCCACGCTAGGATAGCTCAGGAGTTCAGCGTCGATCAGAGACAAAAAGACGGGAGGGGGTTTTGCATGGAAATCTGCAGGGTTTGTTCCGCAGGGGCTCCGAATACAAAGTAGCCGCAGAACAGAAAGGGCCCAGGGATTTTACCCGGGGGTGGGAACCGATGGGAAGAGGGCAAAGCGGAGGAGTAAAGGCGAGGTTGGGGCACACAGTCCAAGAAGAATACACGGGAGGAGTGGCTGAAAGGGGATACCAGGGAAGGTGGGAACGTTCCAGAAGGGGTACGTGTAGGGGTACGTCACTGCTTTATGGAGAGAGCTTTCTCCTCACTACAACCTGGGGGGGAGGTTAAGGCTTAAGCCTCTGAACTATCCCACCAGCAGCTTGCTAGTTCAGGGGATGCAGCCTCTCTGGTGGCCCCAGCCCCAGGCTGAGCCACTGCAACACTTGTGATGTGAATTTTTCGACAAAATCAGCCTAGAAAAAACAGCAGAGTAAACTGACCTTTGCAGAAAGTAGACAGGTCACTACACAGCCTGATGTGCTACTGCTTTGAAGAGAACAGCCCTGAGCCTGAATGCGGAGCTAAACTGAAGCTTTGAACTTGCAGGTTCCTCCAAAGCTGCTTTCTACTATATGAATCTCAAAAATCTTAGCTGAAGGAAACCTTTCGAAATCATCTGGTGCAGTACCTTGTGCTACAATGGATTTCTGGCTCAGCCAGCAACCCAGTGTAGCTGCAGTATCTTACCATTTTTCCCTAGCTCTCTCCACACAAGCAGACTTCTGCACTTACCCAGACATCCCAGTATGAGTGGGAAAACAGATTTATTCTAGCAGCAGCACTCTTCAGAGAACACACCTTCCATCAGATTATTCTCCCTATGGATACCAATACAGCCTATTCTGAATAGGAAATTCTGTGGCTTTCATGGTTTAGGTTTTACCACTCAGGCTCATAATTTATTGTTCTTTATGCCACTGCTTGACCACAGTCTTTTAAGAGGAACCCATTTATTTTAAGAACACTAATGGCTATTTTTCAGAAAATACCCTTATGTACAAAGAGTATCTCTAGGCTGCAGCTAGATGTGTGAGTGTGTGGGCCTGTGCCTACATGTGTTAGCCTCCACTGGATCTCCTTTGCACCTGTATTTATGGGGTAATGCTGCCAGTAATGACAACCTGTAAAATTGCAAGCTGACTTTAAAACTTTCCACCTACAAGTAAATGAGGAAAGGGAAAATATCATCTAATAAAAGACATGGGATGCTGACAGAAAGCAGTTTGCCTTGTGTTCAGATCAGTTACTTGTGCTATTTCATCTGACTGACTTACTGGTTTGGCTAAATGTTTATCCCTCTGCTAATTGTTCTGATGCGCAACCTGCACAAACAATTGATTTCTAGTAACAAGACAATTTATTTTAATTGTGTACTTTTGTCCTCACCGTGCTCCCAATAAAAATTTAAATAATCTGTGGCAATCTGAACAGTCAGGAGCGCCCTGTCTCTTTCTAGGCACAGGAGACAGGAGCCCAAAGGAGGCACAAGGGAGCATGATTCAGGTGTCCTCTTCCTTAGCAGCACCATCAGTTTACCCATGCAATGGAGAAGGGTGAATGTCATAGGCCTACCCGAGGATTTTTTAATCCCAGAAGTGCAAACTTCTACTGTTAAAATCCAAAATGGAAAATGTAGATGTAGATTCAGAAAACTTTTGTCATATGCTGCTGTAATATGCGTGATTCTGCAAACTGTCTTCTATGCTGTTTACAAAGGCACAGGTATATTGCTCCTCTCCTTTATTTCATGATGATCTCAGTTTTTGTTATGGATCCCCAAAGAAGAAAGATATTAATTTTTATTTTATATTGATAGACAGCCTGGTTTAAAAATATTTTTGGAAATATAAAATATAAGAAAAATGTAGCTGTTTTTTTCCAAACATGGAAACAAAAAGCTAAAACTAAATGAACAAAAACCTGGCCATAATATGTTCTCCGAATAATTCATATGATTTATCACAGATAAGCACATTATTAATCCTCCTCATCTTTAAGCCTTAAAAGCTGCCTGTATCGTTGTCTGGAAAATAAAATGAGACTACAGCTCTCCTCTTTTATCTGCTGTAAAAAAGCCTTAACTAAGAAAGTTAGCAACTAGAATATTTTCAGACAAGTTATCCCTGGTGGGCTTCATTCTCGGTGCCCATGAAATTAAGATCAGTTTTGATCACTACCATGATCACTAGGATATTCTGCCTCATACTGAGGAAAAGGAGTGTGATACAGGACCTGAGTATGTAATGAGAATGCAAAGCAGAGGTGAGCAAGGACAAGTCATAGGATACCTATTGTAAAATATATTTTGAAGAAATTATGGCATGTCAATAGCTTGATTTCTTATTCAAAAGCTTAAAAATATGTCTCCTATATACCACGAAGGTGATTTACAAGCAGTGGCTGACTTGGCAGAGTGCACACCAGGCTGTTGCTTTATAATTACTTTTTCTGAATTATTGTAGTGGCAGTACTTCCTACTGTAGGTGCTCCTGCTGATAAAAAGTCTCATGGGACACGTGCTCCATGGGAGTGCTCAGCAGATGTTGAGATTAAAAGAATGTTCTCAGAGAAACACCACATGTTTGTCTGACACATCAGGGTGAGCCTTAATAATGTCTGCTGGATCTCATTTGTCCAGCTCTGAAAACAACTGGGATCAATTCTCACTGGAAATGCATTCACTCCTTCAGAAAAGTGTAGAAAAAGCAAGTAGACATCCTGGAGCGCATTGTCCATTGAGATAAGAAAAGGAAAACCCCATGTCATCCCATACAGATCATCAAAATAGGGTGGGTCTTGATAAAAAAGTTCAGAGAAGCTCTGAACTACATTACTGGTGGCCTGGATGTAATCTGCAAGATGCATTGGCCAAGTACAGCCATCAGTCTTCTGTCTTCCTATCTGGTGCAGTAAGTGCAATCAAGGAAAACTTCACAAACAAAACCAGAAAAACAATCATGACAGGCACGAGTAGAGGCCCTGTAGATCTTCTAAAAAGATGTTATTATCCTTGTCCTTGTTTCAGCCAAAACCAGTGGGAGGGGCTGTAAGCAAGACTGTAATGTTAGTTGATATCATCTTACATCATTGCCAAGGTGAGGCAAAAGGCCTTTCTCTTACATTCCCCTCTGGTGGGAGAAAAGGTGGTGTGGTGGGGAAGAGTTGGTCAGTATTTGTTGCAGTTTTCCATGTAAATCATCTCTTTCTTTGTCTTACACCTTTCATTTTTATTGTTGTTCTGCTATTATTATTTTCTTATTTCAATTTTAATTCCAGTAATTTTTTCTTATTTTAACCCATGACTTTCACTTTCTGTGCCTCTAATCCTCAATTCCACTCCTGGGAAGGGGTGGGGGGGAAGGGGGTGAGTGAGCAAGTGGCTTTGGGTTTGGGAGAATCTTGGTGAGTCCACTGAATTGGGGAGTACCATTTCTAAACCACAGATATCCTATGTCAGAAAATCCCACACTTTTCACTAAAATTATAAGAACTGTGTGTCTAGATGGAATAAAACCAGTTACTTTTTAATGAGTGGGCAAACAATTAGGGATGCTGTTCAGAGAAATCTTAACTAGAGGCAAACAACTCCACCTGACTTCAGAACCACTTGTTGAAATTATTGGATTTCAAAGTTTGGATATAATATTCCACAGACATAAATACACTACTCCTGTACTTGAACTGGTATTTTCACGGAACGCTGCATGGCTTTTTGTATTTCTGTATGGGTCTCTAAACCACTTCTGCACTGTGCTCCATATCTCTTTCCCAGTATGGCTGTACCAAATGTAGTCCAAGGTCTTTACAGTGACAAAATAATGTATATCCCCTGACATTTTCATCTCAAGAAGTACGACCCTGCATTATTTATACCAAAGCATAAATGCCTCTTCTGGAATATTTAGCCTTCTTCCCAAGCTTCCTCTGCTACCATTATGCTCTGCCCATGATTTGATATATTATGAAGATTTATGGTGGTCATCCAGAACTGGTGAGGTGTGATGAAAGTTAATGTCTGCTGCAGAAAGGAGATGGGAAAAGATACACTTCCTTAGTACCAAATTTGACACAAGAATAGGGTGGACATACAGATCCTTGGCAGGAATGATGGGAAGCAGCATTCTGTAAGCAGGATGGTAACAACAGCACAGCTAGTGACTGAGGCATGGGGTAACCTAACTGCTACCACCATCCTTTACTTGGCACACATCAGACTGCATCTAGAACACTCCACATGGTTTGTGCATCCCTAATACAAAAAGACACTCATAACCTGGAGTGTATGCAGCAGAGGGCCATCAAGATGATCTGGAGCTGCATTCCTTGCCTTTGAGGATAGACCAAAGGACCTGGGCTTGTTGAGCCTGAAGAAGAGATGGCTGCAGGGGAACCTTACAACAGCCCCTCATACCTATGGGGTGGTTATGAAGAAGAGAGGGACAGGTTTTTAATTGAGAAGCCTAGTGGAAGAATAAAAGATGATGGGCACATCTTGAAACAAGAGAGGTTTAGACTGGATATTTGGCCAAAAGTTTTCACGTTCTAGCAGTGGAACAGGTTGCCCAGACACACTGTGCCACCTTGGAGGTTTTCAAGGCCTCATCAACCTGGTCTGAACTGATAACTTTGACAGAGAGTTGGACTTCAGTCTTCCAGAGCCACCTTCTAGACTAAGCAATCCTGTGATCGTTGTGACTCTGGGTGCATTCAGACTGATTGCCTGCAGTTCTCTTGGACCGAGACAGGAATTAGCAGATAAAGCAATCCTTGTGGCATGACCAAAGTATGAGTAAGCATTCTAAAGGGAACTTGGACTGTGACCTCCTTTGGAACAAAAAAATATCTACATTTCTTGTTCTTGTCTGCCACAAATACATTCACTGACAAATAACCCTTCTTCACAAAGATCAATTGAATCAATGAATGAATCACGAATTGCCCACTTTGTTCCACTTTGCTCTATTGAAAAATGTTTGTGCTGATTGCCTGCCAATGTATTTTGTTGTCCCAGCAGATGAACTGCTGTGAGCATAATCTGTTTGCATCAGTTCCATTACCAGTTTCATAACTGTCTCTTGTGGTGCAGAGGAGGACTCATCCCACCTGGTTTACATAAACTCCAGCCGTTGTATTATGTGCCGGGAGGAGAATAAGGCATTCTGTAAAAGAGCAGTTAGACATCCCTACAAGTGTTTGCACTGCACTGAGTTTTACACCATTTCTGTGCAAGTATGACTTGCATTTTATTTTGGCCAATGTGGGCTAACCACATATAACAGAGAATGACTTGCCAGTGTAGTTCTGTGTGAAAATAACCACTTCCATTTGGGCTATCCAATCAGGGAGGAGAAAACATCCTACAAATCTATTAGAAAAATATCTGAACTCTGTTGCCTGACAGTCTATCATCTAACCTGGTCAGTGTACAATCTGCAAAATGCGGAAAGGGCTGAGTTTTCTAATGAACTGAGACAAGTAGTGACTGTCCCTTGGGGCAGTGCGTGAGGCTGTGTGCTAAGGGAACTTTCTGTCAGGTCTGTCTTGAGTCAGTGTCTTTGTACCTCAAATTCAGAAACAGTCTTTTTTGTTACAGGTAAAATACCCTGTTCTGTTCTGACTTTTCATCTGAAGGGCATAAAGAATGATGTGAACTTCTGAATTCCACTGTGAATAAGGGATCCATGCAGAGCTGTGGGACATGCTTTGTTTCCCACAGACTGTGGCAGCTACATGGGATACATTAAGAGTACCTTAGTGGCACAGACAATTTAAGACAACTCTGTACTGGAAGTAGTTTTGGCCTGCTAGATATCCAGGAAACTCTATCCAGAAAACAGACAAATATGTGTTTTCTACTATGGTAGGTTGACTTCAATTGGCTGCCAGGTGCCCACCAAGCCACTCTCTCACTCCTCCTCAGCAGGACAGAGGAGAAAAATATATTAAAAAAATTTAAAACCCATGAGTCAAGACACAGGCAGTTTGATTAAAAATAACAAAGGCCATGTATAGAAGAAAAGGAGACTGTATTCTCTAACTCTGACAGCAGATGATGTCCAGTTGTTTCCTGGGAAATAGGGCATCAGTATGTTGCAAGACAAATGCCTTAATAACAAACACTCTCCCACCTTCTCATCCTTCCCCTCATCTTTTATTGCTGACCATGACATCATATGGTGTGGAAACTTTAGTCAGTTTGGGTCAAATGTCCTGGTTATATCCCGTCCTGACCTCTCGTTCACTCCCGGCCAGCCAGCCTTTGAGGATGGGGATATGGGGCGGAGAGCTTCAATGCTGTGTGAATGGTGCTCAGCACTGCCCTAAAAAACTGGTGTGTTACCAACACTTTTCTAGATACCAATACAAAGTACAGCACTACGAGGGCTGCTGTGGGGAAAGTTAACCCCATCTCAGCCAGATCCAATACAGATACATATAAGAAAATTTCTATACTTGAATCCTATTGAGGAAGAATATCTCCTCAAAGCAGCTGGAGAGAGAGGCAAGGAAAGAGAGAGGGATATGGAAAGTCATTCCCTTACAAGAGGCACTTGGCTAAAATATTGCAAAGAATGAGTCAAAAATATCTCCCACCCATTTGGCTGCCAGCCAAGAGGGAAAAGTAAGTTGTTTAATTTTTGCAAGAAGGGATGATCCAAAAGAGCAGTAATTGCAACAGTCTTGACGGATATCTTCTCTTCCCAAGAATTTGTTGCTACTACTACATAGTTCTAGTAATCTAGACGAGCTATTTTGAAAATGCGGCAAACTGTTAGGCATCCTACAGCCTTCATGGAGAAGAACACACTTGGACTAGCTTCCTTCCAATAGTGCTTAGACCAGATAGACCTTTTTTTCCCCAAAATGCACACGTACATTCAGGGCTCAGTGTAACATGAGAATTTCTGAAGGACAACATCAGTCTTCTCAGAGACTGAATGAGGGAATTCAAGCAGTAATTCCTGTCATCAGAGAAGGACGCTTTCTAGGAACTAGCTTTCTCTTGCTTTGTAGAGAGTATGCAATCCCAAGCTAGTGCTGACTCAACAGTAACAGGGTGTGAGAAATTGCAAATGCAGCAGCTGTAATTGCTTGAGAAGTCCTCGCCTATCCATGAATGATAAAAATTGAACTCCATATGCCAGTGGCAATTCTAATTAAATCACTCAGTAAACTGATTAGATTGTATATGAATAAATTATAATGGGCAGGCAGTAACTGAAGATTCTCAATAAATACAAACTTTGCTATTAATCTCCTTTTTAAAACAGATAGGTTCAAATACTGTGAATGTTTTTTAACAAGGTATTCAAAGAACAATGCTGTCTTTTTTCTTGTTTCTGGCTGAGCCTATCAGCCTCTTGATGGGCAAATACAATGCTTGCCTATCACAAGAACTTTTGTACGTGGTTTTCTTTTTCATTATATAGTTTCTCGAGGAGTTAATTCTCCAGACATGGAAAATGAACTTGAGCAGTATTGCCTTTAATAGGTGCTGTCCATGCTGAAGTATGGGTATGCTTTGTTCTCAGTGAGGACTAGCAGTGCAGTTCTGTAATACAAAAGAGGTCATGACCCAGAGACAGTCACAACACATGCTAATAGTGTGCAAGAGTCCCCCTGGGACCACAGGGGACTCAGCTGTTTCCATGATGCAGGACCCTATGTGCCATTTCACAGGAATACTGAGGGTAGGAGTAAAAGCTCTTAGATACACTGGAGATGATACCAGTACTGCATACTGATTATTTTCCTGGGATGATATAAGTGTGCCAGCAGTACTTAAATTTGAAGTACCACAAAAAGTCAGAGCGTCATCTATTGGCACTTTTAACGGGTTTCAAATATTAGTGCTTATTATTTATTGAGCAGCATGCATCTTCTCCTTCAAATTTGTGTAGAGAGATACTTTGTGAAGGAGGGAAGAGGCAATCCAGACTCATTTTTTTAACAGAGAGTTTGTGAAAAGGCCTGCCTCCAAATCTGTGAGAAGTAAAGAAGGTGGTTTCTTGGCACTGTTATACTAGACCTCCTCGGAGAGAAAGTCTCCACCACACAGCTTTGAAGCTGCTAGTATTTAAAGTGACATTCTTAACCTTCCAGAAATGTCAGATAAAGACGTGCAAAGAAAGCTCTGGTGGTGCCAGACAGTCAGCAGCCAGATCTGTGTAGTTAAAGAAAAATAAATATTATATTGCTCCCAGATTAGCTGGGGACACATAGATCTCTTGATTCTGTAGATATGTCATTATCGGGAAAGATACGTTGTGATGCTTCCCTTTGGTGATCTGAGACATTTATGAACTTTTTAGTTGTGTGTGATAAGCTTGAAGGTTATCAGTGGTACCACCACATTTAAGAGCTGATTGCTTTTCAGCAAAGCCAAAGAAGTATCAAATATTTTGAGGTTTCATGCAAAAATTTACAGCTTTCTAGAGGAGGGAAAGATGTCTGAATGCAGACAAATTATTTTGTGTTTCACTAGTATTATCAGAATTTAGAGGTCCCTGATACCTTGAGAAGCCTAGAACACTAGGAGGGCATGTAATGACACCTCTTCAGGCCCTCTCCAATGCCCAGTGACTTCAAACCTGGGATATAGTGAAAGGTTTGGGGTGGGGTATTTTTTTTAATAAAATAGCTCCCATTTGTTTTCTTCTGTGGTTTTTTTTAAATTGTTTTTTTTTGCTTAAGTACAGTTTTAGAGTCTACAGCAGTTGCTGTCTGAAAACTCACCTACACATTCTATGCAGAAGTACCCCATGCTGGCCATTCTGAACTCACCACGTGGTGAGTTCTCTTGCCTTTGATCCACCAGATGAAGGGTGACTATGCCGGTTCAGACTCAAGGTTTTTAGTTTCATAACCAAAGAGAGGCTGGATAACAAACTACTCATGTTTATAACAGCTGCTGAGATACCTCAAGATTGAACCTTTTTTCATCAGCATGAAATGTATTTGTGTAAAATGAATGAACGAAACAGTGCAATTTTAAGCTTATTTTAAGCAATTTTAAGCTTATTGCCTAACAAAAGAAGACTGTGCATTTGGGCTGTGCATCAACCACTCAACTCTCCTTAGCAATTTTTGCCCTTGTTGGCCTATATTAACTCCTTTGTCTGAGTTGAAACATTCCTAAAGTTGGTAAAATATTTACACCAAAAAATCAACATTTTGGTAAAGTCCAAAGTTAATAACTCCTTTCAGGAAAAGTTGTTGGTATAAACTCAGCATGGATTTATCCTGTCTGGCTTGCCATTAGTCCCTCAGCACCCAGATGGGCTGGCTTGCCTGCCAGTCAAGACATCAGACCAGTTTTAAGTCAGTGACAGTATTGGATAATGTGCCTCAACGGTGAATAAGAGAACTGGGGAAAAACAAAAGGTACTGTGGAAGTTTTTGTTAGGAAGTATTACTGATGGAGAAGGGAAAAATGAGAAACTACGGGAATGTGGCTCAGGGAGCATGTGAAGTCTAACTGAGATCACTGCTACGGGACAGAGGAGGTCAAAATGTAAAGAATATGACTGAAATTGATGGGAAGAAAGGCTTCATTAGATTTGTTTCTAATAAAATAACTTCCTTAATATCAATATACCTTTTTGACTAGAAATTAAGTATTTACAAACTACAACCAAAATATTTGCAAAAATCATTCAGCAAGTAATTCATAGAAATGTAATCATCATTCACCTAATTTACTTATAAATTTTATCTTACTGAAACAGTTTATTTCCTCAGATTCTGAATGAAAGTGAAAAGCTGTCTATGCACAGGTACACTTCCCTTGCTATGAGGTAAGAGTTACTTCCATGTGTATGATGTGTTTTTTATGTGAATGCTACATTGTAGAAACAAACTGTAAATATTTTAATGGGTTAAGGAAAAAAAGATAAAGCAGATGACTGGCTGAGTTTAAGACTCATCAATTTTCCTTAAAACTGGTTTTCTGCTGTAATATTGTCTGTGAAGTTCCTAATTACTCAGTTGATCAGAAAAGCTGACTTTGAGGGGAAAAGTATAAATTTGTTCCTTTTTTTATTAAATTTTCATGGCTTTATTTTTCACAAGCCATACTACAAATTTGGGCACTCTGTCAGCCTTAGCATGACCCTAAAACATGAAAAGGGAGTATGTCACTACAACAGAGCAGAACTAAATTGAGAGGAGGCTGTGCAACCAGCACCAGACATACTCCCACCAGAGCTGGGATTATTATCTGTACAATTTGAGGCCATCATCTTTCTTTGCATAAAAACCAGCAAAAATAAACAACAATAAACATTTCGTAAAAAAAACCAACCAACCAAAACCAAACAACCCAAACAAAAAGCCAACAAAACAATGACAAGAAAAACTCAAACCAGGACCAAGGACAATTTTTTGCTGGAGAATAGATCCAAAAACTGGAAAAAAATATTTAAATTATTTGACAGGTTACCAGTGCAATTCTTCTGGAAGTTTGGATTCTCTAGTGGGTGCCCTGGAATGCGGCACTGAAATCTGTGCTGCCAGAACTCAGGGAACCAGGGGTTGCGGGTGTTGGTGTCCAGACGCAGCTTCAGGTAGTAGTCATCAAACGCCAGCACCTCAGGAGACTGCAGCTTGATAGTGATGCCTCCATTTGCTTCGGGTTCATAGCCTTCAATGACTTCATCTCTGTCTGCCCAACCATCACTGAAAAGAGGCAAAAATACACTTATTACACAAAGACAGAAAGCTTGTTTTGAAAAAGCAACCAGCCAAAGGCAGGCTTGGCACCCTTGGAAGAAAGCGTTTAATGGGGAATTGAAAGATGTAAAATTCAGGCAGAGAAAGCAGAGTGATAGCGACTTGTAATGAGCAGTCTGACTGATTTCGTGCAGAGTCCTCATTAACTCATCCAGAATAATGAGGATTTATCCTTGTCCTTCCGGAAAGGTTATTTTGGCATAGCTTGTGCTGTGATGTCTCTGTGACTGAAGAGATTCTGCCTAATTTCTGCTGTCCTGTAAGAGGGGGAAACTGAGAAAATTAATGTTGTTGAAAAGGAAAACGAGCCAGGAACCTGGATGTTTTTCAAAATAGAACGCAGCAGGAATGGATTATACAGCTGGAAGAGCAATTCAAATCAAACATGAAGTGAGAAATGCATTCTGTTGGAAGAGAATGGACTAAGACTACTCGACCAAACTAAAAAGAAAACCCCATGCTATTCTCACGCTGCATGGGATTTGTTATAACATGCTTTTTTCCCTTTCTTCCTTATTTTTTCTTTTTTCTTTTTTTTTTTTTTTAATTAACAAACAACAGCTTTCTACTTCTCTGTTTGTTCATATATGAGATACTTTTGAAAACCTGAAGATAAAACTCTTTCTTGACAACATTATTTCATGGAAAGTCTATCTTAACAGGTTTGAACACAGTCCATTGGGCTTAGCACCTGAGCTTTAGTTCAGTTCTTTAGTTCTTTTTCTCCTTCTTTAGGAGTCCATTGATTTAGTGTCATTCTCCAGTTCTTATTAGGGTCCCCTAAGAACAGTGCTTTTACAGTCTAATTTAAGTGCAAATATAAGTTGGCCATTGCTTAATCTTAAAGTGCTGGGCATGTAATGAGAGAAATAGATTATTCTGGCATCTCAGATCTAGGTCTATTGCACTCAGAATCAAATTAGCTGCACAGCTTCTGTGAATAGCAGACAGATGAGGCACTTCCAGCAGCAAAGAGCTCAAGAGGAAAAATGCAATTGACCACTGAGACAAGTCTCAGAGTCACTCACAAGGGGGTTGCATCCTGAATTCCAGACAGAGTGAAAGAAGGTCCTTGTTAGAAGCCTCTTACACACAGCCTTGAGAAGAGTGTTGTGGTGCAGACCATTACCAGCTGAGGGCATTTATGACACACTCAGCATAGAGATGCCTGGGACTCCACAAAGGAAAATAGACATGATTTGAAGTAGCAAGCTCTGGCACTTCAAACAGCTGTAAAGTGACCATGCACTGGGCCTGTGTGAGCCTTTGGTCCTCAGCCACCAGACTAAACAGCTGCACGGTTTAGTTGGCATTCACATTAATTGCTGCATCTGTGCTCTAAGCACCTGGAAAGAAAATGGCAGTTCTCCATGAAAATAGAGGAAAACCCATGTACTAAATCCTTTCCACATGAGAAACAACAAAAACCTCTATTATGGAAGTTATGTAAGCCATGGGACATCTGGCAGTGCAAAGCGATCAACACATTCCTTTCAACCTAGTCTCAGGAACTCACAAATCTATACTTTAAGATGGCACTACATGGCACCATCGAGGCAGGATTTCCTCTCTGTTTCCCCCTTTGCCAATGTCTTTCAATGCAACCACCCAAAATTTCTTAGTTTACAAACTGTTGACCAATATCTTTATGCTGCATGAGATACACACATGTTCATGTTGTATTTCACATGCAGTATAAAAGCAGAGAGCTGGGGGAGATGCAGGGTGTGGGTCACAGGAAGGAGACAGTGATTTTGGAAGTACCCCAAAGGGCTGCTCTCTGTCAAGCTGAACCTGGCAGAAGCTGCTGGTCACTTCTTTCCACAGCCTGGGGTGCAGGTTACTCAGTGTCTTGTACCAGTACAGCCCAAGTGACACCCACCTGGTTCAGCCTTGGCCTGACAGCTGCACTTGAATTGCCACAGGGGGGCACAGAGTCAAAACCCTACAATTTTAGAGTCCATCCCTGCTCCCTGCCCCAGCAGACTGCCTAAAATTCTGGAGAGGGAAAGAAGCCACGGTTCAACACCTCTGCATCCCCCCACCCTGCAGTTGTCCGTATGCTGAGGACAAGTTGTAAAATGTACCATGCTCCCCTGACTACTTCATGACAGACCAAAGTCTAGATAATCCTGGTCTAGATAAACTTACAAAGCTAAAACCATGTAAACTATCTTTCTGACTTAATTCAAGATGGAAATTTTCACTAGAGAGGAGAAAAAGACAGAATATTTATTTTTTTGTATGTGGGGAGAAAATAAGAAAGAGATCACTCTTAGAGAATGAGTAATTGAGTCCTAATTGCATAATTACCTCTTAATTTGTCACAATGTTTTTGGCTTTCAAACTATAGACTCAAGCAGAAACATTAGCAAGTCAAAAAGATTAAGTAAATTGAGCCATTTTTTACAAGACCTTCTTGAAATGAGATAGTTTCACTACTGCTTGGATTCCTACCAGGCAAAAAATAGTTATTTATTTTTCCTTCCCCGTCCCCAATATGTTTAGCTTGGAAAATTGCTACATACACTCTGACGGCAAAACACAGCAAATCTGCAAAGACAAGAGAAAGAATATTTTGAGTTCTCTAAGGGTAGCTCATTGAAGAGTCCCCCTAAACTGGAACACAGATTTTCACCTAAATTTTTTTTTTCTTTGTCGCTTTCTGGCCCCAAATATTTTTTATTCTCTCTTCAACTTTCTCAAATTGTTAGACAAGGTCTGATAAGTTTTATCTTTGGCAAAATGGGAATAAAAAGCACTCTAATCAGAGGAAAAAATGTTCTTATGTATTGAAGCTCACATGGGAGCTTTGCTCTACTTTCAGTAAAGTCAAGGAAGCAAAGAGGAGTCCTCTGGTTTCTTAGGGGATCCTTGCCATCCTGGCAGCTGCAGGCTGACTGAGCTGAAATGTGCCCTAGGGGTATGTGCAGCTCTACCAGCAGCTGTGGGAGGATTATTAGAGACCTAAGATCCTCTTAAAATATCTTTCTGTATCCCTTTTTGCGGTTTATACACGTTAAAAAAAGATTGGCTGGAAGAACTGCACCCTCGGTGTCACATGAATAAATGGATAGAGGTCCAGAAGATGGTGGGGAAAAAAGGATGTTTTTATTGCTGGGCAACAACACGATACTTATGTCCGGATGACAGTGGGAATGTCAGTGACAGAATCACAAGACCAATAGTTGAGTCAACATAAAAATGAAATTTCATTTTAAAAAGAGAGCACATATTCTTCTTTTGTTGTCAGAACAAGTACATTCCACCTACTATCCTTCTTTCATCCTGCTGAATAGCAAGTAGCACTACATATAGCACTTTTTCCTAGCCTGTCTCTGTGTGCCTTTAATACAGATTTCAGAAGGTGGCCCAATATCCATTACCCAAACTGCCATCCCTGGTAAGTGTCCATGCGTGTGACTATCTAGCCTTGAAATGTGCTGGGTATCTTGTGCAACTGTTGATCTGAAGCTTTGTGAGGGAGTTTAAAGTGTGATGACAGAAACAGTGAGGGAGGGAAAAGCATGTGGGTGTCAAACTAGCAACCACTCTTTTTGCTCTTAGGAGAGAAAGAACAGCTTTTGTTATGGTTTCTTGGTGTTTATCATAATCAAAACGGTCACTGAGACTCTGCAAGATGCTCTTGGTCCCAGTCCCAGTCTGGTGGCTGACATAAATGATGCCAAATCCAAATTTCAATATTCATTCACAAACAAAAATCAGGTGCAAAGGGTAAAAGCCCAAAGCTACCCCAGAGCATCCCAAGTCCTATTTCCCATTATCACAGATGGAGTTTGAAGAAACAAAGCTATTTATTTTTTCTATCAATTTACTGTTCTGTTAATATGTGACAATGGACATCACTGAACTGTTGCTTAAGCATCTTAGCCTCCCTATATTTCCTGAATTACAGTCACATATATTCCTGTGAAACACCAGGAGAAATGAAATGGATTTCCAATTTCCTCTCCTCTTCCAAATCTGAACACCGTCAGCTGCTTTTCACAAGGGCTGATGAGACAACCAGCAATCAGCCTTTCTATTTTCATCTCTTAAGGGCTTAACTCTTAAATGATGCAGCAGGAGCTCTGCTCTGCCTCTCAGCACAGCACTCAGAGAGTTACTGGCCTAGATGCTTTTTCCCAACAGGCAAACTCACAAAAGTAAACATGTTACATTTTATGAGGACTGCTTGCCCTGTAACTAATGTTAGGGAGTTAGCACCCTTTCACAGGTAAAGAAAATGAAACACATTTGTTAGTCGTGGATACTGACTGGCAATTTGATACCTGCACCCTTGAAGGGTTTGATCTGATTGACAAAAGCTGTAGGGGGCAACTGATTTAGACTGCTCTGACTGGAGAGCTGCAACTCCCTTTGCATTAGCTGAAGTAATGTTTTCCTAAGAAGTTTTCATTCATGATATCTTCTTTTTCTTTGGATAAGTTATAAAATAAAAGAATTTAAGAGCAAGAAGCCCTTTTTAAATGGTAAATGAATTATTTCTGCAATAATCCTTCTGCCTACAGCAGATATTCTTGTCATTATAAAACCAAATAAATCAATCATACTAACATGATTTCCACATCTTTAGTTTCAAGTGTTCAACCTTCTCAGAGGCTGTCTGCAGATATCCCATTCAAACAGGGTAGCAGGGAACTAGGTGACCATAATTGTCACACAAAAGGCTCAGAATCTACATTCTTGCCTTGTCTCCTTTCCACAAAACTAAAGTCCGTGTCAGTACACCTCCCCTGTCATGTTGATATTCATCCCTGCAGAGCCCACTGCTGAATGCCTTCTTGCCATGCTTCCAAGGCTCCCAGCTGGTCTGCTGTTGTGTCAAACTGCTAATGCACTTAAGGATGAGAACAGCATCACTCAGAGAATTCAACATTCAGTAAAGTGCCATGACTTTTTTTGTGTGTGTCAATAGTTGTATTTTTAAAGAAAATTATTATATGCTGGATTATATACATATATTTTTTTAAAGGCTGGACAATTTAATTGGAAAGTGCTTTTTGCAAAACTGTCTTTCTGTGTGTCAGACATTGATTTTTTAGAGGCTCAGGCACTGCTTGTGTAGAGGCATTTCAAAATGATACAAGATGCAAAATGGTGATAAGTGGCATTTAAATAATTTGTTATTGGATTCTGGCAAATTGCAGTGCTCTGGATTTCCAGAGTCAGTCAGACATGGAAGCCTGCAAATTTCACTTTCTCATTTAACAGAAATCTTTTCTGACAGCACCCCACTGGAAAAGCCAGCACAGATTCTCCTGTCTGCACACAGGAGTCATACAACTGCCCTTTGCTGGCAGAAGGGATGGAAACTCAAAGCTCAGCATAAGACCAACCCAAAAAGTACCATTGTGGCAAGTGGAATAATTTCATAGGCAAAAAAAAAAAAAATAAATCATTGTTGCCACTTGCTATGACCACACATGGCAGAATCAGGCCCAGAGTTACTCATGAACAGCTCTGTAGCTGACTGCTCAGCTGCCTTCTCCTGGGAGTAGATTTTTTTAAAAATTCTAATTTCACCTGCCTGATGTGAAGAAAAAATACAATTACCTTATTGTGAAGGAGGATGGGCCTGTTCTCTGGCAATAAGGAACACTACCAAGGATATTCAGTGTCTGTGTAATACATGCCTTAAACAGAAGATGCCGTGTAAAGAAAATTGAGACTGTCCAATACTCACAAGTCAGCAACTCGTGAAGTGACTTTCCTCCTTTGGTGTATGCATCACCAGTCATTCCCTGCTGTCAGCAATGTCAGCTAAAGGGCGCTGATCATTATTGCTAATGAGTGTGGCTGCAAATATGAGAAACAAAAGGCCATTTTTGCACTTACTCATTTAGCTAATTCACTAGTGTTACACACTTGCATAGAAGGGTGGGAGAGCTTTCCTTGGTTGCCAACCAGGAATTTTTAAAAAGCATAGTTTTACTTCTACCTGTGTTATAAGTCCTAGCAATACTAGGAGAATAATCCCATGGCTACAGATAGGCCTGTATGTCACTGCCAGCAAGAACAGGCTGAAAGGCTGTGTACTGTTATTCTGTAACCTGAGGCCTACTAAGAACTGACTGATCTCCTCAAAACCAGAAGAATCAAGTTCACTAAACTCTCTCAGCTGAAAGGAAAATAAATAGCTGATAACATACGATCATAGAATGGCTTGGGTTGGAAGGGACTGTAAAAGTAATTTAGTTGCAACTCCCCTGCCATGGGGACACACTTCACTAGACTAGGTTGCTCAAAGCATCCAGCCTGGCCTGGAACACTTCCAGGAATGGGGCATCCCCAGGTTCTCTGGGAAACCTTTTTCAGTGTCTCACCACTTTCACAACAAACAATTTCTTGCTAATATCAAATCTAAAACTACCCTTTTTCAGTTTAAAACCATTCCTTCCTGTCCTATCACTACATGCCCTTGTAAAAATTTCCTCTACATTTTCTTGTAGGCCCCCTTTAGGTACTGAAAGGTGCTATAGCCTCTGAAGTCTTCTCTTCTCCATGTTTAATAACCCCAGCTCTCTCAGCCTGTCTTCACAGGAGATGTGCTCCATTCCTCTGATCATCTTGGTGGCCTCCTCTGAACTTGCTCCAACAGATCCAAGCCCTCTTTTTGTTGGGTGCCCAGAGTTGGACACAGTACTCCAGGTGGGGTCTCACGAAAGAGAACAGAGTTGAAAAATCACCTCCTTCAATATAGGCCTCAACGTAGGCCAGTGGTTTGGCTCCTGCAAGTATGGATGGAGACAGGCAGGAGTCATCACCTTCCCGAGCTCCCTGTCTTTTTCAACCAGCATCATAAGGTACTGTGGGATTCCTGTTTCCTTTTCCCACAAACTATGCTGCGGTCAAATGTACCCCAAATACCAGCCTTTAGATTTGTCCAGTTTGCTCACCTCCATAGGTCAATCTTGACTAAAATGAGCTGAAAGCATGGGAATATTGGCTCTGGACATCGGAAACATGAGAATAAAACCTCTGAAGCTCCTTCTGGGAAAGCTTTAGAAATTAAAAAATAAAAAGAGGACTGCTGCCTTGACGATCTCAGACACACGCAAGAGAAGGTACAAGAGGAGCATTTGGTGCCAGCCTGTGCAGGTTTTAGACTGAGAACCCACACAGTGCTACTATGGCACTGTGGGCTGTAAACCTCCCATTGACTACAGACGGAAGAGCATGTCAAAGCTGGGGCTGGTTATCTCTCGAGAGGATCAGTGTGACTGAGGAAGAGACTGGGATGATTTACTAGTTAACCCTACTCCATTTGAGACAGCTCTGTAACCACTATGGTTTCAACTCTAATGTCCTACAGGAGGTGCTATTTCCTGAGAGAAATTGAAATACGAAGTTTAAAAATAATTCCCAAGGCCACTTCCTGCAAGTGATTTGTCACATTTCTGGGTAAAATTTCTGTTCTTGTCAGGTTCTTCTTCATGACACTGCACGTAATATTTTTCGCTTCCCATTCATGATTGCTGAAGGCTCACAGTCACAGTAGCATGTTAGTTATTAAATTTCATACAAACAAAAAATGTTGGTAAGGGCTTGAAATTTTTATTTAGTCAATCAGGGATTTTTTTTTTGAATGAACGACACTCTATGTAAAGAACCCAAAGTTGATAAATGATAGTTTATTATGTTTCAAATTATCATTCACTTCTGCGTGAATGTTCAAAGTTTTTGCACTGTTCATTTAAAAATGTAGATTATAACCTTGTGGACCATGATGGATTGTATTTTGCAAATATGTATTTACAAAGGTTTTAATTATCATATATGCTGCATATATTTGCATGCAATTTGCATAATGTAATTTATCATGCAGGCAATATCTTGGAGAGTCTACTGTGGAGATTCTTGATATGTTTGGCATTTTTAAATGTAGTTGCTGCTTTTATGCAGGAAAGGTTTTACTATTCTCAGGGGTGCACAATGCTGCATATCTTAGAAAATCAGCAACCATACATGTATTCTCTAAGGTGATGGCTGATTTTTCAAAAGGCATACACAGGCTTTCACCACAGACTGACAAGTGGATTAAATTCTTGCTCTGTATGTTTGAAATTCATAACACGAGGCATCATGAAAACACAGTATCTTTTCCAAATGGAAGCAAGTGTGTAGAGTATCTAATTTTAAAAACCCACACACAAATAGGAAACTCTAATCTTAGCACTCTGCCTCATCTAAGGTGCTTCTGGGCTCCAATATCACAAAAATACAGAATCACAGAATCAGCTGAATTGGAAAGGACGCACACGGATCATTGAGGTCCAACTCCTGGCCCTGCACAGGACATCCCAAGAGTCACACCATGTGCCTGAGAGCATTGTCCAAATGCTTCTTGAACTCTGTCAGGCTTGGTGCTGTGACCACTGCCCTGGGGAGCTGTTCCAGTGCCCAACCACCCTGTGGGTGAAGAACCTTTTTCTGATATCCGACCTAAACCTCCACTGACACAATTGCAGCCACATGCAGTCAAATCCAAGATTTTTAACATCTTATTAATGCATATAAATCTGAAAATAGAGGGGTTTAGCCTTGCATCTCTGTACCAGTTCCAGGGGGGTTTTTGTATCCCCTTGCTGCTGCTTTGCTTTGAAATACATGCAAGAAGACTCCACCGAAGAATGAATACGGATAGTAAGGATATGGTCATTCCTGTTAAGAAGAATCCCTTTTCAGGAAGGATAGTTAGGAAGGAATATTCCTGCTAACGCTTCCAACCTGTCTGAAAGTTAGAGGCTGAGGTTTTTTCTGTGTAACCATGTAAAGGCATGAAGGGGAATAGAATCCTTCCTATCTCTGCTCTGGCCAACTACAGCCTTGGGGCTGGATCTGAAGGACTGGAAAGAGAGATAACATATCTCCATATGTTTCCCATAGGGGAAAGAGTCTGGAAATACATGGAATGGTATATATAGATATATATAAATACAGGAAAGATACGAGGTAAACACCCATCCCTCTTTGCTCCACGCCACTCCAGCAGATCTTGCTGGATGTTTGAATATGAATTTTTTGCACTTGTGAAAAGATTAATTCAAAGCTGTCTTCCCTAACCACAAGCAGCAAAAGTGGAAGCATAATTCCTTTCTTCCCTCCTTGCTTTGTTTGTTGAGGTCCTCCTGAGGAACAGGAAAATAGAAAAACATTTTAGAATCCCACTTCCATTTCCATACAAACTGTGCTTTCAAAAATAGCATGAATTGCAGCCTTTAGATTTCTCCAAGATGTTTGCTTACTTGCACAGGATAATCCAGTATTTCCCTTTAGGGTTTATATTTTTAGGTGATTCCCTCAAGCCACCCCTTACTGTAACCATCTCATATTACACGAGTTAAGAGAAATGCACAGCATTTATAGGCCTTTTCTCAATATAAATCAAATTTCAAACATGAAGACCTAAAGAGGACATCCCACATCTTGCATTAGCTTGCCATTAGTGGTTTGCATATAAACTGTTTTTCATACCTGCACAAGGTTTCTGGAATGCCTTTTCCACACTCATGCTTGAAAACTGAACCTTTACACACATATTTGCTTAGGAAATGTTTTTTGCTTTGCTAGCCCTTTAATGAAGCTGTGTCTGCAGAGGAAGTGGCAGCTGTAGGTAAGAGTGCATTATTCATTCCATACCAATGCATACTAACATGGGCTTTGAAAATTGAATAAAATGAAGTGCAAAAGATAAAGCATGATCGAATCCATGATAAAATCACAAAACTCATTGAGATATTAATCAAAGTTATCCTATATTAGAAGAATATTTCCCTAAACAACTGCTTCTACCAAAAGTATTTTAAATTTGTCCTTATCTGCCATTCTCTTTTTCACTTTCTGTGGATAATTGCACATTCAGATTACTATGAATGTTTATGAATAATATAATTTTTACTCAAATATCTATGAGTCATTCATTAGAAATAACATTCTGATATAAGAAATATCAAATTCATATTATGTCAGTGAGACTCCTAAGCACCTAAACTATTCCAGGGAGAGAATCAAGTAATACTTTAAGACTTTCACAGAATAAATAAAATTGCTAAACTCCAGTAACCTACTAGCACAGCATTGTATTGTGCCAGTAAAGAAAAGCTCATGAACTGCTAGGAAACCAAGAAAGCAATGAATAACTTTAATAACAAATTCACCTGAAAATTATCCACTCTTTTAATGAACAATTGCTGAACATTAAACGGGTGTAATACCTTGATTTTTTTTTTTTAAATCCACTTTGTTCTGACAATTCTGTGGTACTTAACCTGAAAAAAATATTAGAGAGCATTTAAAAATATATAAAAGTATTACTGATTTACCCTTCTGCAATTACTGATGCCTTAAAGGCATAAGGGTCTATTCTTATAGCTATACACTTATGAAATGAGAAATTTAAGCACAGTGCTATGCTTGTCTATACCAAATTTACTTCAACACCACCTGGCTAACATCTACACCTTAAGAGTTTCTGCTGTAGCAAGCAGAGGTAGAGTAGGACAGTAGTGGTCTTCTGGGCATTTAGGTCTCAGGTATCCACTCCATATTAAAACCAAATAGGTCCTGAATATAACTGGAAATTATCAGATTATCTTGCTCACTGAAATGTGCCATCTTGTTTAAATGTATTTATTTAAAGATTAGACCACGAGTTTATCATTCAGATTGTTCAAGTGTTATTCCTTCCTGGTGTCATGCTGGCATCGCTGAGAAAGCAAGGATGGCAGATACTGACATAAGAAAGGTTCACAGAGGCTGCTGCTGGCATGCAGAACAATGCTATAATATTGCATCCCACAGTAACCTAATTTTGTAGCATGTGAGACATGGAATAGCCATAGTGAGGTGCTTACTTAAATACTGAATTTGCATGCAGCAATACCTGCCTACCCTCCTGACTATCTAGAGATTGGAAAAAGTAGCTATTTTTCCTTTTAAGAAATTATTAATATGAATACTTATCCAAGTGTAAACATAAGCAAGGATTTCCTAAAAGTGATACGTTTCATTCTGAATTATGCTAATCTGAAAAGTATATTGAAGATTTTAGGAAAAAAAAAGAGATAAAACTCACTTATTGGTTATAAACATTAATAAAAATTGTGAACAGATGTACATTTAGAAAGAGTAGAATGATTTGACAAAATCTTGCTCTCACTAGATGCATTCTTGGTGGTACTTGAAACATGTTTAAAATTGCAGGACTGAAATAGCTCCATATAGTTTTTATATGGACAAGCCAAACTGAAATTAAGTAAATGTACATTGAGTAAACTACTGACATTTCATTAGACTAAATAAAATACCAAAATGCATCAAAGTCACAGCTGAGAACACCTCCATTCTTCAAATGTCAAATTTACCAAATCACCAAATTAATGCACAATATAATCAGATTAATTTCAAAATGGACAAAACAAATATTTATCCTTGTTAGTTCTGTACTGGAAATTGAGAAGGCATCTTTTCCCTTCTAAGTCCCAAGTTGAAAGTGAATTGGAAGATTTCTTCCAGGCAATATGTATGAATATCTTTTGTGATATCAGATATTTTCCTGATGGAAATTTAACTTAATAATCATCTGTCACAAAAAAAGATGGAGGCTTTGCTTCTGATGTAGAAGCTATGTTTTCACCCTTTATTTATGCAGTCATGGAGTAATTCAAGTTGGAAGAGATCCCTGGAGATCTTATAGCTTAGGAAGATATATGGTCCATGCAATCTGCCTTTAAGTAATTTGTCTCATTCCTGTCATTTTCTTGGGATCATTAGAGAAAGTACGAGTCATGTAACTAGGGAGACAACAAACCTGCTACTATAAATTAAGTTTTACATTTTTATTTAGGAAGGCAAAACTGCTTTTATATTTCATTAATCTATTGACCTCAGAGCAATTGAAGCATTTCTAAGATCAAATTCTATTAATTAGTGATGATATTACAACTTACTAATGGAAAACTGAAGCAAGCTTTTAAAAAAATAGAACCTGATTTTTCCTGGCTTTTGAACAAAGGCACATCTGTAAAAGGCCAACTTGATTTTCTTCCTACAGTGAGACAGAACTGTTTCCTTTTCCTTTCATGAATCTAGCCAGAGAAGAAGAATGTGCATGGACCAACAGAAAATGCATACTTTTCAATTGCTTCATGCAATATTGGGATATGCAAAGAAAATCTGAAAGGCAATGTGCAGAAACTTGTCTTGTGGGGATGCAGGAATGGGCAGTAGGCAGCCTTAACTTGGACAAGCTGCAGCTGTATTCCTGGGAAGAAAGAAAAACAGCTTGGAATACAGCTGTGTGTTGATTTCGGTCTGCGGAGACCCCTTTGGGCCCCACGGAGCTGGTTCATGCCCAGGATGCTTTTCCCTCTCAATCTCTCATGTCGGGGAAAAATAACAAAAGACTTCTTTGCTGCTTCAGGATTATTATATCTTATCAAAGGTTCAGGAACACAGCCTCTCCACTGCGTCCAGGTGCCAAATGGCCGACGAGGTGTGGTGTACAGAGATTATATAGTTTTATTATCAAATAGGAAAGTTCTACGTATATTATTTTGTTTCTAAATCCAATAACTATCAATATTGTTAGCATGTCTCTTCTAAACTAANTCCCAAGGGCTCAATTCCCTGGCAAAGCCTTCTTGTGGAGCTTTGGGGGTGAATCTCATCCCCAGGAGAACAGGCAAAGCTGTTTGACTTTGCTGGACTCCAACATGGTCTAACAAGAGGTATATGAGGGATATAGGTAACATATAAAAGGTGGTGCTGGAAGGTAATAAGGGCCTGATGCCTGCTGGGTAAGAAGAGAGCTGGGAGAGAGC
>VZRF01005739.1:109336-321723 GCA_013396875.1 Vireo altiloquus
GGGATGCCTGAATAAAGGGCTGACTTCTGAGAATGCCTGCCTTCATCTTCTGGGTGAGTTTTTTGGCTATCGTTAAATGGTGCCCCACAGGAAGAGTGTGATGGTGAACCCCTGAGAATGGTCCCTGCTGCAGTTGCAACAAATGACGTGCGTTGCAACATTGTCTTGAGTAAAAATGCTGCATTTATGGACATGGAAAGGTGGAAGAGTAAAAGCCAAATGGAATCAACTAAAGCCTGCTGTCAGGAAAAGAGAAGGGAGAGAGGGAAAGGAAAAGTAATAAATTCCTATGGGACAGTCAATGTCATTTGGTATATAATCAGTTCATAATTTATCCAATACATATTAATCGTATTTCCAGTTGTAATAAAGGAAAAATATTTAACCTAATGCCCCATTTGACAGTATTTAGGAAACAATGCTGATGGAAAAAACAGAAAGAAATTGATACAATATCTTTATGAAATAACATGTTATGTGTTTTTTAAAACAGGGTAAAAATATAAGTATTCACCAAATGAAACATTTAAAATCAAAAACTGATTATTAATTAGAGTCATATATTTTTAAAATTTGCAGTGAACTTCCCTCTGCAGTTGTTATTGGGGGAAGAAGAAGGAGGTGGAAGAGCTATGCAGATGTGAAACCTATATATCATGTATGTAGAAACCACAGATAAAAGCTAAAAGGGAATTTACCTGAATGGGAATGACCTCCATTTGCCAATAAGTTTTCACCTTGTTACACCTGCCTTCTAAGTCTTCCTTGTTGTCATATAGGGCCATGCACTCTGTCCTGGACAGCGACCCAACTATGACCAAGCAATCCTTTGCCACCCCACCCTTTTCTCTTTCCCATCTGCTTGTCTGTTACCTCCCCAGTTATTCTTCCTTTCTACATTACACGACCTTCATCTTTTCACACTCTCTAGATAACGGAACTTCATTCCATGAAAGCCTCTAGATATTGCTCTGATTTATGTGACAGAGGAACATAAAACTTCTCAGCCACTATTTTGACCATGAGAGGCAGTATCTCTGCATGCACAGCCAGCAACTGCACACTGAAAACTACATTTTAATCCCTACTGAAATATTACTAAGTAGAAGGATGCTGCATCAGTTAAAAACAATTAGCTGTGGAAGACTGGCATTCTATTAGTGAGAACTACTTAGTTTTGGCAGAGAAAGAACAGAACTATCCCTGGAAGTTTGACCCTGTACAAAAAATGAAATTACTACAACAATGTTATTTATTTCCTTCAGCATCAGGTTTAACTGTACTACAAGATACATAAGCACTGATATATAAATACATGTCTGTGTTCTGAATAATAATTTTAAAAAAATGAATACATCTGTTTAGCAAAATTACAACTCAAGCCAGGATTTGTCACGGATTTTGTTCATGCTTGAACGAAAATGTAAGTGGTAGAACAAAACACTTTTACTGTGAATTCAGTTATGACTTGGAACCTATACTTTTGCACAGAAAATAGAAGGGAAACAGAAACTATATCGTTATGATAGAAGTATAATATCTCTCCCCAAAAAAAGATAATATGCTGTCATATTCTAGTCATGTATACATATGTTATATATCTTATATATATGTGCCATACAGTTTTGCCAGCCAAGAAAACTGGAAGATAATAAAACATTTTTGGGAAAAAAAATAATTGCATTAATAGACAATGAAAGTAATATTTACTAGGTCATTTTTTACTCCCTTGGCAGGTAAGTCTCTGCCTTAGGACTCAAACACCATGGACATCAATGAATTCCAGCTTAGGACTGTGCTGTCTAATATCCAAAGCAAGTAGAGGAATGACTTTGTTATGTGCCTGTCTAATCAATATCCAGAAATATCAAGGATTATTTTTCAGGGCAGGTTTGACAGAGAAATGTGTGATGGGAATTGCTTTAACAAGACAATCTTTTAAAATGCTATATTCAGGAAATCCTTAGAGAAGCTTATACCAGTATTCATTTGACAGCCTTCTCTGTAAAAAGCTTTTTTCTCTTAAAAGAAAATAAAAATAAAACTCATGAAGCTCAAAAGGGACATTCAATTTCCTCTTTTTTTTTTTTTTCCATGAAATCACAGGTCTAATTACCCAGGCCTGGAGTTTTTTGTTATATTGAAACAGAAGCTCATTTAAAGCCAATGAGCCCATTCAACAATAATGGAAACAGATACTGCTGCTCCATTCTCCTCTCTGACACCACCTTTACCACATACCATCTCATCACCATAAACCAACTAACATTAGCCCACATTGGTCATTAGCTGCTTTGCAAAGAACTTTCTGTTTTCTCATTTATAAAGAGAATAAACAATACCAAGAAAAATTAGCTCTTTTTACTGCCTCAGAAAAAGAGGTGAGGAAAACTGCCTATTGTACAACAGTAATTCTTTATGTGTCCCAACTAAAGCCCAGTACCCAAAACCAAGATACTTCATCCTCAGAAGTGTTGCAGTATTGAAGCATTTATGGTTGACTGTTCACATCTTCTTCAAGTAGGTTGTCCCTGTGATTTTTACATTACCAATAAACCAAACAACACATGATCCCCGGCTACAGATTTGTAAGATGTGTAAAAATTAAGACATATACTCAGTATTTTGAGAGACTTTTTAGAGCCTTCATTGCTTACATATTTCACTCTTTGATGCTTTCTTTGAAATTGTAAGAGTTAAGCAATTGTTTTATATTAAATGAAAATGAAGGTTCTTGTGTTGATGCATGCCTTCTGTAACTAAAATTGAACAGTAATACAAAAGAATTCAAAAGTGAAGAAAGAAAAAAGGCTGCTCTTTCCCATCCCTCCAAGGACAGAGAAGAACAGTTAGTAAGCTAAGCTCACACATAACACTAGGGCTAGGAGAAACCACAGTGTTTCATTCCACAGTTTAGGTCAATTTCCCAGAAAATCTATTCACAAATACTGGAAAATATCAGAAAATATTTATGCAAGATATACCTTCTGCACAGTACTGCACTAGCAATATCAAGTCATTCAAAATCCACTTTAAATTTGCATCTTTATAATACAAAGAATTCTTAGACTAGTCCTACAGACTCATGAGTTTTGTAGCCCAGAAAGATAGGACACCAGCTATTCCTTAGTGGATACTAAATCCCTAATTATTCAACATTTTAATGTCTACTGCTTTGAGGAATGCATCTGAAACAGCCACTGCTATCCTGGCATTGCAGAAAGAAAACAGCTTCCAACATCTCGAGAATGTCTGGCATAGAGTTAAAAAAGAGTAAAGAGTAGAATTATTTCTTTTCCCAAGTTGAAAAGAAAACAAAGGGTTTATTTTATCTTGATTCAAAAAGTCTTTGGGACCAAGAGTGCATCTGAGATCTGATATCTAAAATAAGATGGAAGAAAATAAAAGGAGATGGAAATATTATTAGTGATTGGATTTGTGCTTTGGACGACTGGGACTTGCTTACTGCTGCATGATGGAAAGTTTATGCTGAAAATTTGCTTCTAGTTTCAAACTTCATATCTACATAGAAATACACCCAGAATTCTTTTCATCCCCCCTTTTACATGTACTTGCCAGAATTTTATACATATAACAATCTTCTTCAGTATGCTTTTAGACTAATTTCTTTACATGTAAAACATAAATTTGAATCTTTCTTCTGCCTGTTTATACCCTTGGCATTATTTGCCTCTTTGTTCATTTCTATATTTGATCTCTTTCTCTCATATCAGTTGCAATGTCCTTCAACACTTTTTAGATGCCTGTGTGCCTTATCTTCATTTGTCTTGAGAAAGATTTAAGCAGCAGCTAGTTTAGTCATTTTAAACTCATTATTTCCTATCTTTATTCATGAGTTTACTTCCTTCCTGCTATTTATTTTTTCACATTGTAATTGTATAAGCCTCTCTGATTTCTCTTAACAAACCAGCTATCTCTTTTTATATATGTTGTAATTTCTTTTCTTCACACATTGTTCCTGTTTGGCTTACTGTTATATCTTTCCACTTGGCAGAAAACAGGAATGCTCAAATAGCCAGGCTGAAAAAATCATATTCTTCTTTATGCACAGCACCTTATTAATATGCATTGCTTATACAAATTTTGAAAAAGATGTTCTTGTAATTTATCCTGCAAGTTCCTAGAAGAAAAAGAAAAAAATACCTGTCTTTGGAATTTCAGTATATAATTTGAAATAATGCAAATCAGAATCAGTGCTTCTAATACATACCTGATTTAATCTTCAGACATATGTATATTACTTACTACTTGAGGAGATGAGAATCCTGAGCATACAACAGTTGTAGAAGCATTGCTTGCTTTCAGTAAGCAATTTTGTAAATCCATTTTAGCCTTTAGAGAACCTAACAATTTTCGTATTGCTATTTCTCTAAATCATTATATAAGTGTTTGAATACATATTCCTATGCATCTGAAAACATGAATGAAAATGAAAAACATCAAAAACTGGTTACCTATTTACAGTAGTAATTTCTTTCCTTACAGACTCTGTTACCCAGATACACAGAGATCTCACTGCTCAGCTCAGCTCTGCTCCTGTTAGCTTTCCCAGTACCTGTCTTGGATTTGGCAGGAAAAGTCACCATGTTTCATCTCAAGGAATGCCAGCACACATGCTGCCATGCCTCTCCTGTGCTCAAATGGATTTGCTGTCATATGGGAGGTGGAAAGAGGAACTACAGGACATTATTTCTGGCAGTGCATCTCCAACACACAACATTCCACAGCAAAAGCTGCAGATTTTAACCCAGTTTATTTCCCATCTCTGTTGACCCAAAATATACATTAAACTCTCACCATGAATGCAGAAAAGTCTGGGTTCATAGGGGAATGGGTAGGGGAAGATGAAAAAGATCTGAACTTTTGTATCTTAACTTTGGCATATCTGGTTGAAGAGGTATTGCACATGGGAACTGGGAGATCACCACCTTAAATGCCTGGGGTATGTGAATCCATGTCTTTGCTAGAGTTAATGGCCTCAAAAAATGATTTTGAATGTTTCTGCTTCAGAACTTTGATCACAGAGGTGAAAAGAACCCATTAGGATAGTGCTGTGCTCAGGAGGAAGTCTAGACCCTCTCACTCAGTCCACTTCTCTTTCCTGAGAGAGATAGAAGGCCAGGTGTGGGGTTTTGTGGGGTTGTCAGCTACCTGGTCTTTTCACAGCACTTAGGCAGTGCATCTCAGAGATTAGGGGAAATTGAGAGAAGGTCAGAAGGCAGTGGAAAGGGAGACAATCTTGGTCAAAGTGATTACCCAGGTAAAATCCATTCTTGTTTACCTTATCTCTAGCTAAGAGTTTGTGCCCTTATGCATGCCTGGCTGTGGACAACACAGTCCCTTTATGAATGACAACAAAACCAGAGTACATCTGGCTGTTCTGGATTCTGTAGTGAGGCTGACAATGTGTGTCAGACCAAGTAAGCAGCAGCTATGTGTGATAGCTAGTAAAATGTTATTACAGTGCTAAGCACAGGGCACTGGTTACATCGGCCTCCTGTGACTGACCACCAGCATCCCCAGTTCTGCGGGGTCGGCTGCTGGGCAGATGTGTGTGTAGCAGGAGGCTAAATCAGTGTAACTCCAAAATATTATAGGTCTAATCTACAGTGCCTTGTCAATGTGTCTTTTGGAACACGTGCTGGTTATCTAATAAGGCTTTTGTCTGGGTTATTCTTATGTGCATGGTTCCAAGGCTTGACTGTGGCATACCAAGTCCTGCTGCTTTCCAAATTTGCATTTTTTATTGCGTATAGGTAAAACCTCATAAAAGAAAAACCTTGTTGCCTTTGTAAAATCATGCCTTAGGCCTGTTACTCTGACTGGAGAAGGACCGTGAGAAAAGCCTGGGAGAAGAAAAGCAATTAGTTTTTACCCATGTAAAGATGGGTAACAGCAAGATATCTGCACCTGGTATTTTTCTGAATGCTTGAATGCATATGCCATAGGTAGCCAATGGTAGTATACTGTAGTTAACAACAGCCAATGAATCTACTTTAGTAATATAGTAGCCAATAACTATGTAACACGAATGATAACATCCAAAAGTCTATAAAAAGAATCTGCTTTGTTTAATAAAGGCTTTTTTGCACATTGTCCGAGGCCCTATCTGTGTGTGTTCTGTCTGCCCCAACAACGACACTTGTTCCCAAGGTCTGGGTAGGCAACCTTGAAGGTGCTTGTATGGATTTTGTAATGGGACAGAACCTTTGGGCCAATTTGTAAGAGCAGAATATAAGGGTCACTCCAAACAACTGAATCAGAAACAAAAATACAGAGTGGAAAGTTCAGCACAATTGAGACCTTATAATGGGAAGTTAAAGTAGAAGACTTCAATTGAAAACAAAAATTAAAACAATTCAGTGAAAATCAGTGGGGACAAATATTTTGGCCCAAACTCAATTTATAATGTGCTGCAGCCAGCATGAGATGAAGAGGCTGAATGTCATGAAAGAGTCCAGAAAGGGTAATGTAGGAGACCAGCTGTCCTTAATAGTATGTGTACACAAGCCATAGATCCTGTTCATTTACAGATCTCTAAGCTGGAAACAGAAATTCAACCATTTGTTGACAAGTGATGAGAGATTTTAGAAATGGCCACACAATATGTTTCATTAACATTGAAAGAAAATCTGCATTATTGTTTGTGTTTAGATCTAAGAGAACTAAATAGATTGGAAAAAAAGTTCCATGAAGAGATGCATTAATCTTTCACTAACTTAAATTTATATCTGCTTCGCTTTTACAAATCTCCCCAGATAAGAGGAATTCAAGACAAACCACTTTCAATGCACTGTACAGTAGGTAGTAGTTTCACAGGCTTCATTTGGCTGAAAATATATTCCTGAGAATTTTCACTAAGTGCTACATATTTCTTGAAGGAGCTGAATCTACTGAAATGCACAGAGATGATGTTCTGACTTTTGAGAGTATTGCCACAGAACATCACAAAAGACTAAAAAGTGCATTTGACAGGACTATGAAATAGGGCCCAAATTATACAACAAATGTAAAGCTTTAGGCTCCAGAAATGTTTGAAAGAAGGCCTAAAGAAAGCAGTCAATTCCTAGCTATTCTAGACTTCAAGGTTGAAAAGACAAATGAGTGTGCAAAGTGGGAGGGATGGTAAAATCTGAGGGAAAATTCATGCCAAGCTTGACAGTCTTTATTAGTAGCTGTCAAGCACTTAGAAAGAAGAGTTCACAATGGTATTCAAGCTTGGACAGAGACTTTCAAAGCTTACAGGGTTAATAAAGTTCCTATTCTTAAGTATTTTGATAACAGTACAGAGACCTAGGCATTTTCAGGTGCTTTGGAAAATCACTGAAGGATAGGATGCTTACAGAATAGGCTGAATACAGAGAACTTATGAAATCAGAACATCCCTATTTTTTAGCAGAGGAAGAGGGTAGGTGAAAGAAGTTTTACATATTCACTTAGAGGAAACTAGCAATAGCAAGACACAGTCACATAACATTTGTGCACACAACAAAGGTGTCACTGGTTAAATATAACTTCAAAGTAAGATGGGGTTTTACCAATTGCAATTAATCTATTTGAAAGTATAGGATTAACCTGGAAACATAGTGATAGAGGCAAGATGAATTCACAAAAATAAAGGTGGGACATGGGAACAGTAACAAAATAATCTGTCTCAGAAATTATATTGTTGGACCATTATTTGTGTTACTATAAGGCTACATGGAGAAATTTGTTCCATTTTTTTCATGGGAAGAATTAAATCTGCATTTGCCAGGTATGTCCTAGAAATTGTTAGATCTTATCCTGGTCTGCCATCTGATAGGCAGAACTGGATTATGGATTTCAGCACATAACCTGCAAAGTTCCAGACATCCTTAACTGAATGGGCTGGTGGAAAATGCCATTAAAACAGATAAAAGATTATTCACAAGCAAGTCTAGAAGAGATGTATTCTTACTTCTGATGAATGTGTGAGCACCATCTCTAGAATTGTATACCAACAGCTGAAATTTAGTTTAACTCAAAAATCAAGATCAAACTTCCTCAACTAGAAGGACAATTGAAGAAAAAGCTGAAGAAAAAAATGATGCAATGATAGTATGACAAGTGTTCTAAAATATTGAAGTTTGAAAGCCTAGAGGTACAGACTGCATGCATAACAGCATTTAGTGGGTGCAAGGGGACAGTGACTTGTGAAACTGTGCTTTGTTCATCTTATACAAACTTAGGAACATATTTTATGGGAAGCTTGAAGTCATTACAATGTTTTTCTGATTCAAAAAAAGCATCAGGAAAAGCATTGCCAACTGGACAAGGGAAGTGATTGTCCCACTCTACTCTGGATTTGTGTGGCCTCACCTTGAGTCCTGGGGACGCTTTTGGCACCACAATGCGACAGACATAGAGCTCTTAGAGAGTGTCCAAAGGAGGGCCACAAGGATGGTGAAGGGTTTGGAGGCAAAGCTGGATGAGAAGTGGCTGAGGTCACTTTGTTCAGCTTGGAGAAAAGGAGGCTGAGGGAAGACCTCATTGCAGTTACAACTTTCTCATGAGGAGAAGAGGAGGGGCAGACACGGATCTCTTCACTCTGGTGACCCATGACATGACCTGAGGGAAAGGCCTGAAGTTGTGTCAGGGGAGGTTTAGGTCAGATGTTAGAAAAATGTTCTTCACCCAGAGGGAGGTTGGGCACTGGAACAGCTCCCCAGGGCAGTGGTCTCAGCACCAGCCTGACAGAGTTCAGACAATGCTCTCAGGCACATGGTGTGACTCTTGGGGATGGTCTGACTCCATCCAGGAGTTGGATGCCATGATCCTTGTGCGTCCCTTCCAACTCAGCATATTCTGTGACTATGTATTAGTGATAAGGGAGGAGAGGAGAGAGAAACTCCATTTCCCTGAAAGCAAACTGGAAGCAGAATTGTACAAAGAGCTAGAGAATTGCAGAATAGTGGAAAATGGGTTAAATTCTGAAATGCTCCTAGAAGACCAATGAGAATATGTAGAGCACTACTAAAATGGTTTAATGGGGTTTTTTATGACCCCTGTAAAAGAATATTTAGGGTGAGATCAACTTCTGTTTCTAAAAGAAAAGGAAAACCAAGGAATTTATGTACTGGCCCTTTGAGAGTAAAATTAAAAAGTGTATGGCCTAAGACCATTAAATTGAAACCATGAGTTCTGAGCAGAAACCATGTTAGTGTCAGAAAAGAGCAAATCTGGATCTCCCTCTCTTTATACTCTTTATACAGTGGAATTTCATAGGAAAGAGTAACTCTGATAGAGAAGAGGTGACAAAGACAAATTTCATCAATTATCTTCTGGCTTTTAGTTGCCAACTGCCAGTTGAGCCTGATTTCTTTCTTAGTCTAGCACATGAGAAAGCGTAAACACTCCCATTCTTTGTGATAAAGTAGATGAGCTATGTTAAGGCGATAATGAAAATGGGAGGCACGGTTTAAGAACCTGTTTCTGCTGCTTCCCAGTGATGCCTCTGCTTGACTGCTAAGTAATATACTTATCTAATGTCCTTATTAATACCGCACATCCAAACTCCAACAGGGAAGAGGCTTACCAGCATGGGCCAAATACCTAATACAAGCATAGAATTTTGCATACAGCTATAGCTGCAGAGACACTTGGACCTCGGTTGCAAGTAGATGCCTTATCCCCAGCAGGTAAAACAATTGCCACCACATCAGCAATCTCCCCAGCACCCAGGTACAACAGAGCTGCATTAGGTACATTGACCAAGCTTCGTGGATGTGACGTAACTGACAGGGATCAGGCAGCTGTGGAAATGTGAATCCAATTGGATTCAAACCACTCTGCAATAATTACACAATCAGTTCTCATTCAAAAATACTGGGAGATGAAAAATTCCCATGATCTGTGCAACCATTTCAACTTTGTAAGCTGATTTCTCACCTTGCTACGACTAGAGTCGATGAGCAGCAGCTGAAACCCACAGTTATAGTACCATGTACTAGAAGAAATTGTATCAGGACTTCTATATACGTATAAAATTGGATTTGTTTTAACTTTAGAGTTCCAAAAGCTTCTTGACATGAACGTGAAACAATACACCAGGATGGTATTAACTCCTAGCATACAGCTGCACTCAGCATTAACCTGCTGTCTATTCTGCCTCTGGAGAGGACAACCCAGAGCCAAGGAGCAGCACAACACAGGAAATTGGTATTCAAAGACAGTAAAGAGAGACAGGACCGGATTACGATGGCTACTGATAGCCTGCTCTTTAGGCCCAATCAAGCATTCAAAACTCCTTTCTTTCTTTTCCATATGCATGAAATTTTCTTTGTGGAGAATATATGATTCAGCTACCTAGGGGATACTGTGCTGATGCAAATATGTATAGAAGAAGAGAGATACAATGATATTATCTCAAGAAAATGTCTATCCCCATCCTAAAGAGCTACATCAGTTCTTGAAGTTAAAAAGAATAAAACTGGGGTGATAAAACCAGCAAGAAGTCTGAATTTAGAAGAATGTGTTGTCTTAAAAAGCCAAGAGAAGAACCCAGATCCATGTCACTTGTAGCATCATGAAAAATAGCAACCAGACACAAAAATGGAAAGAGGGGAATAAGGGTTTATTGGGCAGTGTCAGGATGACTAAATGTCAAAAAACCACCCAGTCTTCATGAAAGATCAGTGATAAAAATACCATCCCATAAAGGTTGAAAATAGCAGAATAACCTTACAGGAGTAAGTGTCCCACTTTTACGAATGTGACCTGTAGGATGAATTACTAAAATCTTAGCATAGGTAACTGAAGACAAGAAAGACAGGATGTAGCTATAAGTGAGTATGTACTGGACTAATAACTTTAAAATACATGACTGAGGAAACTCACAGAATAAGCCGTAATCCATTTAAAAAGCTTTAGATGTGAAAAGACAGCAGTAACAGGTGGAATATCCATAAAGTGATGCTATATTTAGAGAGATGACATATACAGCAAATTAAGAGAAAGTAAGTCTCTTCCAGGATTTTTGTTCCCTCGTGAAATAAAATTTAAAGACAGTTTGTGACACTTAGAAACATCAAGTGAAGGTTTTAACAGCATACAAAAGGAAACAAGCTAAAAAAATAAAAGACAGGTGAAGTAGTGGATCAAACCCAAATTAACTTCATTTTGTGAATTCATCATTTGAGCCATTCCATAGCTATACTTCCAGGTATTTCAGAGATGTGCATTTTTCTTCTAATCCTAAGTTTTTATATTCCTCTAGAGTGAGCCAACCTAATCATTTCCATTCTCTCTTCCACCTAGATCTTTCAAAGCTTATTTGTACATGAAAGAGCCTGCCTAATTTACTTCTGCTTTTCAGGGGATAGTTCTGAATTCATTGTCTCAGAGGTGTCTATGGTCCTATCAGAAAACCAGATTTTTTTTCCTGGAGGCTGTCAGGAAAGACTTACCAAACTACTAATAATTGTTAAGGAAGCAAAGCCTTGTGCTTTTAATCTGAAGAAGAACACAGATTATAAAGACCAAATCCAGAGTTAAGGAATTTTAACCTTGGTTTATTCATGTTTTCTCAGCATGAATTTCAGGGACAGAAAGATAAAACATTCCCTCTGAGAAGAGAAAAAATTGCAGTATGTAAGGATCTACTGTGCCCTGCCCAGACCTAGGAAGCATTACATTAGCTTATAAGGTACTGCACAGGTACCTAAATCTAGTCACTGAAATGTGAAATCAAATAGAAAGCATGCTTGAGACGAAGAGATTCCTGAAAGAAACATTAACACAGTCTGGAGTAAGTACAGAATGTGTGCATGTTACCAGTTACATATGTTTTGTGAAATGGATTTAAAACACACAGATCACCCACACAAGTTTATCCAAGATGCTGGGGCACCATATGATTATTCATTTACTCATCTTTAAATGGAACTAACTTCCAAGAAAGCAAAAGTGTGAGGTGTCATTAGAGACAGCTTTAGTGTTCCTTCTATCCCCTTCCTTCATTTATTCCCAGATACAATCTCACACTGAACCCTCTTCTGAAAAGTCGTAGTAATCACTTTGCTGAATGGTGCAGGGAATCACTGTGAGTTTCAAGACTGCACTAATTTACAGTCAAGTATAAAGCCCTGTCTGGCACATCAAGGACCAAGCAGAAAATAGCTGATATGCATGGCAGTTCACTAAAATCTCTCTTAGTGCATAAAAAAATAAAATTTTTGAAAGACGCTAGCAGCAGAGTTTGAGGGTACAACTATACAATACTTCCTTGGATTAAAGTCCACCAAAATAATGTAAATATTATAAACCAGGTATCAAAGCCCTACTGTAGGAAAAGGAACTTTCCAGAATCCATATTCATATGATTGCAAATATAGCAAAATGAGTGCTCTTTTCTGGCCTGTTCATATTATAAGCAGATTTGCAGAAACATGCAAATAGTTCATCAGTTAAACTTAATAACCACTTCCAACTTGAGAATGATGAAAATGTGTAGCAGTTATTTAAACTAAACTACTTTACCAGCCACTACTCAAAAATCAAGTGCAAATGCATCTTTGAACTGCTTTTGTGAAGAAAAAAAACAACCCCTCCCTGTATCTAAGATGGTAACACAGCATGGTTGAGAAACTGTTATTTCTACAAAAAAAAAAAAGAGACAACATATGCAGGTCTAAGGTGATGGAGGCCAGTCAGCCACTTAGAGCACAACTACACAAGGCCTGTTTCTAGTATCTGTAAGTTTTTAAGGTGAATATGAGGTTCATATTAAGCTAAGGTAAAGATTTTAGAATGGTGCTAATGTGTTGAGAGAGTCAAGCGTCACTGAGATTTTTCAGATATTGCCATTTTGTATAAACAGGGTTTCATAAACAAAATAATCACAAAAACCACATAAAGACAAAATTTCCTGGATCTTTTCTTTAAAAAAACAGCGGTGTTAGCTGACTCACAGTGTCATTTTTAACCACTAAGAATCTTGCTTTGCAACTCTATATATCACAGAGATTAGTGAAACAGGACTGGTAGAGCCAAGGTTACCAAATACAATTAGACTAACAACACATGAAGAGGAAATCGTGCATAGAGAGAGATGCTGAAGGAAAAGCCTCACAAAAGATTAGTAATGTTATTTCTGTTTTAATACTACAAAACTATGGGATACCCTCAGCTCAACACAATGAAAGCTTGCCATCTGAATCCATCATAATAAACACGTGATGTGACAGAGTTAGAGAAATTGTGACATTACTGTTACTTTTAATGCTGCATAGCTGAACCTGATAGTATCATCAAGAAGCAAAGGAGAGGACCACACCAAAATAGTGTTCTTGGCAAGCTGCAAAACAGAACAGGGATCTCAGAATTTGAGACTCATCCAACCTGTTTCAAGTACATGAAACACAAAGGATACAAATAAACAATAATAATAGTGGATTATAAAAATAATGGTGTATAGACACATCAAAACGATATGACCTGTGAACAGTGGAAAACAAGCAATTTAAGTAATTTTCCATCACTTTCCATTAATGGAAAGAAGAATCCAAAGAAAAACAATATTATCCCTCCAGACCATAAAAATGTATTTTCAATTTACAGGGGAAAAAAGCAAACATCCTTTACACTTTAATGCTTTTTTTTTTGTCTTTGATGGACATTTCAATAAGGGTTTATGAAACAAAGTCTTCCCTGTTCACTATGCTTGCCTGGGGATTTCCCACACTGTGGTGCGTGCATGTATGAAGAGAGCTAATGAGTAGAACACTACATAGAAACATTTATAAAAGTATTTACTGAATTTATCAAGCTGTAATCACAGCAAAGTTCCTGTGGTTACACATTTCAAATGGCTTCCTGGTGCACCTCCTAAAAATTCACCAGATCACAAGTGTATTAGTATTAGGAACGACACTTTACTTAACCCTTTGCTTTTTATCCAGACTCATTTCTGACACTTCTCTCCAAAAGACCAAGTTCATTTTCCCTCTGAGTAATCTCCCTAGTCATCAAGGTCTAATTTTAAGCAGGCCAAAATGAAAAATATGGCAAATTGTACAGAAAATAAATTGAATAAAAATGAATAAATAAACCAAATATAAGAGACTAGGCTTAACATATGAAAACCTTACTGAATTGGTCACCACTGAAGAATACAGATTATTTGAATTATCTCAGACTTTTGAAACCCATTGGTAACAGCTTCCAATGAACATTTTTGCCTAGCTGGCACATCTCAAACATTTACTAAATTTTGGGCTGATGTTGCTGTTTATTACTAAAATTGCCTTTGACTTCCTAGGGTTTTGTTTACAGTACTTTTCAGCTTGGAAAAATACCTGTCTCTTTGCCTTCTGTTGACCTCAGGCTCTCTCTTTTTTATTAATATCTTTTTAAAATATCCAGAACACTTTTGTAATTTCTACTATCATAGCTGCAGCAAAAGGTTGTCTTGCTTTTGTAAAAATTCTCCTGTGACCTTCTTTTGAAAAGTTCTTGCAAATTCCATCTTGAAATTTGTGAGAGCATACAGAATTTTTATTAGACTGCCTTTTAAAAATACGCATTTAGTCAATGCTCATCCCATCTTTTAAGTGTTCAGGGCCCAGGGAAGGGCTCCTGCTCAAAAGAGGATGAGCTCTGAGGTCACACCAGGCTGAGCTCCATGATAAAGTATTGGAATCAGGGTCAGAGCAAGATCAAACAGGAGACTCCTGTGGCAGCTTGAAAATCTCTTTGGCCCCAACAGACACCTCCAAAAGTGTCACTATTATTTACCTAGATGTTATTTCTGCTTCTAGAGATAGCTGGTATAGATTCCTAAGACCTGCACTTCCTATTCCCAAGAGAATAATTACTACAAGAACAGCAAAATCAAGGCATCTAAAGACAGAATGGTGACTTTTCCAATGGTTAGGAAGCAACAACAGGCAACAACATTAATTTTTCAGTTGTGTCTAAACCTTAAAACTGTGTCATTCTCCCCTCTCAGATCTGAGATTTTTTAGGCTACCAAAAAGATCAAAATACTTATGAGGTCAACTTAAAATGATGTTCAAATTTAAACAATTTGTTTCAGAGTTAGGTTAATATTTTCATTATTTTTCCTTTCTAACATGGTTCACTTTTTAAATGTAAAGTCATCTCAGGTACAAAAAATAGAATTTTCATTTACAAGAATCTCAACTAAAATAATTCAGTATTTCATAGAGAAGATATTTCAGCTAGAAAAGTCAAAAAATAATTACTTTTATGTCTTCAAAACAAACATTATCTAATTATCTATTTCTAAATATAAATTGTGAAATCTCACAAATTTCTATATATTTCTGGTTCCTTCAATATGCCAGCTATAGTATTAAAAATTAGAAATGCCTTTTAGCCACCACTCATGCATTTTCTTGCATAGCTTCAGAATATGAATTTCTTAACAATGAATTTAACTTCAGAACAGACTTGCAAGATGGGGGAAGAGGGTTAGTTATCTCTTCTTCATAGATGCTGAACTGAGACAACAGAGAAAACCAGTAAGTACAAACTAATTTGGATGTCCAATAAAGACACCTAGGAACCAGTCTTTCAGACTACCTACAAATATTTTATGTAATCGATTTTGTATATATTTTACATTAATTTTTATGACAGATGAATGCACTCAACAATTTTGCAAATCATACCTCAAAGCTTCAAAGCTTGGCCACCTGCTAAAACCTTATGTTAAATGACTTTGTCACCATCACACAGAAATGTGATGTAAGTGTGGTGTTGTGGCAGAGACAGGGTTTCTTAAAAAAAATTTATCATAAATGGTGATGTTGAACTGTTTTAACAACAGACACTTTGTCCTTAGGAAAGGACCCATCAGGATCATCAAGTTCAACTCCTGGCCCCATACAAGACCATCCCCAAGAGTCATACCACTTGCCCAAGACCACTGTCCAAACACATCTTGAACTCAGGTTCAAGAACTCAGAACAGGCTGGTGCTGTGACCACTTCCCTGTGAGCCTATTCCAGTGCCCAGCCACCCTCTGGTTTAAAAGCTTTTTCCTGGTATCCAAGCTAAACTTCTTCCCCCTGACACAACTTCAGACCATTCCCTTGGGTCCTGTCACAGGTCACCACAGAGAAGAGATCAGTGCCTGCCTCTCCTCTTCCCCTCATGAGGAAGCTGCAGACTGAAATGAGGTCTCCCCTCAGTCTCCTCCATGCTGAACAGACCAAGAGACCTCAGCCACTCCTCATACGGCTTCACTTCCAACCCTTCACCATCCTCATGGCCCTCTTTTGGACACTCCCCAATAGCTTAATATCTTTTATGTGTTGTGGAACCCTCAACTGCACACAGGACTCAAGGTGAGGTCGTCCCAGTGCAGCGCAGAGTGGGACAATTCCCTCCCTTGGCCAGCTGGCGATGCTGTGCTTGATGCCCCCAGGACACACTTGACTCTCCTGGCTACCAGGGCACTGCTGACTCATGTTCAACTTGCCATTGACCAGGATCTCCAGGTTCCCTTCCATGGTGCTGTTCTCCAGCACCTGTACACACATCCCCAGCAACCAGTGTTGCTCCATCACAGGTGCAGAATCAGACACCCACCCTTGTTAAACCACATATGGCTCCAACTTACTGTCATCAGCAAACTTATCTAGTATTCATTCAAGTCCTTCATCCAAGTTATTAACAAAAAGAATGGAACCTAAGAGTTTTTGAAGCACACAGGAGCAAGGATGGAGCCCTGTGGAACTCCACTAGTGACAGGTTGCCAGCCTGGTGTCACCACATTCACTGTAAACCTGTGCACCTGACACGTGAGCCAGTTGTTCACCCACTGCATAACCTTGTTATCCAGCTGTGTGCTGGGCATTTTGTCCAGAAGGATCCTGCATCAAAAGCTTTACTGAAGTCCAAATAGATTATATCAAATGGCTTCCCTTAATCAACTAGGTGGGTTACCCTGTTGGAGAAAGAAATCAGGTTCAACAAGAAGGAACTTCCCCTCATGAAGTCATGCTGGTTATGACCCAGGTGTTTTTCAGTACTTCCCACAATAATCCTTTCCATGATTTTAACAGCCACTGATGTGAGACTGACAGGCCTGTAGTTTCTGTGGTCCTCCTTCTTGCCCTTCTTGAAAACTGGGACAATATTCACCAGCTTCCAGCCTACTGGAACCTCTTTGGGCTCTCAAGACCATTCAAAAATCATCGAGAGAGGCTTGCAGTGGCATTACCTAGGTGCTTGAGGATTCTCTGATGAATAGTATCAGGCCTCATAACTTCGTAGGGATCTAGTTGAAGCAGCAGATCCCAAACAAATTCAGGGTCAATTGGGAGTTGATCATTCTTGCAGTCATGGTCCCTCAGCTTGGTCCTCCTTGTCCTCTAATTTGTTTACTACATGTGTGATATTTCAGTATTCCCTGAGGCAAAGTTATCCCAAGCAGCAGTTGCCTTCTGACAGAGCCTTGCCTGTACCCAGAGGTTTGCAGCATGTGCTGAATAAAGCAGTGTCTTATGAAGAAGGAACCTTGCAGTTAATTAATTAGGAGTGCTTCACTGCATCCTTAAATGCCAAGTGATTTATTCACAACTTTAATAATAAAGTCAAGAAGTAGTTGTCTCTGTGTGTGTATGCAGGTGTGCATCACAAATGTCCTCTTCCTCCAACTATTTCCTCTCTCTTTAAGAACATATTTTCCCAGCAACCTCTTGCAACAGAACATAAGCTGTATGTTATCTTGTGAAATTATATCAAGCAAGAAACAAATTAAGGATCTGAACATAGGTTTGATGATTTATAGTTATGTTCCAGATCCTTTTCATGTTATCATTATTTTTACACCAATAAGTAAGGGTCCTCATAACAAGAAATTAGGCCAAGTATATGCAGGCCAGCATAAATAAGCATAAACACTGAATATGTAGATTTTGTCCCATATTTCATTGCGAATGCATTTGATCTGTATATATAATAATTTAGTGAAAAAGATGAGTTTGTTGGTTCAGAAAATTAAATGGGAAAGCCCATGTACAATTAAAATGTCTATCAGGATAGAATAATGATGATACCTGTTCTTTTCTCAAGTTTTTGCATAAATGAAATACCTCATGAAGTGCTAACACGTATTGATACGCTCGGGAAAAAGTGCAGGGGGTAGATAATCCCTACCCTTGACAGATAGTATCTTCCCACTGGCCAGCAAGTGGTCTTGGGTTTGGTTTCACTTTATTTTGGTATTTATTGGGCAGACAATTCTAGCATGACTGACCATGTATTCTTACACGTAAGTGCATGAATTTGGTCTTGTGTAACATGTTGTCATGTATTGCCTCATAAGGGGTCTTTCTAGCCTTGAATAGGCAGCCTGCCTACAGTTCCCTACAGGAAGACAGGTCCTACCTAAATGGAGCTTCTCTTAGTGCCCTCTTCAGTGTTTCACCTCACTGAAGGACATTTTTTAAGTCTTTGCGAATACGTGAGACACTTTCAAAGCTTCCAACACTACAGTGTGGAGAAAAAGTTTGGTGTTGACTGCCACAGATGACAAAAAAGAACAAGCTTGAAAAATATAAGTGAAAAGAAATGGGAAAACAGTGCTGTGCAAAACCAAAATGCAGAGCTTAAGCTCAGGAGATTTAGTTTCATGTTCTGAGCTAGACATCAAAATTCTCAAGGAGGTTTTTTTTTTTTCCTGAAAATCTACCCAGTTTAGGAAAACATGGGTTGTTATCCACGTGAGAAATACATTACAAAGAAAGTATTGCTAAAGGTAGAACAATTACAAAAAGAATTGTGTTGGGTTTTGTTTCCTTCTTTTGACTTCCTTTTCATTGTTGAAATTTGATTATCATTTAAAAAAATAAGCAAATGTTTTATTCAAAGTGCAGTAAGGGAGAAAAAAGGAAACACTATTTAAATCCTTTATGTAGCTTACAGGGGTTTTTTAAACACCTTAGAGTTGGCAATGCAATTGGTGCCTATCTCATTCAGATCAAATCTGACTACTGCAGATGCTAATGAACAGATTCTTTTTTTAATAGGATTTATCCATTGGAAGAGACCATAAGATTAAGAAATTTGTTTTCAGATTTTTCTCTACAACATCTACCCTAACCCTATTTTCTGCTGCTTTGTTTGTTCTTAACGAGTAATTTTTTTTCTATGAATTAGTAAAATATTTGTTTTAGTAAATGACTGCAAAATTACTACCATGCCTAGGCTGATAAATTTGTATGATAACTTGTAAAACTCATACCAAATAATTAATAATTAGCAACGTCCAGAAATAATGTTCTGTTTCTTGTTGACTGCTACAGGCTGTTTGCATGACACTGTTGCTAAGTACTTTCACCTCCTCAGCACAATTTTAAAGCTGCTGGGCTTGACTCACTAATATTGGGAAAATAATATCAGATTCCACAGCTGCTTTTCTCAATAGGGGGATATTTTGGGAAGGGATTTAACAGGAAATTATAACTGATAAATACACACCTTGGACTTGCTTATGGGTATGATAAAGAAACACATTCTCAAGCAGGATATGTGAGTGAAATCATTAAAAACTGGAGAATTTATTACTTTTTTTTTCTGTTTGTTTTCCGTAAAAAAAAAAAAAAAAATCCAAGCACTTTCTGCAAGTTAAATGGTAACTATGTCAGTTTCCAGACGTGATACTCAGCCTCAGAACTTTTTTCCTAAGCAAAAATATTGACACTATCCAACAGTACATTCCATACCTAACATTGACAATATTCATATATTTTTAATGTATGTTTAGGAAACACTTGAAGTGGATAAAAGTCAGGGAAGGATATCAGGCTAAAATGTTTATGTTCCACTCAGAACAGGGTTTAAGTTCTTTTTTTCCTTTACACTGACCTTTTCTTTTTTATATGGTAACAACCACACCCACTCCTGCTAACAAGACTAAAAATATCCAGTAATTTGAATACCTATTTTCTAGCAAATAGGGTCCATCTTATATTTACCATTAAGTCTACAGAGATAGATTTAAAAAAAAAACACATAGAAAGTAAAAAGAAATTAAGGAATTGTACTTCAATTAAAAATCAGCAGGAGTCAAGGAGCTAATACCTTGGCCAGAGATTTAAAAATGTTGGGATGAGCATCAATTGACTGGGCAGCACTGGTATCTGGCAAAGGATATACATCTCAATACAGCATGAGTTCTTACAACACTAAATTAGTATGGTGCAGGAAAGAGAAGCACCAGTGCAATAGCCATCCCACAAAATTAGTTCTCAGGATGCTCCCCAGTACATGAACTCTTCCCTCTATGAACTGCCCTTGCTGCTCAGCAATCAAATGACTGAATCATGTAACACTGTTACAGTCTCTGCAGTGGTCTTTGTGAGCCAGAATCAATTTATCAAATAGGATAAACGTACAGAATTGTCTATCAGATGCAAATAATTTCTGGATAATATCAGTACAGAGAAATTTATTGCTAGCTATTCTCTTCTTTATCTAAGAAAAGAATAAACTAAAGTTCCAGGAACACTTACAGAGTGATTTCCAGGGAGGACTTAACCTTGTGATCTACTGTTACATGAAAAACTGGGGATCACTTTGCAGGAAAGAGAAGCCTGAATCATCTGATTCTGCTTGAATTTGGACATGTTGAAAACTGATACAGTCCTACAGTTGTAGGGAGATTGCTCCTCCCTTGGAATACTCTCAATATATGCTGGCAAACACTATAATGCACAAGGAATAAACAACAGTGAACAATAATGACACTTTAGAGCACATACAAAATACACCTTACACAAGGTTTGAAAATGCCACATACCAAAAGATAAATAATTCACCTGAGTGAAGTCCTGAGAATTATTATATAATTCTCAATTATATAAGAGATCATAATTATGCGCAACCTACCTGCAGCACAAAGAACATCGTCTATTAGCTGTTTTAAAACATTTATCATAAAAATGCTAGAATTTATGAAATATTTGACTTAAACAGTCATTTTCTAGACAACTCTCATTGAGAGAAAATTAGATCTCTCTTTTGGACAGATGTTCTTCCCTACTTTGTACAAGTCGTGATTTTTAAAAATTGATTAACAATAACCCGCAGTAGAGGAAATCTTAACTGGACAGTAGCATATAATCAGTAGCAAACATTAAAGAGCATGAAGATGTTGGATCAGATTCAAAATTCACATGACTTTTTCTATTCACTTGAGAGAGGTTTGGATCAGCCTCTTCAGAAGCAATCTAGAATTAACGAATAGAAAGTTATATTCAGATTACATAGCCACTGGTAAAAGGCATGGAATGAAGTAAAAAAACCAATGGAAGTTGTAAATTATGGTAAAAATATAATCAAAAACTAGCTAAAAACTAGGTGCATTGATATCATGTTCCATCTTTAACAACTGCTGAATGCAAAAATAGAAGCTGAATACTAAAACCAAAAAGAGACCTACTGAATGATGGTGTGCGACAGCTACAACTGGAATTGCACGCTACATCAACAAATTTAAGAGTTAGAAAGTTAGAATATGTGGATATTTCTAAGGAGCCTAGTTGCAGAATTTTCTCCAAGTATAGTTTTTTATTATTACAGGAAATTTTAAACACATTTCAAATTATGAGTATTACAACATCTCTGAATTTAATTTGAGGCTGAATACTTGTTACTCCTGGTATTGGTCTAATCCTGCAAATAACCTCCACAAAGGCAGACTTTTATGGCCCTTCAGAGACTCGCTGATTTCAGTGGTTTCTCTGCAACCTATTCAATAGATATATTACATTACAAGTTCAGGTCTGTGCTCAGCAGAATATTTAAGAGCACACTTAAATCCATACTTACTCATCAGAGCACTCAACTATAGGCATGTACGCAAACCCCTCCAGAATCAATATGACTTAAATATTTTACTGACTATGAGTAGATCTTTCTAACTGGGACACCGGCTGGGTATGCCAGCACATATATACCTCATTTCTCTAGCAAGGAATACGGAATATTTATTGTGACTCACACTACTATTAAATTGCTGGATGTGGTTAAAAATTTGGCAAATTGCATTTGACCTAACACATTTATATTTTTACCTGTGAAAAAGTTTGTTTGAACTATAAATCTTATACAGCATTTCCGTGATATTTTTCAGAGGACTCAAGTATGATAAAGTTTATTATTGGATTGCTATGTTGAACAAATTCGATTTAAACAGGCGGAAAAACCCACCTCTTTTCACGGCCCACTTCAAAACAAACACCAGCTCTCAAAAATTTTTGAGACAAATGTACTTGTGTACTAGTTTGAAAGCAAACCAGTGGGAGATCACAAGTCAGAATTATAATTTAATAGGAAAATTAAAATAAATGCAATCGTACAAGAACACTGACAGAGTGAGGATACAACCTGACGCCCTTTTAGTCAGGGTGGTGGTAGCAGTCCAGATGAAGTGGTCCTGTTGAAACAGTGATCCTCTTGAAAAAGGGTCTGGTCTTCACCTGAAGGTCCAACAGTAGCTCTTGCCCTCTGGGAATCCAGTAAGTAAAACTGCTTGTGCTGTTTCAAACCCCAGATTATATCCAGGCGGGAATGCCTGGCTCCTCCCCCCTGGGCGGAGCATCTCACAATGGGCTGATGTAATTCTCTGAGCCATGCGGTGGGTCCTTCATGGCCCATTAAACAGAGATAGCTCCTGGAGGGAGTTATCAGGGATGAATCATGGTAGGAGATAACAAACACTACCCCACCTGCTTTAACAGCTTGTGAAGATGGTAATAGAATACATACTTTTGGTTACATCTTATATTGTAACCTAGGTCAACATGGAAATAATTAAAATTAATAAAACCCATTTTTATTAATAAATTAATAAAAAATGTTTTAAGCTGATTTAATAGTAATTTATACAAACTTTAAACAAGAGTAATCATTCTGCAAATTCAGAATACTTGAGTCTGTAAATAGAGTACAGTTAGGATTGTTAGCCTGAAAGTGTTTCCTATGTCTTGGTAGTTACTGAATTTAAAAAAGGCGAAATATTTAATTTTAATTTTTCACATCACTCCTTTTTAACAGATTGCTAGATAAAAATTTACCCACAAATTGTCTTTAAAATAAGGTTTGTGCCTCTAAATCTAGAGATTGAAAGGAGAGAGTACTATTTCTTTCTGTAAGGAAAGTGGAAGATACATAACATACTGCAAAATTTTCAAAACAAATAATCCAAAAATCCCTAAAAATTGAAGATATTATAATTCTTTTATAAATTAAAACCAACTGTGGAACAAAGTAAAATAATCATCCCTTGTGCATAATAAATGTCAAAAGTAGTTCTCTTGTATGCAATCAGATAGCTGAAGTCTCTAGAAAAATTGTCAGTCATAGCCTAAACCAAAGGCCAGTTTTATCACTCTTTGCTCTAAAACCTTTCCAGTGAAAGAGTTGTCGTTCCTAAAATCCAATTCAGCATTTCAATGCCTCTTTTTAATTCTGTACTTTTAGAATTGTTAGTGTTTGGATGGTGTTTTGGTAGTATGTCAGCTGCAGTAGTATTTGCAGTAGCAAATTACACACAGAACTACAAGTTGCCTGATACTCTTACAACACCACAAGATAAATATCTGGGACAGCTGAAATAGATAGGAAAAGAAAAACATTTTGAAATATAAGGCCCATAACTGGTTAAAGCAGATTGATGTCATGTTCGTGTGTCTGCTGCTAGTGGTGTAACAAACTGGTGTGACAGACACACCTGAGTGAGACACACGGGGTCTTACTAGGCACTTACTAGCAGCCGTAAGGAAACCCCACCAGCAACTCATTGTATGTTGCTCTGAGGGTATTGGCAACTGCTATTTCACCTTCCACAGAACAGAAGGGTAACTTTGGGTGAAATATTTACAAAATATTGTGATGTTGGCAAAAACCTTTTCTCTTTTTTTTTTAGGTTACTAGATTGTATTCATCTATAAGGACAGCATGCTTTGCACTGTGCTTTCAAACAAGAAGCATTATGCAGACTGCAAAGGATACAATCCCTATGATTAGCCTCTTACCCCTGCAAGCTTCAATGGAGCTAATAATCAGCTTTGCAGTCTGCAGGTAGAGTTGAAAAGTCATGAAGAAATCTGATATTCTAGTCAATATTGTACTCACAGCAGAGAGCAAAACCTTAGTTTACCTTAACTACTTAATGTTAATAGCAGAAGCAGTTTGAAGTTCAAGCTCTGTTCTCCAAAGCAGTAGCCAGGTGTTTATGGGCACCACCAAGGGTAAAAGGAATATACCAGTGCTTATGGTGGCCTTACCAGAATTTTAGAAAACCTGACCACAATAAAAAATAGTTTCAGTGGTTGAACAATTTGGTAATAACATTTGGTTTAATACTGAAAAAGATAGTCAAAGCTCCATATTTTAAAATTATTTTTAATATAGAACTGGCAATACTGAAAGCCTTTAAAAAAAAAAAAAACAAACTGAAACACTATTTAAATTTATTTTGAACTTTCTGTAAATGTATCATTATAGAAAAATTAATGTTATAGGCACGGAAGACATGTTTTTATAAAATTAATACTAATTTATTTCTCTCAACTATGTCACATAATTTCCCAGAATACCCTTTTCTTTTTTTTTTTCTGTAAGTACTGTTAGAACATATAAGAAGAAACTAAACATTTGATAGAGGAAATTCTGAGATGCTGTCCTTAATCCAAGCCTTTGCATTAGCAAGGCTTGTTAAAGGTGCCATTCAACAGTTTTTAATCACTGAGTTGTCCTCTTCACCAGTGAGCTGTGCTACAGAAGGTTCAACCAGCACTAACACAGGCTGCCTGGGGATGTTCTGGAGTTTCCATCTTTGCAGATACTCAAAAGCCATCTGGATAGTCCTCAGCAACCAACGTGAGGTGGTCCTGCTTGAGTAAGGGATTTGGACCAAATGACCTCCAGAGGTCACTTCCAGCCTCAGGCACTCTGTGATTCTGTGCTAACTCTGAATTTATTGTCTTTCTTATTACCTTCTTTAACTGTGAATATTCCACTAAACTTTCCTGAAAAGCTCTTGGACAAAACCCTAGCCATGCAATACAAATTCACTCTTTGTTTATTATTTTATGCCCCCCTTCTTCCCCCGAGCAGAAGGCAACTTAAGCCTATAGATACTATGAAGAATGTGGGACACTCAAACTCTTAAATTGCTTTTGTGCTGCTGACACTGGGAGGCAAGCAAGCACACCACTTGTGTGTACTTGAAGGGAGTTCACTGATAGAATACCAAGTAAGCTCAAATATTTTATCAGGCCCATGTCTTGAGCCATCCCATTGTTATTTGTCATGCATAGAAGTTATTTGGAGAAGGCATCAGTGACAGGCTTGAAATCTTTGTGCAAAATGCAGTTCAACTTGAAGTGACTGTGAAAACAACATTCTTCATGGTCCCTGACAGAAACACAAGGAGACAGAAATACAAAAATGTGCTTCTGCTTCTTGTGTTTTACAGACAAAAACTTGTCTCGATAAAAAAGTGTTTGATGAACTATGTCCATCTCCCTCTGGCCTAGGGTATTGTTAATCTTAAAATATGCCAAATGGAGGCTTTGAGCCTCATCTTCAATGCTGAGCCACATGGTAAAAGTGATCCAACAGAGCACTAAAATCTGTGCAGTTCTGTGTGCCTTTCTTTTGTGGAAAAGGAAGCAAAGAGGAAAAAAAGAGAATTGATAATAAAATGAAATTAAGAAATTGACACTCAGCAGCCAAAGTCCCCTACAGTCTTTGTCCTTAATTGTCTTCTTCCTGGTTGTATGAAGACTCAAGGCATTCAAAACCATTATCTTTGGAGAACTCACTTCTCAGTCAGCTCAGATTAGCTAAGAACTTTTCAGGAGCTGTAATAAACTCCCTCCCAATGGAAATGTACCTCTAGAATCCATCAGATAGTTTTGTACATGGAATCACTATACAGGAGTTTAAAAGAGAAAACTAAGAAGGAAAATTACAACTAATGACAAAATTCCAAAGGCAAATGATAGAATTACACAAAATGTGATTCACACAGAGGTTCAAAGAAGAGTTTGTGGGCTCTGTACAGGCTTATCCAACTCGCACAAAGGATAACAAAACATGGATTTGGTCAGTTTATAGTTCTTAAAAAGTCTCTCCGATATTTAAGGAAAAAGAGGTTTCTTCTGCTTCTCCTTGTGGCTGACTTGTCAGTGGGGACAATGTCTAGGACTGAGCTTAACTCCCCTTAGTCCTTCTGATCTGGCTCTTCGAAAAACAAAATACCGCATTCTAACCTCTGTTGGTCATTTTGGGATGTCTCAGTGATGCACAGATTTGAGTCACTAGAATAACAAGACTGGATACAGGAATTTTGTGTGTACACACACCTCTATCTTGACAATTTCTCTGTTAGAGCACACGGGTTCATTGGCAATTCCAGTTTGACACTTCTCTTACATTATTCACATATCTGTTTGTATTTCCATCTAAAATGTCACTAAATAATTTCACATGCCAAATATCATGTGAAACACTGGGAGAAGCGGTTCCCTACCACAGGTGACTTCCAGCCATCTCCCTCATAGCACCCTAGAACATGCAAGGTGCTTAGATTGGCTCTTGAGGAAAAAATGTGTGCACCTATACCTTACAGAAACAGTGGTGATTCATAGCATTCCTTGGAGATTGGATGAAATTTCCTTCTGTTTGACTGAAAAATTATCAACAGTTTTTTTGCATTCCCTCTCAAACTTGTGGTAAACAAGAGCATTTCAGAAAAAAAATTAATCCTCCTTCATTGACCTCAGTGTGTTGTTCCAAAGCACTAGCTTTGGAACACTAGCAACACTAGTTTGCTCCAGTCTGAATATCACTATAAAAAAGACACTTTGAGGTACCGAAAATGTGTTGAGCACTAGTATAGAGGGTCTTCTGTATGTCTGTTATTTCAATTTTATTTTATTTTGGGGGCTGGAAAGGGAGGGTTCTTTGCTGTTCAGAGTTTAGTGTAAAACTGTAAGTGTAGGTTGCTTGGCAACTGCTTTTAAAGAGTGTTATTTGCTCTCAAAGAAACAAGCTGTTATTTCTTGCCTCTTAAAACAAAAACATAAAAGAAGAAAAAATGGAACCAAAAAAAAAAAGAAAAAAGGTAATAACTTCAGCAGCTATTAATGTAAATGGCTCCTTCATATGCATACAGTGATGACATGCAAGGTCTTCCTCGTCCCTGCCATATGATTTCCAACAGAGAACCTGTAGCAACAAAGTAGTTTTCTGCAAGAAGTGCAGCCAAGTGGAACTGACATCTCATACCAACTCAGAAAAATAAATTACATGCAAGACAATGCATCTCACAGGGGAAAAAAACTGTTAGAGACCGAGGTCAAACCAGCCCAAAATTTTATTTTTTAGAAGTCCTTGGTAGCAGCCTCTTGGGACAAAAACTGTAATGACCCTTCTGCATATCCCCCCACTCAGCTGTTCAATCCTCTGTTTAGAAGAGGCTGTGAAGGGGCAGAGGCTCAGCAACATCAAGCCCACAGAGCTCACAGAGCAGAATTAGGGAGACCCAGCTGCAAGAGACAGGACCACTGGGCTCCCTGAGGAGGACATCCTCCATCTGGAAAGTTTTCACACCTTTTAAAGAATTGAAGGCCAGAGGAAAAAACTAGCAATGACTGCTCAAGACAAAAATGCTATGGGTTCATAGATCCCACCACTTCCACCTGTCTCCCTTCTCTTCCTTATCAACTATTCAACGTCTTAAAACCACTTTTGCTGAATTTTGCATGTTTTGGTTTTGTGAAGACAATGAGTATTATGTTGCATCATTAATATCAGCTATTACCTAGCTGCAGAAAGACAGATTACAAAAACCAGGCACACTGAAAGATGCATAAAGTAATTCAAATTTATTTGGTATGTGCAGTTTGGGTTGCAACTTGGCATGACAGGATATGTGGTTTATAAAACAAGCATACTTACTTCTCTTGGAGGAAAATTTATGCAGGGCAGTGATCCAATGCCGTCTACAGAGTCTAAACATTTCAAAAGAAAGCATTTAAGGTACACGTATGTCCTCAGCTGGCCTTCACCTTAATATTATATATGTATATATGCATTTTCTACTCTAAGCAAGTAAGTCAGCTATCCTAGAGGTAAGAGTCAACTACACGAATGTCTCTGCAGAACAAACAGAAAGGAGAAGAATTGGTAATAAAAATTAATCTGAGTAAATACAGTAATGAACTTTAAAATTGCAGGCCACAGATCAAATATACTAGCAAGAAGATGGACTATGCAGCAGTTTAATATTCTTCTAATACTGACAGATGAATAGAGGTTAATGATAATCTGTTTTCTGTCAAGAATACCTTGCAGGTGGTGAAAGTTCCCATGTCAAAACACAACAACTAGCTAGTCTTCTGAAAGATTAAGTCTTTTGAAACCACTGTATGACTAGTTAGCAGGTTTCATTTAATCTATCGAGAAAGATTTGTGCACAGTGAATTTTAATACCTGCTAGCTGGGAAAAAAAAAAAAAAACACAGGAAAAAAAAAAGAAAGAGACATATGTATAAGTCAATAAAGAGGCCAAAACTCACCAATTAGACCTGAATAGTTTGTCTCACCAAGTATACCAATTGTGTTGCACCAGAAAAAAATTGTATTCAAGTTATGGACCAATATGTCTTTCAAGTCCAAACTTGAGCTACAGCACTACAGGACACACTGACTGCATGTGGATTTAACATTTCTTATCTTTTTTTTAAGTAATTTTCCTGTGTAAAAACGCAGTTCTAGCTATAATTGCTTAAGCATTTTGCAGTTTCTTCAGTGGTCACCAAAACAGAGCCTGATCCCAATATCTTATATTCTGATTCTGAGATGATATTTTCGGATAAAATTTGCTTCTGCAGAGGGGAACTAAGATATATTCACCTCAGAAAATAGAATATGTGAAATGCCTTTCCTGGTGTAGTTCCAACATTAAAAGAAGAAACATCTTTTCTGGTATATATTAAAAATATTTCTTAAATTAATGGCCCTAGGGATCTGTCTCTACATTTTGTTGAAAAAATATAAAGAATGCCTAACAGCACTACCAAGAAGAAACATGTGTAAAACATGCAATTTTATTCCAAAAGGGTGAAAATTATTTTTTCCTTTGCTTGTCATTCAGAAATTACTTTCTGTAACTCACTCTACAGACAAATACCCTGTGACTACAAGAGAGACCAACAAAGCTAAATGCGTAGAGTTCTATAGCTGTCATCCTATAAAATTTTGTCATCACCCTGGCGGTGGAACCAGCAGTAGTAGCACTAGAAAAAACTTTTCATGGACACTGTTAACAGCATGGAATGTGTAATCTTCTCAGCCAACTTTTAATTTGTTGGGGTGTTTTGCAAGACCTTAATGATTATAGAAGACATTAGGAAAATGGGGTGGCAGATACACATTAGATGGGCAACTGAGGAGCTGGGCACTGCCAGATCTCTCAACACAGCAATGGAAAAGTTGCAGCCATGTCTCAATTCAATTTTCTTTTAATCTAAAACAATATACAGGGGAACATGGTGAGAAGTAATGAGCTGGTATTGCTTCTGTAGAAATCATAATTGTGTCCAATAAAGCCCGCAATGTTTCTCCAGTGTGGTCCTAGTGTCAGTCAATTGTGTATCAGGCACCTTAGTCCCTAGACATGCATTTTTCCCATAAAACTGTCAATACCTTTAGGAAGTATGTAATATGTGCAGTGGTTTTCAGAAAGCAATCTATTGGCTTATTTCAGACTGCAATTATTGCCAGACTCAGCTTGAAAAAGTTAAAAGTTTTTCCCAGAGCTGGAATTAAAGTAAATGTGCATCTCTTCAGGCTGCACAGCCCTTTATAGCACATGTGCAACATAATAAGTGCCAGATTCAGAGCAATGATAGTGGTCATTCAAATTCTGTACTGTAGAAGAAAAGATAAAAGGAGTGAAAACCATCAACAGACTGATTTTGAGTTCTATAGTATCTGAACATTGTCAGCTGTGGTGTAACCATCCCTATGGGCAGTTGAAGGTCCTTGGTTCCCAAGCCATTAGGTCAGGAATGGACAATCTGGTCTCCTCAGAGGGCACCTACTTTAGGCCTCTGAAGGCAGGCAGTGGGTACTTGGATGGAAGCACCTGATTAAGCAGGGACATTGCTCCCTTTGCACATTAACTTACTGGTAAAGCTGTTCCCACAGCCAGAAACTTAGGTTCACATTCTTTGTTTAAGCAATTTGAAAGGCCCATATTCCTTTTCACGTGTCTCAAGGCATTGGTGAATTTAAAGGGCAGTCTCAATTTATGCAGCCCCAGCTAGGCTAAATTGTGGGAAAAAAGCTAAAAAGAAGAGCATGCTATGAGGTCCATTTCTGTAGCCTGGAAGTAGGCTACAAGGTTAGGGGCAAAATTTGTAGATTTCACTCACTGTTTCCTGGATAGTTTACACATTTTGCAAGACCCTTTTTCCTTTCTTTTTCTTTTTTTCCAAGTGAAAAATTAAACAAGCCAGAAAATTCTTAGTTAGAATCATTTAGCATGGTACTTTCCAATTGCATATTCACTAAGGTGGAACAAGAAAATCGGAAAAATTATGGAACTCTCTGTACCATGAGACACCTCTTTAGGAGATATACCTGGATGTAAGATTCTTTTTTTGTCATAACTTTAACACAGAAAAATTATAGAATGGTAGTCAATTGGTTTTTCATAAGAGGTGTGAACTCTGGTTTGGTTTTTTGTTTCATTCTCATTGAGGGAGTCTCAATTGTCTACTTAAAAACCTGCAATTACCTCTGGAATGACATCACCAATCAACATTTGGGGCTTCCATAGTTCTAAGGATTGCAGCTAAATTGTAGCAGTAAAATTAGAAAAGACCATTTTTGACATTATAATATGACCTCAATATGCACTACATGTCAAAATATTAATGTTCATATAAAATTATTAATTACCTTCAGTTAAATTAGTCTTCTTACAATCTGAGGCCCATCTATTAACAGATACATTCTGCACTACCTCAGCAATTCCATCTGAGGTTTGAATAAAGAACTTGTGATACTCTTTTGATACTCTTTTGATACTCTTTTGATATTTGGATAACATTCTGACTTCTATTAGAGATTTTTTAGTGAAGTACTATCCTTGACTGTAAGCTGGCAGTTAAATTCATCTTTACATTACCACCCAATACTGAACACAGATTTGTAGTTTGGTATAAACTAAAAGGTTGGAATTAGCATTATCTGTTGATAATGGAAAGATATATGTGCTGAAAAAAGATGCTTGAGTCAATACAATGAATGAGTAACGCAGTGGGTGGGGAGAGGCCTGAGTGGATCTGATCCATTGAAATGGACCAGCTCTGTGGTGTTTGTCTTTAAAATACAAGCCAAAATAAGCTGTTTCCAGCCTCCCAGGCTAGTGTTTCATCAGACAACAGGAGGATACTGGCATAGCAACATTGCCTCCATAACAGATAGGACTTCTAAGTGCTGGATCAGACTGGGAAACATCCCTAGAGGAAATTTTCTTTCTCACTATCTCTTTTGTGGATGTTTTTTCTTTTCTGAAGTCCTCCTTTCTACGTCAGAAACTTCCACCAGTTTTCTAACATGGAGTAAGCTGTGTGAACCTTCTCCAGCCTTCCTACAGTAAAGTGGAAAACAGGGTGATTGAGTAAAAGCACCTAGATTTCAAAATATCTTTAAAGAAATTTGAATCAAAATTAAAAACTTGGTAAAGTATTAGCCTTTGATCATCCTGAAGCATCCTTCACAGAAAACAGTTAATGCCATTTTTCTATCCCTGCCTGGAAAAAGGTTGCTGAAGTGCTCAGAGGAACAGAATTTCTCCTGTTTCAGGTCCCCAAAGTAAAGATAATTGCTTGAAATACTGTTAGATGATACAGCAAAAGGACCCTACTGGTTTTTCTTTACTGTACTTTTTGCCTTTTCAGGATGAGCCGTTAGAAAACATCCTACTTCTGTTTCTCTTTTCAAGTATTTCTCCTGTTGACAGGAACATTTACATGAGAATACAGGACAGGCACTGACTGACACTGTGTTGAAGATTATTAAACTATCAAATTATGTTAGGTTAGAATAAATGTCACTGGCATACAGGAACATAGCATGCTCACTAAAACTTCTGCATTATTAAGTTTGAATATTTACTGAAAACTAATTACATATATTATAACAGTCTCTTCAAAATTAGGGAGTTTGGTCTGTTGGTGTAGAGAAAGGGAAACTACAATTTCTTTAAATTATTGTAACAGGTAACCTGTTCAGTTTTCTAACATCTTACATTTCTAATGGAGACAGGTTTGAGATTAAGCTGAAAAATGCATTCCAGTAATGAGGAAGTTATTTCCCGTTCTGTGTTACTGCATTATGTAAACAAATACACCTATGCATATCAACATTATGAAGTGAGTCAAAAATAATGGATCAAATGCTAATAAAAATCTCTTTTTTTAAAAAAAACTACTTATAGTCAAGATGTAGCATGGCTGAATCTCAAAACCTGTTACAGGAATGATCTGCAAATCTCAGAGCAACAAACAATTCCTATTTCTGGCCGGGCTGAGAACGTCATATAAAATTCAGAATGCAGTGAGAGAAAGAACTCTCCAATATTTTGCATAGATATAAAAGGATCTGGAACAATACAGATACAGCCTACTGACCACAAACCAGTTGAACCAAATACAGTGGCTGAGACACTCTTGAAAGGTGAAGGCAAAGGTATTGGTAGTGTTCTTTCCTTGGGAAAGTGGATGAAGTCACTCAAAATGACATTTTAAAGTTGTTTCCATCTAAAAATGAGTTTTTTGAGAATGCAGGGATATAAACTTGGGACCAATTATTCATTAAGTGATACAGAGCACTCTTATAACACAAAAAAGCTGCCTCTCTCATTGAATGACCCCCAGTCAATTCAGGGAACAGGTAGGTGTTTCAGCAAGGGGATGTGCAGACGTGTGTGAGAAGTGCCATTTACTGAGAGAGACAAAATAGCACAACCTTCTGGTGCTATGGAAACTGGCCAGATAAATGGCAGGTGTCAAATATGGAAATATAAACAGGAGTAAAGATACAAAGGGATAAAAAAGAAAATTTGAAAAATAAAGGATAAAGAAACATAAAGGTTGTACAGGTCCATTTGAAGGAAGATTAAGACCATTATTTAAACAGCAAAAGAGAACAAATAAATGATGTGGCACCAAATACTTTTCTGGCCTCTGCCTTTAGTAAAGGATTAATCAGCACTGACCACAATTTTCTAACTAAAGGAAAAAATAAAAGAGAAACTTCTGGAGTTGTAAAATAAACTGTAGGTATCCCTTTTACCAGGTGTGATGAAATGACACTTTAGTACTAAGAAATGGATGGAGGCAGTCCCTGTACTGTTAAGAGATGTCTTGAAAACCCTGTAAAAGGCTGAAGAACTGGAGGACAATGGGGAGAACTGGAGGGGTGGAGGAAAATCCACAAACTGGGTTTGGGTTATTTGAAACATCCTTCATCTTTACTTCTCTTGTTCAGTTGTAAACTGTAGATGCATATTACCTCTTCAACCTTTCTCTATAATTTCTAATCAAAATTGCGTTTCCACTATTAATTGTTATGGAGATTGTAAGCAGCAAGCTTTCACTTTGTATCGTTAAACATTCTAAGTCAAGAGAATTTCTGGAAAAAGTAGGAAGTACAGGATCTTGCTGGTGGTTATGAGTTACCAGTTACGTAATTATCAGCTTGTTTTCATTTAGGAACTTATGAGAAACATCACATATTATGTACATTTGATGTGTATGGTTTTTTATTTCTTTAGATTCTTATGAGAGCAGAAGAAAGTTTACCTGAAAAAACAAAATCTGCATACAGTACAGACCATAAGAGTAAAATAGCATATCAATATTCCTGTAAGTGTTTTAACTCAAAATACTGAAACACTCATTAGCTGAAGCAATTAACATTGATAGAATCATTCTCAATTTACCAACTGGGTTAACTCTGCTCCAAGTTAGACCAACGCCAATATATCCAACTGCACAGAGAAAATTCTGGCACAGGTCAACAAGTCCAATCTCTAAATTATCTATTTTTCTTCAGAGCAGGGCAGACTTGTGAGATATTAATGTGAAAATTTCCAAGTAGAGAAAACTTATATAATTTGAATATGTGCTCTGGTTCATAAAACCTTTAAACTGGGATTTCTAGTATAACATGCTACTTGGAGGAAGACAAAGGTTCAGCAGTCTAAGCATAGATATCCACAGTGAGGGAGAACATACATCAGTATCTCCCCTTGTATCTTATGGAGATAAATGCATAAAGCATCTGCTAAAAGACACTATCTTTAGCTGAAACTGTAAAAATGATACAGTCAATTCATGCTTTGGCTATCTAATACTGAAGACGTGTTCAGCTTTACCCTCAAATTAACAGTTCTTCTTACAGCTGACTCTGATGCTTAGGCAGAGGAATGTTTGTTTAGCTTGCTGAAGCACTTATGACGACCAAATTAAAATATCAGTACTAGGAATAACATGCCTTTTAGCTATTTTCTTCTTAAGGTAAGAGCAACTGCACTGGACTTTATCTAGGCAAAACACCCATTCTTGAATAAAAACTATGTGGAAGAAAGTAGAAGACATAAGATGTACTGTAGGGGGTGAAATACTAAAGGCATCTGAGCAGCCTGGTCTGGTGGAAAGTGTTGGGAGGAGGTAGCAGGAGAGAGTGGATGAGATAATCTTTATGGTTCCCTCCCAACCCAAACCACACTATGATTCTATGATTACATTTTATTCTGTGGTTTGGTCAGGGACATGCTGTAAGCATGGGACTTTGAGAACTAAAGCAACGTTACAATTTAGATTGTGAGAACATAAGGTATTTAGTATTTCAATATTTCTTTTCTGCCCTAGTTGCCAGTTTATGTTTATTTTCAGCCCTTCCCTTTATTTTGCTGCTCACACACTATTCCTAAGAATTCATTTCACATCTGCTCACAAAGCTCAATTCCCAATCCACCTGCTGGTTAACTTTTCCACGTGGGTCTGTTTTCACAAAAGCCCCTGGCTTGACAGTTGCACAGGTCAAATCACAGCAGTCTCAGGATACAAATAATAAGGCAGCTCTCTCTCTATGCTGTGAGTTAGATAAACAAACAGTAATTTTACAGATATCTCTGTAGTTTTACAGGACATCTTTTCTAGGTACCTGTTATGTAATGGCTGGTTGTTTTTAATAAATGCTTTATCTTGAAGATCATGTCATTATATTTGCACTTTGTCATTCCTGCTTGTATTTTTTCCTCAGACTTATGCAACACTGGGAATGCTGAGAGTGGGAACAGACTTATGCAACAATGGGAATGAATCTTAAAGAAAAGTTCTTAATCATAATGAGAGGGTGTAGAGGGCAATAGTTCCTGCAATCAATATTAAGAGAAAGAAATCAGAGCAGAACTAAACGAGGCAGCTGGAGAGTCAAGGCAGGGCTAGAGAAAGACGCTGATAAGCCAAGCTGGAGAAAACTGCTTAGACTCAGGATTAGAACAGAAGCTGTGAAGATGAGGCAAGTGCAAAGCAGAGATCAAAGGCAGGAATAAAGGAAAGGCAATATCAGGAAGTTAAGGCCAAAAGTGCAAGCAAGGAAGGAGGGCAGATACACTGCAGTGGTCAGAGGAAAGTCTGAGTACCACCTTGCATCAGAGCTTGTCCAAATCTTCTTCTCTGGGACAGTCAACAGAAATACAAAAAGACAAGTGAAGAACTCACATTTCTTCTCCTCCCACCATGAAAGAAAACAAAGTTCTTTGAACAACGGGGACAGAAGATCTGTCCTAATAAGAGGGACAAACATCATTTATATTTACCAAGCAGGCTAAGAGTACCATGGATTAAATAACAAATTAATTTTCTGGAAATTAATATACAAATGAAGGCTGGGTCTGGAAGGGTCAAACAGATTTTGATCCTAAACACCATGATATTTCATAATAGATTTATGGGAAGATCTGAGAAAAGGGTAGTAATTTTCCAGATCCAGAAGTGTAAGTATACGGTAGTGAGAAACCCCCACCAGAAGGACTCAAATTTTGTCTTAGTCTCTGCTTGAAAATGGAGGCCTGCAGATATCCAGTCCTGTGGAATCCATATCAGACAGCAAGATATAACTAACAGTGAAACTGATGTCTTGGGGAGAGAAGGTAGAATTTCTACCAGAAGTGTTACTCGGCTCTTCTATACAAATTCAGCAGAAAAATATTCAATCAACTTGATGATAAATTAATAAAGCACAATATACATTGCTAGAAATTTTGACTGACTTGTTTTACTTGTCCATTGACTTCTGGAGAATAATTAAAGGAAAATGAGAGTTCCTTCCAAAATCTGGAGATGCACCAAGTCCTTTCTTTCAAGCCTAGCCAGCAGAGAAGAATATCAAGCAGCAGCTATTGTATCCTGTTTTTGGCTTGTACATCATGGAGAGAGCTCCACTCTAGTGTCAGCCAGGTACAAGTATGCCTATGACTCAGTTTGACTATTTTCAGCAAAAGACCTACAAGTATCTCCCAAAGTTTACAACTCGTATCACAAAGTTTTTCAAGTTGACTACAAAGGCAAAAAAATATTCTCAGTAATTTTCTGCATTGTACACGCTTGAAAAGAACAGAGTTTAGCAGCAAATACTCTTTTCTTTATTCCTTCCCCCTCTTTCAAATTACTGTGTGAGGTTCCTATTTTGACCAGCCAGGTATGAGTTCTTTTCTTCTTTGTTTGCAAATTGTTAAAGAAAGTGGCAAAATTATCCATACTAGCAATTAGATGACTCGATGTTTATCTTTATCCAGCATTTGCAATAAGGTGATATGCACTTTAGCTGGTTGTTGGCAATGACATCATTACTGTCCCATTGCAGTTGCTATAGAAACACAACTGGGCTTTTTACAGGCCAGGCAACAGAAAACCATAGAGATTTTCTTGTTTCTAGTTTTGATACATGACTTAGCCAATGCGTAACACCTTATAATTGTGTACCTGATGAAGAACAGAAGTATCAAAGGTCATCTATATCCTGAGAAGAGTGGATTTAGTAAGGTCATTACTAAATGATCAGTTTTTCCTGCAGTTCATATTAAACAGATCATGATGCCAGCTAGGGAAGGACTTACTCTGAAGTGAACTGAGTATCCTCTCACTGGCTTGTAATAGCAAGTCCAGGTTGTGGTATTTATACCTCTCCATCACATTTACATTTAGATGCTATCAGATGCATGCATACTTTCCAATTCCTTACAAAACCCCAAGCAAGCATTCAAGGCAGATAGACTCTTGTTTAAATCTCACATGAAAGTGAAAATTCACATAAAAGATCTTTGTGGATTTGAGTCTGCACTAGACCCTGCATTTCTGTAAAACTCCCATTGAATATTCTCTGGGGTTTCACTCCCTATGTATGGCACATTTTCTGAGTGTGCAATGTTTGGTATTTGCAGTTCAGGAGAGAAGACACAATAAAGATAGTACAAGACCAGGGCTGACCCCTTCTAAAATATGTTCATAAATGAAATCACAGTTTATGTTTTCATGGTTTGGTTTACAAATTTTCATCACAGTTGTGAAAGAAGACTATTGTACAGATTTCAGAATTTGGTTTTGCCTTCCGCATGTTTGAAATTTAGAAACACAAAAGTTCTCTTTCAAGGAAAACAATCCTGTACAAAATTAATTGCGTGTGTTTTCGTTTGGTATTTTGTAGGAAACAGTTATTTAAAGGTTGTTTTGGAAAGAGAAACTAAGACTCCATGCTTTCATAGAAGGTCAGAAAGTGTCACTTCACCACTGTCAGTCTCAAAAAAATCTTTCAAAAACACTTCTATTAAAATCAATGGAAAGTATATTCCACACATTGTACAAGATGCTACATGATCTTAAAACAGATATACCAGTTATGATTCAGTCTCACAGCATGAAACCTTAATTTATGTGTTACGTGGAGGCATGTTTACTATAAGTGAGTTAGGTGCCAAAGTTGCAATTACAAAGAAAATATAACCAAATGCAGACAACAGAGACTAGATGGTGTTTAAAGTAGAATGTGTCTGTTTTAGGGAACTGGACTGGTTTAAACATTGTCTTGACTTACTCTGCAGTAACTGTACTGCGATCACAGTCATAAAACACACTTAGACACCTAAACTCAGTCAATCCCCTTGGCCCCCTCCCCGTCCCTGTTCCAGAGTGTTCCTACTCCCCCCACAGACCTCTGTTCCTCAGCCACCCTGCTCTATTTCCCTGTTGGCTGCCATACCCTTACCCTGCCTGTGCACTGCCCCATATCCCCTAATGGCTGTGCCCATTATGGGCATCATGATAGATGCCCTCTCTGCCTCTACCACCCATACCTAAACCTGGACCTTCCCATGGGGCTGGTCCTTGTCACTGAACTCTCCATGTGTGCAGCTGGAATAAACATCTCTGTGGAACCCATACTGAAACCCTTCCTGCCTCTTTGCCATTGACTCATATTGACAGCTATCCTGGCTTGCTATACCATAACAATATTCAAATTCACTTTTTCCTAGAACAAAAATTAAACAGATTTTCCAAGTGCATTTTTCTTTTTTGAGGAAGAAACAGTTTCAAAGCAGACACTGCTTTTTATCTGTGATTTTATCTGACTCTTTTTGTCAGAAATGGATCCAAAACCCACAGGAAACATTCATTAATTACAAACAACAAACCTAGCACATCTGCACTATCTTTGTTTAGCTCAGCAGTGTTGAAAGGCTACATTTCCTTTTGTAGTACCAGGTTTAACCACTCCACTTTGAGAGTGAGAGAGTAGCATTACATTTTTTTAACCACTGAGCTACTAGAAAGTGACTTGTCAATATTTTCAAACAAAAAATATATTATTGTATGATTTGTATGCATGTGTACTAGTCCTTAATAAATTATTAAGATTTAAGGCATTCTGCAAAGTGAATCAGGTAATTATTTCCCTTGTTAAGGAGTATATATGATCTTTTATTCAAATAAATGCAAATAACAATATCCTATGTTCTATTGGTGATGCATTCCTCCTCTGGTGAACAATTACATGAATGTTTCCACTGAAGTCATCCTGCCAACTTCAGCAATGAAGTGTTCAGCTAGATGAGTAAGAGACAGACTGTATAATTTAATTTTCCTTTTTTTTACATTAATATGAGTAAAACCTGTTGCCTAATAGTCTAGCAAATCCTCTAATGATGAAAATTAACTATAAGCAGTTTTGGTTAGACACCAAGAGTGATAAATTTTGTCAAATGAAAATATTTTTGGAAATCCTAAGTGACTACCAAAGAAGGATTTAGAGAAAATTGCAGTGGTTCCATCACTGTGCAACCATGCATTTACTATGGCATTTAAGCAATGCTATCTCCCAAAATGAATAGCACTGAATAGCAGAACACAGTGAAAAATAATTTATTCTCCTTTAAAAAACCTTTTGCAAAACATATTTCCTCTCTGGTTTAATTAAAGCCATCTAAATCTAAGACTTTCCTTTTTATTTGTTCCCATTATTTATTTACTGCTGAAATCTTTTATTTATATGGGGTTGTGCAGGTAATTTATTTATAACAGAGGTTATTTAACTGGACTAGCAGTGAATTGCACATGAGATCACCTGTGTCCATAGAGAGCTCAACTGAAGTGATTCAGATCCCATCGAAATGCAATCAGCCTTTGAGCTGTGGCCTTAGTCACCGCACTTAGATTTTCCCTTTTATAAAGGGTTAGAAGAAGGTTCCAGTGCAGAGAGGATGCCACCAGTCATACCATGTTCTCTAGATGGGTGTGCCCATTTGTTGTTTGCCAGGTAAGGATTTGTTAATTCTCATCAGTTACACTAAAAATTTTGTTAAGGGCAAAAGGAGCACAGCTTATATGCAAACCCAAGAATTTATTGGCAGCTTAATTAGTCTTAGCAACTTGATCCATTATTTTTAACCTAGTTGCAAAGATGTTGAAATTTTATTACATACATAATATGGTATAAAATGTAGTATGATGTATTACCTACATATAATTATACACAATTCAAATTATATATATCCAAACTTTCATGTTTTTGATGCTTTGTTGACCTTAAGGTCAAAAGCTTGGTAGAGGGCAGAGGAAGGGAAATGAAGGGATGCAGGGGAGAGGAGGAAAGAAGAGAAGTCTGCAGTACGAAGATAATTTTTCCAGGAGGACAGCAGTAAGGATTGTTATCCTCCTCATTAGAGTAATTTTAAGGTTTGATAACATGTTCTGCACACCTTGTTTTTTGTTCATTGTTCAGCAAGACCACAGAGCAAATCAATTCGCTGGTTTGTTTGTTTTTTTAACTGGTCTTGGTAAATATGTTTCTAGTATAACAAACTTACCAAGGTTTCATTCCTTTTTGCTTAACAGCCCAGAGTCTTCAGTATAAATCTATACCTGTGTTTTTAAGTCTGTCACCCCATGCCTTTACTTCTCTGTGCTACAGCTCATTGTAGGCTTACATTCATTCCACACACAATTAACACTACTTATTGTAGAAAAAGCAATAATCATCACAAGCACACAATCACAGAAAGTAAACAAACACCAAAAAACTGATAGTCACCTGGTCATTAGATTGTAGTGCTTCAAGTTAAAACAAATCTCCAGGAAGACCAAGATAGAGCCTAGGGGAAAATCTGTGGCCTATTACAAGCAAAAATGTCCTCAAATTTACTGGGCTACAAGGTTACATATGTCATTTGAAGGGACAAAAATAAACTTAGCTGGTGGTTTCTAGGACAGAAAAAAAAATCAGTGACAGATTTCTACAGCAAAAGTGCATCTGGAATCTACCTCTGAACACCATATGTGAGATAAAGCTGACAGTAACATGCTTGAAGTTAAGTCTATTGTATTTGAATTATGCATCCATGTAAGATCCAGGAAATTATGTAATTTATGTAAAAATTATGTAACCTACATATTGATATACAGAAGGATGTATTTGTATGTCTAGTTGACTATATTATACTTCAGAGTAACTAGATGCACTTGTGTAGTATTTCCAAGCACATCCCAGTCTTTCCCTGACCCATTTGCTCAGATGAAAAGTCCAACTGATGCCTTAGGTTTTAACTTTTATATTTTTCAAATCCTGTACTGTTAGTGTAACTCTGAAGTTTCCTGTAGCTTGCTAAGTGATGTTCTCTTACACTAAGATAGACATAACAAAGCCTCTTCAGCTCGCTCTCCAAGGATACACAGACCAAGAACTGTAAACCATCATCTTGTGGAGGGGGGGGCAAGCTTGGGGAAATTCCATCATTGGTTGGGTTCTGCTTGGTGAATTTGTGCTGATATAAAAGTGTGAAGAATTCGTGACCTGTCGTTCATTTTGGGATTCACTGAGGCAGGACCCTCTGGAGCCCAGAGTGTACCTCTGAAGGCCTTTCAAATAAATACCTCCTTTATTCCTGTCTAGTCTCTGTTTCTAGCTAGCCATTTAAGGCATCACAACAGACCAAATCCCAAAAGAAAAACCTAAAAAAAGATTTTGAACCATGGCTTCAGAAGTCTCAAAGACAACTTATTCTTCTAATCATCTATTTGGTCCCATGTAGTCACCACAAACCCAGACCAGTTAATTTCACTGCAAGATGCCACTTGAATGACACATAAGTTTTCATTGGGATGGTGCTGTGAAGGGCCAGAAGTTGGACTCAATCATCCTTGTGTGTCCCTCCCATCTCAGCTAACTGTGATTTTGTGATTCTGCAGTGTGACAGGCAAAATCTACAATTTTTCATGCAAAGTTTTTCTTATCTTGGTTGCTACACATTACCACTGCCATATGATTTCTTCCATATATGAGTACTTCCTTCCTGCTGTGTTAACTACCTTCCATCTACATCCATATCTGTTTTCATTGTTTACTTATAAAATTTTAAAACAAGCCCACACTGTGCTAGGACTGAGATTAAAATATTTATGGATGTTGCATAGGTATCATGGGAACCAAAAAAGGAAGCTGTGATTTGTATATCCACCAGGTTGCTAAGCAAAGAAGCATCTTTTCCTTTACAGACTGGATGATGTAGCAGATTTAGGGAAGATGCAATCCTTATAGAAAGGAAACCCACTGGTCGTGAGGTAAGAATAACTTATTTTAAGTTTCACAAAAGCTTTCTGTTTAAATGCAGGGGAGGTCTGGGTAAAAAAAAAAAAAAAGTGTGCACTGCAAAACCCCAACTCATTATTAGATAAAATTGTTCCTTACTTTATTCAAAATTGTTCCTTACTTGATCCATACCACATGAAAGAATCAGTTTATTATGACATTGTCATATTGGCGCTTCATAATACAAGATTTCACAAGAGTTTATCCCACAAAAAGTGAACAGGAAGGCAAAATTCTTGAAAGGAAAAGTCCTTCACATCCAAGACAGACATGTCTAGCAGATTTCAGCTTCCAGACAAACTGTTGGTATGGCAACAAAAGACATTCATAGTTCAAAGGCAGAATTGATAGTGTGAGATATGTTGGGTATTCACATTCAAAAATACATTTTGAAGCCTCTGTGATTAGTTTTAAAGGCAGATGCTCTTTGGTATATATTCTCCAAGTCAGAGTTCTGATAAAATTCTTCCAAAAATGATTATAAATAATTACCACTCCCTCAAAAACAGTAAGAAAACAGGTGGTTTTCTGATCAGTCCCATGTAATTTAAGTTGCTCATGTTTGTAAAAAGAATTTATATATTGTTTTGCTTTCTGACACAGTTTCTGAAATTTCACTGCAGGAGATTCTGACATTAAAGTAAAAACATATCAGGTACAACGAAAACACCAATACCTTATAAGTGCAAATATATCATTTCAAGTATCAAACAAGAATGGTATTAATGAAAACCAGCCCTTACCTCAAAATAGTATATGTTATAGCCTGACATGCAAAATCCTTTTTATATAATACAACAAGGGGTTCATCTAGATGTTCTGAGATAAATGATACATAGGGCAGTCATTTCCAGGCTCTATTCATCTATCTAGCTTACTCATCCTGTCTTAAACATACTGAACAACAATATGTCAAAAATGTCATCAAGGCATCCTTTAGGCCTCTGACATTAAAGAACATTGAGCATTTTATTGCTCGTAGCTGTACCAAGTACTGACAGATGCTAGGAAGTTGAGCTCATTTTCACCATACAAAATTAAAAGGCACATCTATGATGCACTCCACATCTTAGCCTACAGCACCCATCAGTCCTGAGTAGGGGACATCTGTCACCCTACTTGGCTGGAACTATACTGTTCCATTTTTAATGATTTTCCAAAAGGCTGGTGCTACATGGATCACCATCTTATCTTGTTGATATGTGAGAGCAGCTGGAAACATAAAATACCAAATACAACATCTGAGTTCTGCTGATAGAATGGCCAGACATTTAAATCTGTTAGGTGCATCTATCATGTTCTTGTATGCTGGTAAAAGGAATCCCAAAATTGTCAACTACACTCTTTACTGAAGCAACTAAATATCCGTGCATTGTTTTTTACTGGAAGCTACTTTTACTTTTTACATTTGTTTTATTAATGCCATAAAAGGTAACCTCATGCTAATCACACATCACACTATGCCCTCTCCAGCTTGTATTTGTGCAATGTATGTCTTCACAGATAAGTTGCTAAAGCATATTAGATCAAACAGTCAATGTGAATTTGCTTCATAGGTTACTCTACTAATGGAAACACTCCAAGAAAACTGGCAAAAGATGTAGATTGTGGTACTTGGCAAGACAACATCGTGTGTGAAGGCAATGCGTCTTCAGAGAAAACAAACAAAACAACAGCCATTTCATCACTTTCAGAATTCATTAGCTGAAAGGAATTTAATTTCAATTCCTGTATAGGCTTAGTATAGTAGAATGTGCGCATGCATATATATGTTCCACCAGCTTTCTGGTAGATTCACTTGGCACTACACTCTGCAATTCAGCCAAAAGCTTAACTAAAATTCTCTGATACAAGACCTCTTTCTTTATTAAATCATGTTTTAATTTATTATGTCACAGCATGTGGATACAATTTCTGAGCAGCCAAAAAATCTGGTTTTTTTTGGCAAAGGTCATATTTTTTATTTTGAAACAAATTTACTTTGGCCAAAGCTGTTACTCTGTTTGACTTCACTTTATGTCAGTCTGTATGTCCAGAAACCAATCTTGTTTCAGAGGTCTTACTAAGGTCTTTAAATACTAAATGTAAAAAGAAAGAAATATCTAACTTTTTGTAAGAGTTAAAAATGTTTTCAACAATGTTTACTTGTTTGAGTGCAAATACAAGGTTGGAAAGCTAAAGGAATAGTGAACTCCATGTGCAAGGCTAATTGTCTTATATTAAAGAGCAATATTGCTTTTACCTTTTCTTACGTCCTCCTTACACCAGAACTCGGCAATTTTCATTTCACTGCAATGAATTATTTTCTAATGGATACTCAGCACTAAGTCATTTATACCAATTTGCTTCAGTAACAAATTAATTCCAGAAGGACCACAACTAACAAAACATTGATCCACTACCTAGTTGGTTTCTGCATTTCTACACAGACCCCCAGTGAATAACCACAGACCCTCAGCTTGGCGCTTCCTTTCTTTGAACTCAGGCTCAGGAGGAGTGCCTCTGGTCCCATCCATGCTGACTGCCTGGCCAGGAAGCAGAAAAGGTAACTTTAGCTCTTGTGGACCTAAAGAACACTGCTTTGGGGTTTCCGCTCTGCACAGATGTCAGTTGTGGTAAGACTGATACAGACTTCAATTCTGAAGGACTTTACTTGTCTGCCAAATGTATTTGAAATTGGCCAAAAGTCTTAATACTTATTTTTTTTTATACTTTTTTTTTTCCTGTAGAGGCTAAGGTAAGGGAAAATGAATTTTAACCAGATTCATTCCCTTTCATATTCATTTTCAGAACTAAAATTTTAATAACTAAGAATTCAGATGTTCATCTCTTCCAGATTTAGCCTTGCCAGTAGAAAGTGTGATTGTCCATAAAGTAGAAGTTATACTACATTATTAAAGAGTGCACTCAGAAGTTTTTTCTTTTTTTTCTCCCCTCTTATTTTTTTTCCCTTGTGAAAAGGAACTGAGTGTTAAGTTAAAAAGCATTCCAGAAAGACTGTGAAATAAGAACTTCAGCAAGCTTAGAAATGCAATCATTCTTGCTAATGAAATGTCCCAGATTCTTAAGCTTCCCCAGGATACAGCCAACTCTATTAATATTATTAGTAGTAGTAATATTTAAAGACAACTGGATGATAGACATATTTTCTTTTTGCATCTCTCATCTTTATCCAGAACTGTAGCCTTCATTAGAATTGTTTTACATGGTATTTCTTATTACTGACTGATGGTATATTTCTTGCCAATACCAGATACTTCAATTCAGAACCAAGTTGTATACCTATACTTTTTTCTTCAAATCCACAATTTTTCCTTTGATGAGAGGGAGTTTTTAATTAAAACAAACAAAAAAACCACCCCATATAATCGCTGACAAACACTTAAATGTTATGTTAAAGACAGTCATCTCAATGCTTTCAAATAATTTCTTTTTTAAAAAATCAATATCCATAAGAACTGGATAGTTTATAGAACATGTAATGAGATGTGAAGGCTTCTATCAGTGTTTAGGTCCAGCCATACAAATGAAAATAAAGAATTACTGAGATCACCACACCAGTGAGTTTCTGTTACTGACTGTTTACTGATGAGAATCCAGTTTCTCATGAAAAAAAAGCAGTTCCATTGGAACACAAATGTAGCTGACATATCATTTGGTATCACTAATCAGCACACAAAGACAGTTGTCCTCTTTCATTTGGAGCATTATATTTTTGAGTATTGCACTAGATCCATTCAGCCTGTATAGGATGTAGATTTCTGCCATTTTCCCTTTAGTATGTTAAACAAAAACTACCCTTTCTTTCCCCAAAATAATTTTTAAAATTAGTAATATATTCCAGTTAGATGGTACACATTTGTCCCTTGTGATCTTCCTTATATAACCATAGTACCATTTGACTTCCAGCATATTTTTACCTCGGAACAACTGAGGGAAATATACAGATCTTCTAAACTATAAAGGAACAGCAAAGCATCAACATATTAATTCTCAAAATCCTCCTGCAGAGAAACAAAGGCAAGAAAGCATTACAATGTCCATTTCACAGACTACAAAATGACCAGACATTTGCAGGGCTCATCTGTTCAGGGCAACAAAGTAGAAATAATAGTGATAAACCAGCATTTTCTTGCCATCAAGCTTTAGACAAAGAGTACAATTTCCATTCTTTAAGCAGAAAACAACAAACACTCCCTGTTTGCACTCAAAAAAATTAGTCAGAGGTGTAGCAGTACAATCCTTACAACTCTGAGTTAAAAATAGGCCAATAATGTAGCCCATGGCCTGATACAACTAGAGCCATTGAAGCTGATTGTTTCAAAGCAGGCTGGAAAAAACAATTAACACGTATTTGGGCTGATGGCAATAAGGATGAAATACAACACTGACCCCTGATCTCTTAGTAACTCCTACTTCAAGATTTTCAGTGACCAATCTTATTTGACTCTAAATCTTCCAAAAATCATCTGTATTAGAAATGTCAAGCAGTTTTTCAAAAACATTCAGTACTAATTCAGCAGCAGCAAACCACAAACACAAAATTCAGGATTCAGATAGTTTGTCTCAATTCTCAGTCTGATCTGAAATAATGGAAATCACAGTTGCCACTGACTTTTAACCTTTTAAGCAAGTACGAGCTACGGAGTGTGAACATAACCCAAAAAACCATCTCTAAAGAATATGCAACCTGAAAAGGTCAAAAAAAAAGTCATTTGATTGCACTTGTTGTCCACTACCTAAATGCTCCACCCTGCCGTAAACAAAAGACTTGCTAGACTGCAAGGCATAAATATACTTTCTTTAGGAATGTAACTTGCATTTAGCCAGGCCTGATCATTGCAGTAGGTGTCCCTGAAATTTGGTCAGCAAAACATGGTAAATAGCCATTACTTCACCATAACCTAACATGATAAGTCTGTGTCTGTATCTCCAGCGCAGCATTGCAGCCCCTCCCTCATCACACACTTTGAGACACCAAACAGATTCTTTGGGCTCAGCAAGCCTTGCATCAGGTCCTGCTTCTACCTGATGGTCTGCTGAAAAGGGAAGGGTAGGGAACAACTGATGCAGAATAATCGCAACTGCAAAAGAAACCAATAGTTATGTAAACCTCAATGCCTGAGACTCTGACAAGCTTGCTCTGTTATTAGAACACATTAATTAACATACGCTGTCTGATTTTCTCTCTGCTCCTCTTCCTGGCACATAGGGAAAAGAACATGAAAAGAAGTGTTAATTCACCTTATAAATTACCATGTACCCAATGGGGGGAGGCATTGTTGGAATATTTTTGGGTTGAGTAACCTCATAATACATAAACCTAAGCCTAGCCTCATAGCAATACTAAATAATCAACCAATAAGAATCTTGTATTAAATATCAATTGCAATATGTTGATGAACAGGGTTTTTCATCTTGTTACAGATGTGGAATATGTCAGTTAATCAACAAATATGTTAGGTAATCAACAAAGTGCTTAGCAAGATTTTCTTACTTGCATTGAATTCCAACAAACACAGGAGGTGTCTGAGGAGAGATCAAGAAGGAAGAAGATGGAAGAAAGGAAGTTTAGTAGATGAGAAGTCCTGAGCTGAGAACACAGAGAAAAAAACCTGCCCCTAGGGATGTTGAGCAGTTCAGAGCTCAATAAGCTCAGCTGCTCTGAGCAGTTCAAAGCTCTCCTGCACCACTAAAATCCAGACTAGTGTGACCTAGTGTGACACTGATTAAATGGAAAAAGAAGTAGTGCTGGGTTCCCTTCTCAAGGCAGAAGAGAATTATTCAGAAGTATTTGTAAGCCAGCCATATGTGCCCACCAAATATATCTCTTGGCTGTAGCAGTTCAAAAAGGACTGTGCCTTTTGTCCTGCAGAGAAACCAGAAACAGGGACAGGAGAGAGGCCTGTGAGATGTGGGACCTGGAAAGGCTCTATGTGACACCTCAGCCTATGATACTTAAAATGGCATCAGCAGATTTAATGCAGATGGCAGCCTGGAATATACAATTGACCGTTGAGAGAATTTTTCTATTAAAAAAAGGAAAACAAAAGCAAATGTTCCATGTTCTACAGATCTTAAATGGCAAACTTTGTAACATTGAGGGACCCTTCAGAAACAGGTGTTGTTAACTACAGAGAAATGATGACACTGATAACATGCTGTCTTTGTCGTAAATATCACCCTTTGTTCCTTAAAATACAGGGCTGCTATTCACATGTTAGTTGCAGCCAAGGTTCCATTTCTCTCATAGGTCAGCGCAGAAGATTATTTAATTGCATACTTCTATGAAAGAAAATCACTGATTCACATCTCTCTTTTACTTTAAAATTTACCCCCCTTTCATCCAGCTGTATCAATTGCATAATGTTTGTCTAATCTGAGTACTCGTGTAAATGAAAAGTACATAATATAATTTTGAAATACAAACAATAGATTCAGGAAATAAATCTTATTTTAAGTTAGGACTCTGTTCTGCTTGATTTGCAATGTGTATTTATACCAATTGTGGATTGTGGATGTAAAGCAGCTGTGCTATTCTATTATCACAAATATGATACAGTCCTTAACTTCAATATAGATAAAAACCCAATCATAAATCTAGGTCCTGTTTTCTCTCTAAAATAGCCCAAAAATTCCTTCTGACATTCATTCCCTCTCAGAAACGCTAAATACTAATTTTTAGAAGCCAGAATAAAATGCATAACACTTAAGAGTACAAAATTTTTAATTGAGGAAAAGTTCAATACTCTACATCAGTGACAGGTTCTATCTCTACAGGCTGTAAAGCTTCAGGAGAAACCTAGTTTTCAACATAAGAGAAATCTGATGTTTTGTGCTACTTAACAGAAACCACAAACCAAAAAGGAATCTCATTGTATCAAAGCAGTTGACCAAGGACCCAGAGACAGACCAAGCTCCCAAGAGATTTCCCCTCTTGAGGTTCTGTGAGGACAAAGGAGCCTCCAGCACTGCTGGCCCTAGCTGGGAACCATAGCTTTCTGAATCACCACCCTGAGGTCAAGTAGTCCCCAACCCAACAGTAACAAAAAAGACTGGAGACATCTTCAGGCCTTTCTCTCCCTAAAAAGGGAAACCACCAAGACTCTTCAAGTCCTTAGTTGAAGAGTCCCATCTTCAACTAGTTTTTTAGGAATTGTCAAGTACAGCTCCACATCCTAGAGACTCCAGTTCCATCTCACAGCTAAATGGAAAGTTACCGAGAGTAAAAATGCCTCAACAAATGTACCTTCTTCTGATGTGTGAGTAAAGAGTTTGGATGCTACTTCTAAAAAAGAAATGCACATAAATTATATAAGCACGTATTTTTCAAACTTAAACTTATTTTGTGAAGGGGCCTGAAAATCCAGGCAATAGGAAGCACATGACTCAAGAGATGGCAAGGAAGCACCTACTAAATGGCCCTTTCTCACTTCTGAATGTTTGGTTGGGTATTCTATTGACATGAATTTATCTGCTGTTATTTATCAAAATAACAAATATTTTGGTGTACAGACATGCCTTTGTACTCTCAAAACATCATGAGCTTTTTTGGCTACCAGACATGCTCCAGAAATTATAAGGGAAACTGTGGTGGTTCAACTAAAGATTAGTTCTTAGAGCATGAGACAAAAAAAAAATAAAAAATTAAAGAAAATATCAAATATAGCATAGGGTGAGTAAATTAATAACAATAATATACAAGAGTCTCTTACAACAAGGAAATCACGTATGTCAGTTGTATGAAATACGTGGTTATACAGACAATATAAGATGAGGATTAGACCAAAAACATATTCTGTCTTGAAAATCACAAATAGATGGCCTATATATTAGAAAGAACTGTTATCTCAATTACACTGAATTCAGACACAAAATTACAAATAAAACCTTACTGCACTCCCAGACAAGGATCAAGGCAAAAATGCAGGTAAGAAAATCACAAAGAATGCTGTTTTTCAGTACCTTCAACACTTTATCATTGCTATAAAATATGTCACTCTCCTCCATGATTACATCTAACATAATTTCATTCTATACAATGCTTATGAATACATCTATTGGCTTTTTAATCAAGTTGCTTTTCTGACTTACATGACTGCAAGTCTCAGCTCACTTCTGAATCTTCTTCCCTTCTGTGTTGTAGTAATTTTAATTAGCATGATTAGAGTCAAGCTAAAGATATATTGACAATAACTTTGCTTGTTATTTGCTACCCTATTAAATGTTATTCTGTGGCACTTCTTAAGCTGTAATAGAATCTTACTTGCTCACATTTTATAATAGTAAATAGCTATTTAGTAGTCCAGAGTAAAATATTAAATTATAAGCACATACTGTTGGAATAATAATTTAAAACCAGAGCCTAATTCATGTTTGCTGCCTTTTTTAAGCAAATCTATGCAAAACAAAATGTCCCTGCCCTCGCCCATACAACCTCAGTAAGAAATGCAAGGACAAAAGCGGGAAGTCTATGTGGGAGGAACCACCTCACATCCCAGAGGACCAAAGTGATCTAAGATTAAAAATATCCTACGCCAAAAGGTGACCTACTGCTTTCATTTACTTTAACAGGGGCCTCTCTATTAACCAGGGGCAAGAGAAATGAGGTTATTGTCTCTTTACTGGCAAAATTCCCTCCTTTCTCAGCAACAGAATGGATAGTGCCAGCAGATGATCATTTTCTGTCCTGAAGGGCAGTATTTCACAAAATATTTCTGCCTTTCGGTGTACGTTTCCTAACCTTATTACCTGATGCTGGAATTTCTGGATTTCTCTTGCGTGACTTTGCACATATCTTATCCCTGTAGCAAATGGAGTATGGAAACAGGGAGAGAGGGGGATGGACAGACAGAGAGGTGCCTTTAGAGATCAACTTGGCCACGTGTAGACAGCTCAGCATGACTGCTCGCCTTGCTCTGGTACTGCAGGAAGATGCTAACCTTTAAAAGGAGGACTGTGAAGCTGGGCAACCTCCTCTTTGGGTCTTCTCTCCTCCTGACAGTGCATTGCACTCATCATGGAGCTTCTCTGTGGCAATGCATGTTTGAGCTGTTTAGGGAGTGTTGTTTCTGTGTTCTCATGCATTTATTTTATGAGTTTGATAAGAGAAGCCAGCAGCTAAGCTGCATACCTTGTACTCTGTCTCCTAAGGCCAATCTGAGACAGAAGCTTTGTAATTTCACAGTGCTGGTTCATGCTGTTACAGAACACTCCCTTTTGGCATTTTGGCCAAAGACACCTTCTAAATAGCTTTGTCAAAGATCCACACTTTCCTTAAGGATAAAAGGAAAGCTGACGTTACATAAGGATTTTGAAGCCAAGCCATTGGAAGGCCAAAAAACAATGATGGTTATCAGGAACAGGGTATTCCATGATGCTGAGAAGGCACATAGCACTGGCCCATGCTCCTAAGGACTTGAGTCTGCATAACTTACATTGCATTTGTGTAGGTCACAGAGAAAAAAAAAAGGATGCTTGCATTATTATCATTATCCATAAGAACAGGATGGAGTCTTTGACTAGTGAAAATAGCAGTAGATTTTGATTTGTGGGGTCACTATCAGCCAGGATTTCAAAAGCATTCTTAAAACTAAAAAAATGGATGAATAATACATCTGCTATAAGTTACACTTGTGGGAAAATCAAAATTAATCACCAGTTTGGAAATGTTGGAGGGTTAAATGTTATGACAATTTATTTTGACATATTCTAGAAGAAATAGTTTCAACATTTTCAAAATAGGAACATTCTGACTTTCTATTTTGAAATAGCATATTTGTTTTGAAATTGACACAAGATTGCTCTGGATTTAACAAAAATGTTTGGGTTGGCAAAGAATAAAATTCTTCCTGCTGAGAAAAGAAAACAAACTATTAAAGTCATTAAAAGTTGTTTCAGGTTGTTATAAGCATTGCCTCCAGAATGTTTAGTTCAGCCACTAAACTTTCAAAAATATGATAAAATAGATCATTTGTACAGGTCTTTGAAAAAACAGCAGGGAGAAAAGCAACTAGAGATGCATAGCTTTCAAAGGCTAAGGTCCCGACGTTTGTTTTTGCTTGGCTACCCCCCACTGCAGCATAAATTGACTTCCTATGTTATAAACCCAAGAAAAGAGATACATATCATTTGGAGCACTGCACATCTGTTTCTCTGTCTGTACCTCTGCCCCTATAATTTAGCTCTCCATATACTCCATAAGGATCAGTAGACCTGACTCCTTCAAGAGGGATGCAAATCACTCTCTACCTCAAAGGGAGATTTCAGTTACATAGCAAGGCTCCTTCTGCTTCTCAGTCTGAAAATTTCTGGCATTTTCATTTAAATGGATCCCAGAGCTTCATATTAAGTTACATATGACATGTAATAACACAGCCAATACAGCAGTTGATGCCTTATTTTCACGTTAAATTCAATTTATTCTTGCAGTGTCTCCTCTATTTCAGCTTTCACTGTGTTGCAGGTTTAGGCATTAACAATGTATGAAGTTTATTTTAGAGGCTGCCAGGAGCAGAGAGCTGGAGAATTTGGATAGGTAAGGAGCACGTATATGAAGGTCTGTTTGTCTAGGGACTCAAAGTGATTTGAGGTTAACAGGAAAAGTAAATTTTAGTCTGGTAAAACACCTGTGAGTGAAACAGCCACATTCTTCAGTAGAAATTGCAATCTCAAAATCAATGATTACAAAGAACTCTGAATATTACAAGGGGCTCAAAAACCCAGTTTTCTCTAATCCAAGCACTCTGGCTTACAGAAAGCTTCGATTTTTAAAAGATGAAGACCTAGATTTAGTACAATGACTTTTATTGCCTCAAGCCAGGAAAAGGAGGAGTATAACTTTAGGTAGGTCTCCATTGCCTTGCAGACTATGTTTCTGCAGCTTTGTCAGAGAAACTGAAGATTTTTTCAGTGTGCCTATACAGTCTGAAAGAACCACAGCACTTTAATAAACACTTTCTTCTCGAGGCTCCCAGTCAACCTCTTTCCATGGTTATCAGGACATGTGGCACAGCTGCTCATACTGATGCTGAACATCTCCACTTAAAAGCAGTGAGACCATGACCCTCATGCAACATCAAAATAACATTTTCATAAGTACATATAAATTATCTCCCTCTTCCACTTGGTGTTTGGTCTTTCCTATACATTCTTTCCTGAAATATTTTTATTCAGTTTTAAATATTGAGCAAACTCAGCTATGAACCAAGGATGTACGGCACTACACAGACCTAAAATATTATCCCTTCCCCAAAGCATTTGTAGTATGTAGAACCTAAAAACAGTGCATTTATTTAGAAAATGACACGAGGACAAACATGATGCTATGTCTAAAAAAATAATGAAAATGAATCCAGGTAGACTCATATTCTCTTTTCCATTATAAAGACTTGATTCAATTAAAAGCCAGCAAATGTAAAGTACAAAGAAGACATTCTCTTATATTCAGACTAATGTTGGGAACTCACAGACAGCACTTAGTTTTTCTCAAAGTAAATAGCTTAGGAAGCTCTAAATAAGCACAACATATGAAAGTATGAAAATTACAAGAAATGTTAATCACCTGGCTTGAAAACAAAATAGCCAGACAGCATTCTAGGAGATATATTGCTTCGCAGAGGAGAAAAATAAAAAGTGGAAGTAAAAGATCCTTATTTGAATCACAGGCACTGGATGTTCACCTCTGACAAACACAATCCTAGAACATATGGATATTTCTCTTTTTTACAGGTAAGCACTTCATATCAGAAAGATATTCTTGTTTCACACTTGCTTTAAGAGCACTGTTGTCCAGAGTGATTCACAGCAGCATGAAAACAGTATTAAGCCCGTGATGTTTTACTGGAGAGGCTCACTTCAAAAAAAGCATTCTTGTATGGAAGCCTGATGAGCTAGCAGTCCACCACTTTTTCAGTTTGGAGTCACAATTTTGCTTTTTCATGTATCATAACATATCTTAATCTAGATCAGAAAAAATAATCATTACCTGTAACCAAAACTCTATCACTCTCCATCTCTGTTTTACAAACAGACTCTTACAACTCATCCTCTCCCACTTTCACATTCTATTTGCCTACTTATAATGGATGATTTTCACATTTTAGCACCACCTCTTCTCCTTTCTTAGCCTTTTTACTTTCCTTGTTCTTAGTTCTGCCTACATCTCTCTACAACTGCAATTGTAATCCTGCTGGAATAGCTGGTTCTGCAATTACTTGAGTTAAGTCTCCCCATCTAAGAAGTTTTTCCATAAACATAATGGCAAACACATAAAAGAAATCAGTCATACTTGGACATAGACCTCTCGAAAAACATTGTGCTCTATCATCCTCTATTTTTATTAAACTTAGAGACAGTGGAGAGTGTATTGTAAATGCTTCAAACTCCGTATTACCATTCAAGGTTCTTTTAACATACAGAGTAATCACCCTGCTGAGACAAATTCCTTTGAGATGCATGCAGATTAACACCTCTAGTTTTGTACTCTAGGTGTTCCACTGGAAACCAGTCTGGGCACTGGCCTTAGCAGTGGTACTTTCAATAGACTTCAGCATTTAGTTTGTTTGCTTACATTATGCTACCTCTTAGTGAGTTCTCACATGTACTCAGTTTGCAAACCTTAAAACATTCAGCTGTCAACCTTCAAAGTCAGAACACTGGCCTAGTTTTTCTCCCTTATATCACTGCCTCTCCTCAGAACTTAGTTTTTAAATGCTGGGGATAGCGTATGAGACCAGATTCAAGTCAATTATCTTCACAGTATTTCAGGTCTGTAAAGGCAACTGTGGTTAATATGATAACAAATACCCCATCTTGTATTTTCTTAAGGGCAGCAATAATGCAAAGCCCCATCTAGAACAGTTGAAAATAATAAAAGGACCAGTCTTACACAGCTGCATAGCTACTTTTGAGGGGGAGGGCGTCTTTTCTTTGACTGCTTGTTGCACATCCACAAACAAAAAGAGGATACATCATTCCTAAATTGGTAGGTTTATTTAATTATGGCTTTAGGTGTAGGGTGTTCATCTGCCTAACACAAAAGAAGCAAAAGGATGATGCAGAAGAGTCTTGAAATTAACCAAGCATCTCCTCAAGCATCTCCTTTTTATGAGTAAGATTTTCAAGAACAAGTTTTGCTTATCTCCATCTCTGATTAAGGAACTGCTAGAACTCTTCATGACTTAACAGAAAGGAAATTACACCTGCACTGCAGAATTTTACTACAAAAAATAGCAGGTGCTGAAGAGTTCAAGAAAGTCCAGACTCAGGTAAATGGGGCAGAAAGACCAAGATAGGATGGATGAAGATGCAAGGAACAAAATGTTGTATGCAAGGAACTGAAGAATGCAAGTAATACATAACAATAAGGAAGCAGCTAAAAGTGTATGTTCAGAGATACACTAGAGGAGGAGTAGAGAAAAAGTATAGATTGTAAGTGGCAACTCACAATGATTCAACCTGCTGTGAGAAATAAGCAGAAACTGTAACTGGAGTCACATTCACATTGTAATTTCTGCATACAGAATTGCTTAAATCTGACCTATTATGCAGCTTTCCTGATCCTCATGTTGGCATGCAAGAGATGATTTTAAACCTCTTCTTAGAAATGAAACCAAAGAATTTAGTTTTATTCTGCAAAGCAGAAGAAATTAACCCGCTCCATTTCTATTAAGCTAAACAACAGTAGTATATTTTTCTTTCTAACTCTGACTTGCATTGCATTATTCCAGTATAACCTCAAAGAGGGCTAGGAGGAAAAAAACTTAAAACCAACTCCCCACAGAATGAGTAAATACAGCCAAATCACCAGCATGGAAAATAACTGTATGAGCTCTAGGTATCAAAGCTTACCCACAAATAGCTCATAGTGAATAATGCATATGGTTTAAAGTCAGTTAAAATAAGTGCCAGGTCACTTATCAGGCAGCAGTGAATTTGCAAGGCTTTGAAAAAAAATTCTTTTGATTCTCCCTCTCTGAGGTACAAATGACTGAACTAAGATGCAGGTAAGTAATGACTGGAGTGAAATATGGTCAAGAGCTTGACAGTTTCAGAGTCTTTTAGTCCTACAGCAGAACAGACTGGTGATGCAGAAGAGGCAATAGTGAAACATGAAAGAGCCAGCTTTGACTTTATGAAACAAGTTCCTGACATCATTGGATGTCACTACTAAAGCACTACTATGCCTCAGAAACTGAAAGAATTTCTCTTGGCTGAAAAATTCAACAGAAAATGAACATACTAATAATCTACCAACATGGGCCAAATGCTTTTAGTCCAGTTTAATTTCTGCTTTTAAGACATTATGTATTTGGCTGCCAGATTATAGCATTTGCATGACCTAAAATTTCCACAGTGCATGTTCATACGGATGCTTCAGGGCTTGCCTCCCTCCAAATGAATTCAGCTCCTCAGACTGCTGAAAGTCGTGCACATTTTCCAGCCTTGGAAATGTACCAGGGTTCTCCAGCAAAGGCCATTAGGTTGAGGATATTTGCAAAAAGAAAGAAAAAAATTAATGAAAATCAGGCAGTGTATGAAAATACAGGGCCTTTCTCCACAGCATCCTACCCTGCTCTTTATTTTACCTGCTCTGCTCACTGAACCAAGGGATTAAACAAGCACTAAGTTTCTGCACTGAAAGTGAAGCCAACTGATTATCCACAGCAGTTCTAAAGCTTTCATTCCCTCCTTTCCAGGATACAGTAGAAAGATGCTTTAATTGCAACTTAAATTATTTTCCCCTTGATGTGCTTGTCCCTGTCAAAATAAGTGTTGTTTGTATGGGCAGAGCTCAGGCAATTACATTAACTTCAGTCAATAACTTAACCCTATTATCAATGTTTTTCTAGTGATCCAAAGACTGGAAATGTTACTAACAGCTGATGACATATATTCCAATACCGCAAGAGGTATTGCAAGACATTGCAGGAAACATGAAAATAATTATTCTTAAATAATAATTATTATTCCAGGAAAGTTAAATCTTCAATTTCTCTTTCTTCTCTTTAAAAGTAATTAATTTGCTGCTTAGAATTAAAAAAATAAACCTGATAAAAAATGATTGGGTTTTACATTTTGAGGGAAGGTTTTGTTCATGTTTTTACTAGAACTTCTTTAAGCTTCATTTCTATTTGAGCGCTAGAAGCAACCAGAAGTAAACTGTAGAAATCTGAAAGGTCACAGTATTCGGATCTTATTTTAACTGTTGTGAGAAAAACATAAATATTCCTTTGGTTCTTAACCATTTATAAAGAATCCCAGCCTCACAGAGACATGCCTGAAAGAAGTCTGGCCCCACATAAATCATTGAAGACCCTTGAAACAGTATCATTCAATATGATTCATTCACATAAAAGTACAGCATCATCTTCCAGGTAAACAGCAGCCATCAAGCTCCTGGTTTCTACAGGGGCATGATAAAACATATACTACCTAATAAATAATCCATTAGCAACACACAGCACTACTTAATAACTCAATTATCTAACATCCATATTAGTTCACAGACAACAAGCAGATCTCGAACTTTTGCAAATTTTTAGTGTTGGAAAACTTTGCAGAAACTTAAAGGTAAATTGTTTCTGTCCAGGTTGGTCCTTCCTTGCATTCACATGGACATTACAGGCTTAGATAACTCTTCCTGCTGAACCTACACCAAGAAAATTTGAAAACACTGAATCAAGTCTCAGCTTTCCTTTGCTATGTAAGAAGCATAAACTGCCTTAGAATCCAGAAGTTTTTAAGAAATCTAGAAAAGTGAAGGTTTTTTCCCCGAGTTTTACGTTCATAAAATTCAATCATCACATTTTGTAATGCTTTTAAGACACTTAGTTGTGTATGTTTGTTTCCTCTCCTAATCCAGTGACTTAAACAAGTGAAAGATATCATTCCTTTGCTTTCATAATCAATTGCACTACATGTTCAGAAACAGTGGTCCATTACCTCCTCTCACTTATGGAAAAGGTACTCTACTGGCTACCATTAAAAAGTGTATATTGCTTTAAAACAGGTTTTCACATCCTATTTGTTAAACCAGTGAGTTTTCGTATCACTTTAAAAGATTGAGTAAGTATTTACTTTATTAAAACATCCTAATTATAAATCTGTATTTTAATATTCAATGCTGCTTCCACTTTAGTTTCATTTATGTATTCTGGTTTTGATAAAATGTTGCATTTATTTTTTATAACACATAACATCTAGTCTTCTGAACAATAGCTTGGATATCGCTTTTTCTTTCAAGCTTCTATATAGACACCAGAGTGATGCATGACCCTTGTCCAAGAACAACAGATAGCCAAAGCTGCTTTTAGTCTAAACATTTGACGCAGTTGTGTTTCTGAAACAGGGGGTTTTTTTTATTAAAGTTTTATACTAGATAAAAAGAAGTCTGACTTGTAGTTTTTAGGTTTTTTTGTTGTTTATTTCTTATTTCAAATTTAGAAAGCTCTTTGACACTCGGACTTAGTGTTTTGAATTTTTCGTTGCAAGGTTACGAGACTGAGAACAAAGTGTTGTTTTAAAAACTTTTCACTTAATTAACTGTTAAAATGTACTATATAATTTTATATTAATAATTATCACTTATTTTTAACACATTTTTCTTACTTCAAATTTATTTTACTAATGTCTTTGTGTTACTGTTATAGCGGAAAATGGAGTAAAAGAAGAACTCTGAACACTGCCTAAAAACTTTTGTTTTTCTTTTATTTTTATACTATAAAACTCAAAACTACAAATTTTCACTTTGTGATAAACTAAGCTATAATTTATTTTATATTTTTAATGTTCTTAATTTATCTAGAAGTGTTGGAAGCTTTTTTCATGGGCACAAATCAAAGACTCTGTTTTCTTGGGGTTTTAGTGAGGGTCCTAGATTTTTAGGACAATTTGAGGGGTTTTTCAAATATTTTTGACTCCAACACTTCTGTATAGACACCAGAGTAATATATGACCCTTGTCCAAGAACAATAGATAGCCAAAGCTGCTTTTAACCTAAACGTATTATTTCTTACTACAGATAGTCTGCAAGCACTCAAGTACAGTTTAAACATACCATTTCACATCTACATGGCCTACAACCTTAAATCCCTATAAACACGGTTCTTTCAAGAAGTGTTTGGATACACTGGAATATGAAGACAGAGAATTATAAAGATAATAAGGAAAAGCCAACACAGAAAGACTGTGATGAATGATTTGGGCTTTTTTTCTATATCTTCAAGCTGTTGGAGACCTAGTATTTCATGTCTGTCAGTACGGGACCTCTCTTGGAAGTGTGAGCAAGAATGTACTTGGACTGCTAGAACAGACTCATGCTTGTTGGTGATGGGATCTGCTTCATCTAAAGTGGATTCACTTTAGTAAGCACCATACTGATAATTTTCTGTTAAGAGTCTTCTGTGAAGAACTAAGAATAACATAGAGACACCTGGCCTGGATTTTACTATTCTGTACCTATTTTTGTTGCATAAAGCAGAAATTCTCATTTTGAGCTACAAAAAACTCCAAAAAAACCAAACCAAAAAAAGGCAGCTTTTTTTAAAATTGAGTAATATTTACAAAAGCACCAGTATCTCACCTACAACTTCTGTAAATTTTATCTTCATTTAAAGCACTGAGTGCATACAGAGAAACAGTGAAGGGCTAGTACATTTTTAAAACTAATTCTGGATGCCCATATGAAAGAGGTTTGATTATATATTAAGCTTAGTTTAACTCATGTCACTTAGAAGCAAGAAGTGAAAAGACAAAATAACGCCTCCATGATTAAAAAATTGCCCACTGTAATATGTAAACCCCATTTAACATAAAAAATACGTACCCTTCTTTTATTTTCTTGTCTCTGGAAAAGTGAATATTGCTTTTGTTAAGACTCAAAATGCAGTTCTGCTCAAATACATTGCTGTTTAATTGGCACTTAATATGCAATCACGTTTTTACATGGATTGATGCTATTGTATGTTAGTGCGTGAACAAAGTATGCTTGCTCAGTCTTCTTGCATCACATAATTCTCTTTTCATCCACACAGATTATAAATTCTTGTCATAATAAACAGGTGATAAAATGCAACTACAAACTGAACCATGAATAAGGTATAAAATTTTTTAGGGACATGTTCTGAGGTTTCAGACTTGAAAGTTAGCAGCGGATCCCATTACAAACCTTGATAATGTTCAAGAAATAGTCTGATGTTGCCACGTGGGACTGTCTTAACTGACAATACTTTGCTTAAATGCCAACTTCAGTTAGACTCTGAAAGCACTGGAAAAATTGTAATGAATTATTTCAGTATTCCACAGAATATACCTCAATTTTAATTCAGGAATTTGACTCCAAACCCAGCTAACCCTCTGATTACATCTAAACACTAATTTAAACACAGTCTTCCACTAACTTAGAGTGTCAACAACAGAAATATTAAAAGTAGTCATTCTAAACATCTTTTGCCATGGAGGTGACAGAAAGAAAAAATGGTCCTCTTTCTGCAGTAAAATGCATGGAAAGTAAACCTTTGGGTCTGAAATTACTATTTTTCTTTTTATTTTCAGCATGCCAATTGTGTTGTCGTCTTTACTTCCTAATTTCAAACCACTGAGTTTTATTGCCCAGACTACCCTCTCAAAAAACAGTAATGGAATATGAAAGGTTTGGGTTCAATCATATACATTTGGCACTGCTGGATTACTACCAGTTTTCTTAACACATTCCCATTCGTAGCAAGTTGGCATAAAACTGTACCATGAGCAACACTGTGCCATATACTATTTTTGTCAGTTTTATAAAGCCCAAACCTATCCTAGATAATCTGTGCTAGCGCAAGGCAGTGGTTTTTTGCCCCACTGACAACATATCATTGGTTCTTATTCTATGTAATCTCCTAAGTAGCTAAAAATAGCTAATTTTTCCTTAATGGAATTAAACACATTGGCCCTGCAAAACATTTCAGCTCTTTTGGGAGAATGTGGATATTTGTCATTGATTTTTCATAAATGTGGGGCAGCCTCTGTGACAAATGAAGACATTGTGCATTGGAGAGCAGAGTACAGCATCTTTCTTTCAGCTAGCCAAACTTAAAAGAACTGCCATATCCTCTGGTGGTCACCTCCTTTATGAAGAACATCCCATCAACAGTGGAATATTCTCAATCACTTTGTAAATAACACATGGCACCAGGGACTCATCAGGAAGCCAGAGGCAAGCAGTCTTCTTAGCCACATATGTGAGGTGGTATTTGTGATAATTTTATTTATGTCATTTGTGATGTTGGAGCTGAATAAAAGAGAAATACATAACATCATGCTTTTGGCAGTGCAAACTATGTCATCTGTAGAGTTGGTCAGCAGCCAAATGCTTACCCAGCCGCTGGCCAGCTACCACACTGAACAGGACAAAGGTAGGGAGAAATTTGGAAGAAAAATATCTCACGAGTTAACATAAAGAGAGATTGCTTAGTGGATACCATTACAGGCAAGAGACTCAACATGGGGCAAATTAAAACAATTTATTGCCAATTAAAATAGATTCAAATAGTGAGAAACTTCTGCCACTTCCTTCTCCTGCTTCGTTACTGAAAGACCAGCTTCCTGACCAGATTCTTCTTCCTCCCTCCCTAAATGATGTTATGGATCTGTCAATTTCTGCTACCACTTTTTGACAACTGGGGTATTTTTATTATTGTAGATAGGGTTTGAGTCCCTGCCTTGGGCAAGTTATCCTGAAGTGGAGAGGTCCTCCTTCCTCTGCTGTGATGGAACTGAAAAAGGATCAGCATTCTCAATGCTAAGGAACAGATGGGTCTGATTGGGGTAGGCAAAGCATTCTTCTGTCAAGTGCTGTACCAATTCAGTGGGATTACATGTCTGTTCTGCCATAAAATCCCAGGTTTTGGAAGGTGATAACTACCCTAGGCACCTGCCAAAATTCTCCCACACACCCTGCTGCCCAGGGATTGACCACTTCAGGTCGCATTTCTCTGTCAACTTGCCAACAAGATCTTTACTTTCACACTTGAGTGCAATCAAGTTCCACCTATCCAGCAATGTCAGAAAATAGGACCAAACAGCTTGGGACCAAGGGATAATGCTTTGTCAATATTTTAGAAAGTGTGAATTTAAATGCCAAAAACCATTAATAATATTGGCTTTTGAATGAAGGGCAGTCAGAAAAAAATTTCACCACAGTATGCATCCTGAAAGCTCTGTCATCCTATGCTAAATGAGTTTAATTATATACACAGAAAGAATAGACTTGCCCTCTGTAATGTCCTGTGTTGACAGCAGAGAATCCAACCATACCTTCACTGCCAAGCATTCGAACTTTCAGGGGAGATCACTGTGCTGACACTTAAAATTTACAGTTCTACAACAGCCCGTACAGCAACATTAATGGAGAATATAAAGCATCAGAAAGCCTACAGAAGTAAAGCAGTATCTAGTCTGTTATACAGGGCTGTACTGAAAAATAGCATGTGCACTAAGATATCCCTTCCTTCATAAAGTTCCTCATACTTTTACACAAACCATTGTGTGGAGGAGTTTAAGAGAACAAATCGTGAAAGAGCATTTTAATTTCCAACTATTTATCTTAAAATTTCTCTTCTCCTGTGATCTCAGAGTATCTCCTAAAATCAGTTATTTCATTTGTTTTTCATCAACTTTGCATTACCCATACAGATGCTGAAAAGTCAGTTATATGCCTTTTCTTGATGTGTGATCTCAAGGGATATATAGGAGATTCATCCATCTTGCAAAATTCTCGTAAAATCTAATTGATGCTTATTAAGTAATATAAAACCCAGTGGCCTGCATAAACATGATTAGACACATGAGGTTGAGCATCCTCCTACATAACTTCTTCACATCAAAACTAATATCTGCTAAAAGAGCTATCACCTGAACTCAAGAGTACAGTTAAATTTTTAGCATAATTTTTGTCTTTGCTTACTCTAATTCTATTCTAATATTTCTTTTTATACAAAAAGCCATGATCAAGTTTTGCCTTCTTTCCCTTTCATTATCAGTCCCTTTTAAGATTTATCATCGTAATTTCATAGTTTAATAAATTTTCTCACTGATTCTCCACTACATTTCAACACTATTGATTTCAGAATATCTGCCATTTTGCCTCAGGCAGGATTCTAACCTCATCTATTGTACTGTCTTAATTCCAGCTTCCCTACAGATTTAGAAAGAGGAATTCCCTTCTCACTAAAATAACAGACTCCCACTTCCAGTAGTAAAGAAGACTGAACTTCGGATTAAACAGAAGTCAAATTTAGCTCTCAGCTCTCTTTCTGATAGCATGAATTTAGTTAAGCTAAGCTGTTCCTCTCTGATTTGATAAACAGCAATGCTGAGGATGTAGCAGGAAGAGAACTGTTTAGCCAGGTGTTCCTTTTCAAAGGCTTCCTCTTTACAGTGAGTCAGAGCAGAGAATGGGGTTGATAAAACGTGGCTGATAATAAACCTGTGGGTAAACTAAAGGCTTTGTTTTGCTCATTATTGCAAAAAAAAAAAAAAAATCTTGATTTCACATTCACTCCCACTTCCCTTAATTAAAAGAATGTTCTTAAAAGGCTCTTAGTTTTCTGCTTAGCTGGGTACTTCAATACAACATACTAAATAGCACATCAAAGTATTTGATTCCTGTTTGTATATAGATGACCAAATTCATAGCTTTGCAGTTCCACTGCAACTTACTTATTCACAAGTTTGCTGAATTTGCCATTTTTTAAAATCACTTAATTAGGACAATTCAAAGAAAATGTCTTTTCCTTTAGCTCTGCAAGCACATAAGAACATGTGCAAGCCCTATAATACTTTTTATTCCAACCAGCTGTTGTGCACAATCCAGACTATGCAAAGCAATAACCAGCCTGTTTTACAATTGACAGAATCTACTCAGCCCTAAAAAAAAGTATTCCATACTCAATTACCAGAATGAAAGAAGAGTGTGTAAAAATCTACCTAATAAATAGATGGTGATTTCCAAATAAATTCCATTATTAGCATTTAATCAGATCATTTCTACCAAAAGCTCAGAAGTACACTGTTGGACAAATTCTAAGACCAGCAACAGAACTTCACAGACTAGTATAATATTTGGTAAGGACTTGAAGTCAAACTTTTAAGTGGAAATATTCCACACATCCAAGGAGTAGGGGATGGAGTAAGTGGTCTAATAGGAAACCAAGGTTTGTGGTTTAATGTAGGGGCTTTAATTTCTCTGGTTCTCTGTATGAGCAGCATCAAGAGGGAGGACCAATATCAGTGAACAATGAGACACCTCTACAGAGACAATACAAGAAGAAAGCACAGCATTGCCTAAAGTTGTAGGGCATTTACTAAAACACACGGGATGCTGTTACTGAGACTAATTTTATTATATTCAGTTTCTTCTAGTCACTGAAAACACACTCTTAAAACATGTCCCTCCTGAAGCCTTCTGTTATTCATTTCAATTGATGCAAACTAAATGATGCATGTGAACCACACATGCATGATCTAGAACATACCATTTTCAATACAGCCTCACTCTTTGTTTCATTTTAGTGCTGATGGTTCTCCAAATGTGCTATATCTTCTTATCTTCATAACCTAGAGATACAACCTCAACTTCAAATAGATTGCAAACAAAGACTGCAACAAAAAATTGACGAGAGAGACTGATTGCTTTCAGTCTATTCCTTAGGCCAAATTAGCTATCTGACTTGTAGAAATCATAGCTGTGGGTTTTGAGGAGCAATACAATCAGGAGAAGATAACACCATAGCACAGACCAAAAGGAGAGGATCCCAGTCACAACAATGTCAGACACAAAGACTTTAGGGAAAGAACCGGACAAAAATAGTCCAATAAGATCAGATGACAACAGAAGCTGACTAGGTATGGAAACTGTCAAAGGCCTTGAAGGAATGAATCTAAACATTCCTTCAAGAATGTTAAAATTACAAATAAGAAAGAAAGAGAGAGTAAATAGAAGGATTAAAGAAGACATTAGTCTAACAGAGAAGACAGAAAATATCCATCCTCATCATTTGAGCAAGGCTCATCGAGACAGAAAAATGGACAAAGACATTGCAGAAATCAAGGTGAAAGTTAAAGAAGCCTCAAAATAAGAATTATTACAAAAATGGAAAAGTGGATGAAGTAGTTGGTAGAACTAAAATGACCATATTTCAGTGAATACCTACAAAGATAAACTCTAGTAGAACAAAACAACTATTCTCATTTTGATAAATACAACCTTTCTCTGTCCAACATGCATCTGCACTGTTATTCTGGTGGTATAAAAACACACATACATATTCATTTAGCCGTCAGCAAGTTTGATGATTTAAAAACCAAACCAGCCTGCATAATATTAGTGCCCCAGCTTTCAACAGGAAAGATCACAGTAAAATTACAACCTGGCATTCTCAGTTGTACATCATAACACTGGAAAAAAGTTCCAGTAATCAAAAACACTTTTTAATTTGGGGTTTCAAATTATGAGGGGTTATCTTTAATAAAACACATGAAACTTTGTCACATGTCACAGATCACATGCTGAAAGCAGAACTCTTCACTCCCTTCTTCAAGTCTAAGTGTCCATAAAACATCCCTCTAAATTAGGCAAAAGCACAAAAACAGTAATGTCATATATTCATATAAAATAGTAATTAACATTTACTTTAACAAAAGCTATCACCACTAATCAAGTTGACATATGTCTTCATATCTCCTTCCTGAGAATCTGCTCTGCCATCTTGCCACTTCTTTTTGTTCCTTAGACGAGTAAATATGTAAATTACCTAAGCTGCACACCTCTGAAATCAAAGGCCTGCCTACAGGACGAGAGGGAGAGGAAATGCAGAGAAACCACACTCAGAGCCTTACCTTCCAATTAAGAGGAACTCCCCAAGCACTCCCAGGCGCCTCATGGCGATGAGGATCCCCCTCACCGTCATTCCCTCACAGAAGCAAACCACCACTCTGGCCTTGGGTAACCTTTCTCGCAGCTTGCGGAGCAGGCGATCAAAGCTCTTCTCCCCAGCGTTGCTGTAGATCTTGTCAGAGTGAGCAATGCAGAGACCCTCTTGGGCAGCCAGCTCTTTGAAGGCTTCCATTCCACTTTCCCCATAATTTCCTGTTTAAAAAAAAAAATAGATTTTATCAGGTATTTAACCAATTGGACGGTGATGGGAAAGTGATGGATTTCCTCCTGCAAAGACAAGTAGAATCAGCACAATAGCAGAAGGAAGAGCAAAGGAGATCCATCAAAGTGAACATGCTCAGAGTTCAGTGGAGCAAAAGGCTATCCAAGTATTAGTAGGTCTTAAAAGAACTGGAGACTTCAAGTTTCTTTTCTTATATTGACTTAACAACGGATAATAAAGGGAATATTGAACAAGGGATTGATAGGTAGAAAGGGGGACAGACCAGACAGTAAGAATGAAGTTTTATTAATATTTCTATGGCAAAAACGACAGTTGAGCTAGTTTAGGAAAACAGCTAGAGGAAAAAGGGATTTAATTTCAAGCTGTCTGTATCACACGCAGTCCATGTTCACAAAAGTGAATGAAAGATGGATGCAAATTTAAAACATGCTGATCTGGTAACATTTTCAAAGTCACTTATACTAATTTGACGAAGCAGCATTCATGACAGCTAAAACTTAGGATTGATGATGTCTCTCTTAGAATAGGAGACTTCCTATCTGAAAGAACTTCTGAAATAACCCTTTCCAAGACAGAAATATTTGAACTGCGTGGTCCAAACTATATACAAACTACATATAAAAACTGATTCTGAAATTCACTTCTATTTATATATTTAGCAAGCCAAAGCAACAGTTTTACAAAACTCAAACTGCCTTCTGCTATGGAGACAGGTGAAACCCCAAGTTTTCTTTGAATATTTTATGTCTGACATGAGCACAGGAGTTTTGATGAACATCCATCACACAAGAGGAAAAGATAGGTTAAAAAAACCCATATCTATTAACAGTAACAAGAAATGGTTCAAAATGAAATCATTAATTTGATGCTATCCATTTCCATAATGTTTCCTTAAATTTAATGAGGGAGTAAAATCAGTGACATGCTGATCACTTCTTGACCCAGACCTTTTCAAGCAAGGGGTGACTGAAGAGGTCCCTCTTCCTTGTTTCTAGCAACAGTTTGAAACAGCAAATTGCAAAGAGGAAGACTTCTGAATCAGCATAAATTTCTTCAGAAAAAAAAAATTAAAACTCCTCAAAAGTATAGCCATCAGAAAGAAAATGCAGCAAGAGACAGTTTAGGCATTCTGTATAAATACAGTAGAAACAAGTGCATTTTTCCAGAAACATGGATCATTTACCACAGATCAACACTATGCAGACACACTATGGTAGTCATCGTCATACTGGGTTGCAGACAAACCTGACAAGTCCAGTGTCAAATACAAAACTGAAGTTCCCCAGCCCTTTGCACTGAACTGCCCTAGTTTCTCATAAATTTGAGGCGCAGCAGAATGGCCTCTTTTCTAGCCTGTGACTCAACATCATATTCAGCAATTAGGTCAATTCTGCTATTTTTTCTGTGAGCCAGACATACTCTGAAGCAGCAGTCCTGCATGGCTGTGGGGAGGAGAGGAGAGATGGAGATCTGTGCCTGGTGGGAACTCACCACTAAGAAGCCCACCTTGTAAGCTCAGCACTGCAGCCCCATCCCACAAACCTGTACTTGGGTAAACACTTGACATTTGCTGAGAATGACACAGATGGAGGCATTTCCAGGTATTTATAGGCCAGGACCTGCAGTCACCAAGGGACCTCCTCCAAAGATATACAGTTTGAGCCATACTGCTTTGATGACTTGCCTCAGGTCCCAGACTGAGGCGGGACAACCTCATCACTGACTTGCCATTAGCAACCACTTAATGCTTTGGAATGATATATTTCCCAATTTCATGTGAAACTTCGTTCAATACAGACTTCTTTTAAAGCAGCAGGATTATTCTTAAAGTCTCACCTAAGGAAGGACCGGAGACTAAACTGAATCCTATTAGATATTTAGGCAATGCATATAAAAAAAAATTTTGGTTTCTTAACCAAAATTTAAGGAAGGATTTTGTCATACATCAGTACAGCACTAATTCTGCTGTAGTTCAAGTTGATAATCTCAAGAAATGAAAAATTAAATCTATTTGGAATGATTTTTCTCAGCTTTAATTTTGATGTAATAACAATTATCTCAAGCACAGTCAAACCCATACTAACAGTACAATAGTCTGCTAAAACATATGCTAAGAGAAAGATTGGTGTCTATAAATTCAGTAAGTGTGACAGAGAGTCTAGAAGGAAAAAAGCTAATTAAGATCAAGAACAACATAGACACAAGATGGAATAGGCAAAAAACCATACAGAAAATCTGCAGCTAAAAATGAAAGATTTTGAATCCTTACATGAAAGTAGCTCTCTAATAGCAGCATAAAGAAATCTGATGTTTGACTAGAGCTCAGCTCACAAGAGCATTATGTAAAGTAGGTTTCTCCAACTGCCAGAGATGAGACTCGGTGACCCAGGAGGTTCTTTTAATATGTTTGCCATGCTCCCAGAGCAAGACAACACGCTGCACATCTTTCCCCTCCAGGAAAAGGATCAGGGAAAAAAAGAACATGTGACATATGTTACACAGATTGTCCAATGCACTCAGCTGCTGGGGTATGGGCAATGTAAAGGCATTTATGGGATAGAAAACACCAATTAATTCTGTGCAACAGCTAAGAACCAGCCATCTGTACCAGCTTGGTTGGTTCATCCATTTCAGTCCACACACAGACAACAGCTGAGAGGGGAAAACATGCAATGAAAGAAATCTCTGCATGGTTGTAGGCAGTGAAGAGTCACACCAGGGCTCCAGGCTAGGACCTTTTCTTCCTTTGAAAGAACCATTGAATAAAAGATCTAATCTTATCTGAAACTGCACCACCAAGATGAGTTGTGAATGGAAAAATAATTATTATTGTGATTTTCTTTCTAACCTCTACCCAAAACTAGGTGAGCCAGTAACATACTTTGAGCCCCAAAGTACTTTGCATTTTTTTAACTTTTTTTTTAAGGTCTGTTCAACTAGTACTCTATTCAAAAAAACAGATCTTTTCCTTTTATGCTTCATGCAGAGTCTGTACAGCAGTATAAAGGTAAATTCTAAACCTATCATGACTGCAATTTTACCAAGAGGATTTTGATAGTACTTTCCTCTCAGTCCCAAAGGAGACTGCTTCACCACTGCAAAAATTCTAGATAAGGCCATTTCTGAGCAGGATCCACATATCTAAAGATGCTACTGAGAGTTGCATATATTGGTAATTATTCTCACTGATTGCATTCCATGCATTAAATATCTTAACAAAAGCATTAAGATGCTGTAGTAAAAATCAAAGATACTATCTTGATCAACAGAAGACATACGAAAGAAGAAACTAACAAAAATTCAGCCTCATAAATTGCTCCCGTGAGCCAGTAGGTATTACATTTGTGCCACAGCTATATTGAAACTAGCACTACTCGCTTGTATTAACACTTTATTAGTGTGGGGAGCAGAACCCATGAGCTCCATCTAAAAGACTTATATTCTTTTTCTTTAATTACAGCTGTTTCACAAATTTGTCCCCATTCTCTTTATCAAGAGAACAATTTATTTTTCATTTATGAAATGGAGCAGAAACAGCTCAGCAATGACGTGCTTATGAGAATCCTGGAGGATTGTTTTCTTAAGGATGTGTAGAATGTCTGTGTGGGTCTTCCCAAACCACATAACAGTGTGTTGTATTTTCAAGGGGCTTAAAAACAAAACAATGTGTCCAACATAATCCCTATATTTGAATGAAATCAGCCATTGATTTATTTTTGCAATAACATAAGGAAATATGAATCATTCATATTTGAGCTGAACAGAACATTTCCTTGAAATGTAGGCTAATCACTGTTTAAAAAAAAAAAATCTTAAAGACCATAATGCTGAAGAGAAAGACTGAGACTGTTCTTTCTCGCTCTGCTCTCAGCATCAGCAGGAAATATCAGCTACTTTTTTAAGACCCATTTAGAGAAACACCTACAAAACCAACAAATCCCACAGCAGAGAACTCTGCCTGGAAGAATGTTCCAATGCGCTTAAAATGGCAAAAGGTAGAGAAGTAAGAGTTACTACACCTACCTGGGCCATGAGTAATCTTTTCAGGTGAGGTCACCTATTGCTAAGCAGTAGGGCCTTTTTTGCTGCATTTATTCCTCTAAACCATGGCAACCACAACCTGAATTAAAAGTGAACACACAAAAAAACCCCATATACCCTATAAGCACACAACAAGGGTAATGCGCCAAATAAGATAACCACAAAATCCAGTTTCACCCCAAGGTACTACAGAGGCAAGTCATGTTGCAAGAAGGCTCCCCTTTTCAAATTAACAAGTGAGAAACTACTTTTTGTCCTCTTCTTTCCTCTCTCAACATTATGACCTGTTTGCTCACCTCTCCCAAGCTTGTAAATACATTGCTGGAGGTATGAAGTCTATTTCACTGTTCAGTATGGACATCTCTTTTATTCAGCTGATTAACTGCTTTTTGGCAGAGAAAATAAGATGAGAACAAGAGGGCTGCATGACACAACAGCAAGGAATAACTATCTAAAATCTTTGCTACTGCAAAGGCAAATTATTTGGGAAGAGCAGAGCAAGGAAGGACATGTTCTGATTATCAAGTTAGTTCCTGACACATTGCAATAAACAATTTGTAAAAACTAGTCATATTAAATAAGACAGTAACTGTACAGTTGTCAAATACAAGCCTGAGAAGATGGTAAACTTTGGACTACTGAACAGGAAAAAAAGGCAAAAAGAGCATCAGTTTTCTTTCGTATAATATGATATGCTTCCCTATGCCACCGGAGCATCTTTGAATAGGGTCAGTAAATGAAAAAAATTAAGTTCTCTAATTTTAATGTATTTCTTATGAATTTAATAACCATATTAAACAATCATGTGTATACACATAGTTTGTTACAAACGAAAAAAGTTCAGCCATCAGATTTAAACTAGTTTGTTAGTAACAACTGGGAGCATGTACAGAATCAGCTAATGTATTTGAAACAAAAAGCAGTTGTTACGAGCCTGGATAGCTCTTAATATGGTCAATGGCAAAGAGGCAGGAAGAGCCTTTGTTTGGAGTTCCACAGAGGTGTTTATTCCAGCCGCAGGTGGAGGGTCCAGGAACAAAGGCAGAGCATCAGGGCAGGGTCCAGGTTTAAGTACAGGGGGAGGCAGCAGCAGAGAGAGCATCAGGGACAAATCGTTTGGGGGCAGTACACAGGTGGGGTGAGGGTATGTGAGCCAGTGGGGGAACAGGGAGGGAATAGCCGAGGGACAAGGGGTAGTGGGTGGTCAGGGAAATCAGAACTGGGGTACATTTACATAACAGAACAGAGTATCCTGTGGGAGAAGCCTATTTCTGTTGCTCCATCTTGGAGGATGCCTCTTAAAATCTTTTCCTCCATAGGACCCTCACGGTCCCTTGGTTACTAGGCTCGCCGGCTGCCACAAGCAGTCACTTTCTAAGCTGTAATAATTCAACCACTCGTTTCTATTTGTCCACACCTTTGATTGAGAGAATTACAAATAAAAGTCAAAGTCCATATTTATTCCCTGAAGGTAGAATACAAAAAAAAAAAAAAAGGTAGAATGGATCTGCCAATATATGTTATTTTGGTTTATCTCAAACATAAATGTTCATAGAAAGCAGCACTGCTGGCACGGAGCTTCCAGGGCTATTGAACTGACACCATGCAGACCCTGCTAGACTTCTTTGTCACTGAGAAAAGGGCAAGGATCCAACACTTCCACATTTCCCCAGAATATCTTTTTCAAGGCTATCACACTGATAGCAGGAGAAGCTACATTTTACCAGTTATCAGTTACTCCAAATACAATTTGTTTTTTATTTTTCAGTGAACTCTCTACACATAACGTTGACTTTGTTAACTACTTTGCTGCTCTTTATCACACAATTTCTTTTCAGAGTTCAGATAGAAAATTACACTGACAAAGCTTCCTTCACTTAGTAAATCTCACCTCCGATGTTTTTAAGGGACAACTTCAAAGTAGGTGAGTTAGGCTTTGAGAGCACTTCACAAACTCTAAAGTATTGGCTACTTTACAATAAGTAGAATTCTGCATGGACATGGACTCCAATTCAGGACTAAACAGTCAGGACAAAACATCCAAATTATAAATTTCACTATACCTAATATCCCAGTAAAATTGCAATGCTTAAAAGGAAAACCTCTTATTTCATTCTAAGTGGTTTACAGAAGAAGGAACAAACCAAAAACTTCTTTAAAAAGAATGCTGAAATGGCTATTTCAATTTCTCAAAGTACAGTGGCTTTGAAGAGAGAAATGAGTCCTGCAAACATTAGCCCCTAAGGACAGTTTAATACAGGTTGAATGTTACTGCTACTCGCTAGGGATTTTCCTCTCCTGAAGACCAGCTGGACTGGTCACTGCTTCCTGCTGGTTAGATTGGCTCCAGCTACACATCTCCTCAGTTCTAAAGTTGCTTTTAACCTGCTACCACACACAAGTATCAAAGTCCTTCTTACTACCATCCCTTGCCCTCCAGACCAACCCATGGCTCTCTGGAAGTCAGCATTTCCCTTACATTTCCCTAGCTGTTTTTCTTTGACATTTTCAAAAAGATTTTGTATTGGATGGACAGCTCATTGTCCTTTAGCTGTGGAGAAGGAAACTCATTACTAGAAGTTGAAACTACACTGTAAGCATTCCACCTTCATTCAAGCTTAGCAAAGGTTTCTGGATTCATCAGAGATTTCCAAGCTACTGCACTCTAGCCTTACAAAGGCCAGAAGGATATGTTAAATGAATGAACTGAGTCATCTATGGTATACTACAGATCTCAGCCATCTGTCCTTACAGCCTGTTTTCTTCAGGCCCTTCTAGAAAGGCAGAAAGTGAGCTGTTAAGGCCAGACTTTTTTTTTCATTTTCTAGAGTTAAGCAAAATTGAGTACAAGGGAAAAATATTTTTTAAAAAGCTGAAATGCTAAATTAGATGGCTATTGCATCAATTAAACAATACACTATGCATAACACAATTAGAGAAATGAGATTATATTTCAAATAAGAAAACTCACATAATTTTATTAAATGCTAGGTTACTCCTTGTCATTAATTGCAAAGTAAGTACATTTTGCCAACAGCTTACCATACTGATGTGTTACCTCAGTAAAGAAGAAGCAGGAAAAGGTAAAATTCTCCCACTTGGTAAAGTGGTTGTATTTAAGCCTTCATCCTGAAAGCAGCAGGTGTAACATCTTGAACAAATCATTGATATTCTTGTCAAAAATAGAGCCTCAGGTGAAGGCAGTCTGAAGTAATGAGACTATTTGTGCTAAACAACACTTCCCTAATAAGAAAAATGCCAAAATGTGGTATCATGCCATTTTTTTTCCCTAAAGGTATTCAAAGCATACACTCAGTGATTATTTATTATGTATCTAATGAGGAGTTTGACAGGTTTATATTTGAATGAAACTGCTTCAGTTCCGAATCTAGCTGACGCACAGTACTTGTAACAAATTTGCTTGCTGAACTTCATCTTTCTGATCATGACTAATCAGGAAGGAGCTTCCAGTTTTCTTCAGAAAGTATTAAGATTAATCTAGTAATGCCTAACATTAACTGTTGGTTGTTCCTCTTGGTTGGCATAGGTAGAAAAAGTCTCACACATTTTTTATGTTTCTTAATGAGTCTGGGGAAAGTAAGCATAAGAATAAAATTTCAACTCCTGTAATAATCTTTTTTTGGTTTTAGCTTTCTATGACTATTACACTTAGTAAAGTCATTTACAAAGGTAGTTATAGCAAGGATACACAGAAGTGACATCAAAGTAGGAGAACAATATTCCCTTTTTTTTTAATATAAGCAGACATTTCAAGAAGAAGGAAAGAAGTATATCCTCCGTTCTGCTCATGCTTTGACAGCTTTGCAATTAGATTACCTCACATGCAAGTGCAAGATTTAAAACCTTGAACAATTAAAAACCATGCATACAAGTATCCTACTGTGAGGGTTTGAACAAATTGGAATTAATGGAAATTTAAAAACATATCTGTTGGATATCGGAAATTTAAAAACTGGTGTTGGAAATTTAAAAACTGGTTATCTGTTTTCTGAACCTGTCAGAAACTGTTTCTGACCTTTCCTTATAATTTTGAGAGTTAAAGATGGCTATTTTATTTTAGTGACTCCAAATACAAATTATAGGGCTGACACTTAGAAGGCCATACATCATTAAATGCTCCATGAAGATTTGGCCATACTATGACCACTTCCCAATAATCTGCACTATCAATGGCTTCAGGAGGTATCTGGAAAGTATGTTAGAAATGAGGTCACTTTCTGAGGAGTATTTTGCACTCATTTTCTTATGAAAGAGGAGTTAATGCTTGGACCTACTCCTATTGAAGTATGATTTCAGTGGCTAAACTATCAGATGTTTATTAAGTTTCAAGAGAGACAAATGAACAATTAAATTTTATTCTTTACTGAGTGTTAACACACACCATTGAAAAAAACTATCCAAAGATCTACTGAACTGAAGTACAACCCCAGAGTTAAACGTTCATGACCTTTAAGGCAGTTTTAGCTTATATATGATATTTACTCACTGATACATTCCATTTATGTGTGTCACAGCTCTAGATGTGAATTGTACTGCATCTGGAATAACATCTAAGTAATAAATCTTAGTCTTTTTATTAAAAAATGATACCTAATCCTATCTTATTCATCACAAGAGAAACTGTCCATCTAATTGAAATAAATCCTGCAGTTTTTTGCAAATCAGAAGATAAACTTTTTGATGTATGCTTTAGCAAATCCCTGAATACTGAAGACTTATTGTTCAGAAGAATATTATAATATTTTAAAAATAATTGTGGTTTAATTAAAGTCTGTTTAAGAAAAACAGTGGCTTCCTTGCTTTACATATCCATTAAAGATTTCGATGAAAATGAATTTATTTTCATAATATTATCTGAAATAAATTCAAAACAAAAAACAAATTCAAATCCTAATTTTGAAAGGTTCTCTCAGTTGAGGAGAGATACTCACACTAGCATTTCCAATTGAGTTCATAACTGCAAAGATTAACACAATATAAGTGTTTGAGTTACACAGCGTTAAATGTCATGTCTGCTGCTGAATGGTGAAACATTTGAAATACCTTTTCCCAAAGGCTACCGTAGCATCTGCATATGAAAAGGTATCTTAAAGTTGAGAATCCAGGCAGAGCTAGTACAGGAAATTAATGTAAAAGCTGAATTACCACGAGTAACAAACAAATTAGTAGTTTGCTTTACATAGCTTCCACAGAGGGAATATAAAAGCAGAAACTTTAGAAGAACAGGCTTGAGAGCTAGAAAAAAAATGGCCAAATGAAAGTAGGAGAAAGAGATAATCATGAACACATGAGATAGTGAAATATTGCACATAGGCCTGCATCGGTGCAGCTTTGTGAGGCTGCATTCCAGGGATGACACCTCGGACAGGCTGAATCCTCCCAAACCCACACCCATGTCCACATTCAGGAATGCTCCCAGGTCACCTCCTGCGCTCCTGAACCTAATGGGGGAGGCTTTAGGAGCTGGCAGGAGGCCCTTGCAGCACTCCTGATGCAATTTTTAAAGCATCGTGTATCCCTGAGGAGATGTGAGCATTGCTGCTACACAGGCTTGTAAAGTTTCTTGTTGGAGGGAAAACAGAAGAACCCTTTGTTGGGTTAAGAAATAGAAAAAAAAAAGACAATGCATAGAGAAAGACAAAAATATTGGATTTTTTTCCAAACATTGCAGACATCGAAGTTTTTCTTCTCTACAGCCAGGGCTTACAGACACCTGCTGAGGAATGGCTTCTGGGTACTCAGAAGTTGTACGGTCATCCAGAAGGTGCCAGCAGCCTTCTCTTCAAAACAATCTGAACCCAAGCATGTCATTCCATCATGACCTCAGCTGCTCTGTCCGCAAATAAAAGTTCCTGGAAAGCTGCACTGAGGGCAAGGAGCGGCCCTCTGTCAAAGGCCCACAAAATAACCGCAGGCCCCTGCATGTCCCAGGTGCGGCTCCCACCACCTTGTCTTTTCCCAAATTGCACCTCTGAGGGCCAAAGCCCTCAGAGAAACTGGGCACCAGCAAGGTGGCCAAGGGGAGAGGGCATTGGTGCCGTGCCCTGGGCACAGGGCAGAGCTGGCAGAGCAGCTAAGCTGGCTTTGGATGGGGCTGCTGGCAGCCTGGCAGCTCTGCGGCCCTAGCTCCCAGGGATGGCTGATCCAGGGCAGGCTCCTTTGTCACACTGTGTCCTAATTATTGAGAGGGGAATCCAGAGTGAGAAGGAGGAGAAAAGCAAGGGGAGACAGGTGACCACAGATGGCAATGTGGCAGGTGTGACATGGAAGGAGAGAGGCCGAGGCTGTACATACACTGAGCACATCCAAAAGCAGCAGCTACTGAGGGCAAGGCAGCTGTGCTTGCCCAGTTGGCTGTGTATAAGCTCTCCAGGAACGCTGTATTAACTACTGCGAAAGTGGGCTGGGAGGTGGCAGAGTGTGAGGCAGATTTGGGTGGCCTGCAGGCCTCGGCTTTGGCACTTCTTGGTGAAGAAGCAAAGATTCTGGCCTTGACAGTGGGGAAAGGGCAGTGTTGACATGTCTGGCTCTGATCTCACAGCTCAGAGCCAGGAAAAATACATCTGCAGATGTGCAGATGTGATCTTCTTGGTAAAAACATTATGGGGGCCTCCTCAGTCAGTCAATGTGGTTGCTCTAGCATTGGGGAACAGCACAACCCGCCATGTGCCTGGAGTTTTGATGAACGTATTCAGCAAGGAGCAATTTTCAGTGTATTCAATGTTTCTGCCATGACTGAATCAATAAATGATTGACATAGATGCCTCTTGATCTTATGACAATATGTGTGGTAGGTCTGATCTGCACTGTAAAATATTACATATCTTTCTCTCCAGCAATAAATCTATTTTTGACAAGGAGGAATATAGCAGTTCAACAGATGTACTTCTATTACTGAGAGTATCATAAAATCCATTCCTAAAGCTCTGACTGGGCACCATGGGGGTATATAAGTGACTTAAAAATCATAATTGCCTTAAACACTATTAAGATCACCAAAGGACCTTGGGCAAACTGCATTAAGAAGTTGCTACCATGGAAGTCCACCTTCTCAGCACCACTGTCACCATCATCCCACCCCAAATATGTCTCCTGGATTTTAGGAATTTGGACTGTGAGTTGAGTCACTTGACGGGAACTTGAGATAAAATAAAGATGGCACTATTGTTCAATTATCTGAGGTCTAAGGTGAAGTAAACAAGGCTGAAGAACATATCGACAAGGAAAGCCAAACCCAGCAGCTATGCTGAAAATCAGCTCTGGCTGGGTTTGAGGCCAGGAGGCTTGCTCCAAGCTCAGCTAAACTCATTTACTGAGGCCAGGTTTTCACACTCTCCTTGCCAAACAAGGAGGAGGAGAAGAGTTTCTGTGTGTACGATGGCAAAACTTTTAGTACATAGGGGTTGAACACCCATCACCAGAGCCTACAAGCCAGATAAGAAGCAGACCCTACTAAGAGTCCTCCCTCACACAAACTGTCTCAGTTGTAAAACTCCTCCAACCCCTCGGAATGTAACATTCACACAGGACATTCACAAAAGAGGCAGGTGTCTTGTTTTAGACAGGGTCATAAACCATTAAAGACCCCTGAAGCATCTCTCAGACTCGTTCCTAAGGCTTTCCACCTGATCCACAAGTGTTGCAACAGGTCAGACTGTGTTGCCAAAGACAGTGTAAAACTCCCCAGCACAGGGGAGTTTGGCATGTTCCCACAGATATCTGAATGTACTTTATTCCACTGAACAGTGTGTTTTATGGGACTCCCTACCACCAAGAAGACCAGAAGAAGAGGACAAAAGGGACACTGCTGGATCCACAAGGGTGGTGAATATATTTCTACTTAATCTCTCTGTCACTTTTTTTCTTTCTCTCCCCCACCTTCCTTCTCCTCTTCTTATTTCTTTCTCTCCCTGATCCAAAAGCACAAGAGACTAAAATTCCATTTTGGCATTGTATAACCTGACATCGCTAACATGCCTCTGGTATGAAATAACATAATATTCTGTGACAAGATGTAAGCAAAAATGAGTGAGAAGATACTGAATCTTTCAGATGCATAGAATGTTTTCAGGTTATCATAGACTTCTTGTATCTAATCCATTTATAAATGAGTGAATTGGTGCTGATAGAAAAACTCATGTGAGATCAAAAAATAAACACTTTTCCAGTTTCTATAATATTGGACACTTTATAATTTCTTTCCTTGCTCCTTTCTTTCCTTTTTTTTCAGAATAAAAAGCTCATTTTCTCTTTTAATTAATGTAATTGCCATTAACCTTCAGAAACGCAAACTGGTATTAAGCAGGGGTGTTAAGTTGGCCAAGTGTTAAAAGAAAAGAAAACCAAAAAACCAAAAAGGGTCTTTATGACAGCAAGCTCATAAAAGGTTAATAAAAATGTCAAATAGATGCAGAGGAGAAATGTGTCTTCTTAGATAAAAAATCAGCAGTGCCAAGGCCACTGCAAATTCTGTATATCACTGAAGTTTCACATGAACTCTTTCTCCAACAAAGCATTTCTGGTGCTTAAAATAAGATCTGTTAGTCTTTTATAGAAGTCTCACCTAATCTCCTCTCCTCCATAATATTTGTTAGATTTGGTGATTGTTAGTACAGCACCAAGATTCCACCAAAATAGCATAGAAAATACCAATGCTTCACCTTCTGTTGTAGAAAGAAAATAACGATTCTTCTTAAGACATAACTAAGAGATATACAAGTCATATACTACTTTGGATGGCACAGATATGTCCCTTTTATTAATTGTAAATTTTTTCTTTTTCATGCAATTGAATATTTTGTTTCTATTGTTTGCATGCACTTGTCTTTTGAGAAGGTGATCATGATACAGTGATCTTACAGGATGCCTTTAATTAAATGAGGTTTGCCTTACCCTGTTTTGAAGAGCACTCTCCTGTTAGAGTCTATGATTAAATTGGATTAAAAGGATGATGTTTCTGTATGTAGTTGTATAAGAAAACAAACCCACAGCTGCTTGAAATAGGGAATTTCAGGACATCTGTGAGTGTGCAGTACATGAGAGCAGAGATGCTCAAGAACTGGGTAGATCCCACTTACATGACAGGGATTCTTCTAGATGGTGCAGAACACATTAAGCTGTTTCCTCATCAGCAGTATTTCTGTGTTTCTAAAATGCTGGGATACTTTTCACCATCCATGTGTACAAAAATAGTGAACAATGATTTTGTTTAAAATAAGGTCTGAATGGGATTTTTTCTCTATCTCCTTTGAGACTGTTTGAGCCTCAGAACGTAATATTGAAATCAGCCACTGTTCATTTCCTTTGGTGCCATGAGGATCCAGCTCAAGACTTCGATTGCACAGATAAAACATCAATGGGGAAGGCAGGGAGAAAAGACTGTCAGTGATAAATAAAACCATACACAAATTGTTGTCACAGATTTCAGCTTATTTTCTTCATGGATTCAATTTAAACCCCTCTAGGATGCTTACCCAGAGGAATAAGGAGATAAGAAACTCCCTAATGGTATGCAAAATGCACCATTCCATGAACAAGGCAAAGCAATTCGTTCCAAGCTGCTGGTCCCCCATAAGAAGAATGAAAGATGCCCAACTGAAGACTGTCTGGACTATCTGGGTAATGCAGTGGCCTGTCTCCCACTGTCACTGCAATCCCTTACCCGGGGCAGGGCTTGGGTGGGGTGTGAATGCGTTTTTGGTGCGTCTGGGAGGGTGGGTACAAATGCCGAAGGCTGCTCTTGAAATGTCAGCCTGATGACAGGAATTACTGGCATAACCATGAGCAACTCCTTTCCTGCAAAATCACTGGCAACAATGAACCTAAAAATTATGGAGAGAATTTATATTAACTTATAATACATTTGTAAGACTTTGCTATAATCCTCTCTCCTACAAAACAACAATTAGGTTTTGTATTTTATGTGTATGAGATTTTGTGTCTAAGATTAGCTTTATCCTCAAAAATATATCTCACATTGCTATGGTATTTCCAAATGAACTACAATCTTATCATATACATCTGTCCAGGTTTTAATATAATCAGAAAAGCATATGGTTATGCATACTAACATACTATGAGAAGGAAATGCGTTAGGCAGACCTCAATTTTCAGCTTTGATAACTTGACTATTTATATACTATTGGAAAGTATGTTAAATGACAGAGGACAAATAATCTACTGCTTTGAGGATGCAGATTTCACTGATTGAGTCTGGGGTTACATGCATATACAAGTGTGAAAACAGGACAGGGATTTGGAGCTTAGATTTCTGACAATTTTACAAATGCTGTTGCAATTTGATGCAAAGGAAGGACAAGGGGTGAAGGCTGTGTAAGTTTGGAGGTTTTAATAAATATGAGCAACACTTGTCTTCTCACTGTTGCCTTTCTTGGTTCCAACATTCCTATATATATTCCTTGCGCACCTGTTATCTGTACAGATGCGAGGGGACTGTATTTCCCGGATAGATACAGCAGTACAGGAGGCAAAATTGACAAGGCCCACTCATTGGCTTTTGGGAATCTAAAAGATAAACCAATTATCTTCTGAGATTAATTAAAAGAGCCCTTAGTGTACAGAGCGGAAAAATCTAAGAGCAATATAGGAAAACCCCAGAAATTGTTGCTGAACTCTGGAAAACCATGAAATACATCTTATTTATAAGAGAAAGAGCCAAGGCAAGATTACAGAATCAGAAAAGACAAATGATCCTGCAAAAAATTTTGAAGTCTGCTAAAGGTCAGCTGAAGTGAAAGATACTACAATGTATTCATTTTTCTGACCCCTGCATGGGCCTTTCACTTTAAGAGTTGGACTCAATCCTTGTGGGTGCCTTTCAGCTCAGAATATTCTTTGATTCCGTGATTCTGTGAAAAGGCTTTACTCTATAACAATAATAAAGGCTGGTGACTACAGACATAGTATTTTTGCATAAGGACTTGTGTTTTTACTTAAATATTTCGTCTACCCTAATCTTAAATTAGTACTTTCTGAGAAATTTCAAGCTCTTATTAAATTGAAAACAAATTTTTCCATGGTCTCCCTTTAAAAAAAGTCTAAAATTATCTGTACTGAATATCTATTGATTTTATTTTTCAAAAACAGAGGTTCAAGCAAATGATTGCTGAAAAAAATGAGGGTTGCAGGCTTATACAATGCCTCTGAGAATTCTTACAATATAGAATGACAGTATTTCCAAACTGTCATGTTGCATCTTCCTTAGCTAAAAAAGTGGGCATATCAAACTAATAAGACATGCTAAAAACAAAATTATATTAGAGAGGAAACAAAATAGGATTCGATAAAAAAATTAAATCACCAGACTCTGCTAGGGGTAAGTTTAACTTCTTATTTAAAGATGATATTTAAAGGTAGTATTTTTAATGCATAATCTGACACTTTACTGCAATTATTAAAAAAAGGGTAACAGGAAAACTTTATTTACTGAATTAACATACAGGAACCTTCTGAAATAATCTATTGCATAGCAGTTTGCAGCCAAAGGAACTGTACCCTTTTTGTCCTCTCTGTTCACTTATGGGGGAAAAGCAAACACTCTCAGAAAGAAAATTGAGTAGCTATGTTCTCAGTGGCACCGGGACCAAGATTGGTGGCACACTCTGAGTACACTTGCCCAGGGAGAATCACCTCTCTTCATGTAAGCATTGATCGACCTCTGAACAGTGCAGTGGCCTGGCAGCTTTGTGCCCTGTACTGGTTGCTAAAAGCATTGTTGTTGATGCTTTCCTTGTGACCACTTTCACTCAGTGAGCATTAGAGCCTCATTGTAACATCTAAAGAAAAGCTCAGGAACAGCAGGGCCTTTATCTGGACCAAAACCCTGGTGTGGTGAGTTTCACTTGGTACTTCTCAGCCGAAGGTTAGAGTTTATCTAAACAATCAGCAAACAATCAGGAGTAATAATTATATCTGAAATACTTCTGCAATATCTTGTTGGAACATTCACTGCCAGCCTTGCTTTCAACCCTACACCCCAAAGAGAGCTGTAACTCAAGTTTTCTAGAAAAGTGACTTGGAAGAGTTCCCCCACAGCACTCGATCTTTAGTCTCATCAGCGGTTATAATAAAATAATATTTACATTTCTAATGAAAAAATCCAACCTGAGACAGAAAAGGCTGTTAACAACATCATACTTTAAAATGTTATCACACACATCGCCTGGGAATAGAGTTTAGATGAGACAGTTTTCCTCGGCAATATTAATCAGACTAATTACTTCACTTTTCTTACAATCTAAGAAGCTAATGCTTTTGCTATTTTTGTAAGTAGATGTCTGCCTACAAAAATAAGTATTGATGAATGGATTTAAGACAAAAGAAATCCAACTCCGAATTATCTATTACTTTGACATCATAGTGCTAGAAAAAAAATGAAACATCACTTCCTGAATCGCATCCACTTTAGTCACATTTTGTTACAGATGTCAGTTCTGTCAGAATACCATCTGTCAAAATGAATTAGTGCAAAATTTCATACTTCACTTTTAACCAAGAATTAGATTGTAATGGCATTTCAATTTTCCTTCATCCTCTTGTTAGGACTTGATAAATGCACTCTCACAAGCACTGCTGCTCATCTGACATGATGCCTGCATTCTACTTTAACAAATCTGAAGAAAATGCAAAGGTAGAAATCTTCCTGGTTTCCTTAACATTTCTTGAGATCTCTGCAAACTATTTTTTTCTTGACAACTTAATTTGAGTGGATTAGTAGGGGTTTTTTCTTGCCTAAGCAATGTTTTGTTCTGAGTGGATATTCATATTGTCAGGTGTTGATGAACATAAAACATGATGTCAAAGAAAAACATCTGAAGCATTTCTGTATGTTCATGTATGTATACAGAGCAAGAGACAGATGAACTGGTTTCCTCTCTTACCAATGGGATGCTATGAAGTTGGTTATTTCAACCACAAATGACCATTTTTCTCTCTTTTCTCATAGAGTTATGTCAGAACACTACACTTGGAATAGACACTTCCCCTGAGAAAACTGTTGTGCTTACCATCCTTGAGAAACAAAATACCATTGCTTCTCCAATGCAAAACCCAACTGTAGGCACAACTAAATGCACAGTTGACTGACTCAAGTGGCCAATTGTTGACTGGGCAACCTTTCTGAGCAACCCCATTGGAGATTTTCCATTTTCTGAACACACAGCACCACCAGCCATCTGCCACACAGGGAGCTCTGTAAGTGGAGCTGGCTCAAAGTTAGCCAAAAGCATTAGCAGATGGGAGGAAGAGCCTTGGAATTCAGGGCAGGGTGAAAGCTTTAGGGTAGCAGATTGGTTGCCCCTGGCAGATCCTAAAATGCGGATGCCAGCAGCCCTGACCACTACTCTCGGGAGTTGTCACTCCTACAGCAGCCTCAGCTACTGCCTCATGTGTCAGCTCCTGCCCTTAATGACACCAGCCAGCTCTGCCTGCCAGAATAAGCACAGACTAACTGGGAAGCAGGGCTGGGCCTTCCTCTGCCTCTCCCAGTAATCCCTCCCAGCCACTTTCTTTGCTTAGATCTGAACTGGCCTTCCTCTTATGAAAAAATGAAATTATGCCATTTTTTTGGTGATATTGCAGTCCAGAAGGTAACAGAGATACTTTAGAAGCTGGGAATTTCAGAAAAGAAAGAAAAAAAAAAAAAGGATCATGAAGATGGGTCAGTGCTAGGAGGGATTCTGCAGAACAGAAAGAATCATTTAATAAGTTTTTATATTCTGTACTTTGGGAAAGAGACAGATAATGCATACATACCAGAAGATGATGACGGTGTTGATGAGGATGATGAATGGCAATTTCCCTTCCCAGCTCAGAAGGAAATCAAGTGGAAGCTCCAAAAGGCAGGCATTTTTAAATTGATGTGTTCAGATAACTTCTGACAGAAGTTGCTGATGAGTCACTGAACTACTAGAAACTATTTTCAATAGCTGTTGGAAGTTGTGAAGTGCCAGGTGACTGCAACAAAAGTGGTGTTGTGCAATATTCAAAAGGATAAGTAAGTTAACCTGAGTAATTACAGGTCTGTCAGCCTGACATCCATTTTGGACAAAAAAGCAGGTTATTTTGTCAGCTGACATGGAATTTGTGTACAAACAAAATTAAGGGAATGAGGCAATATAAGAGTTGCCAGTCATTACATGTATGTGGAAACTAGGTGTTTCCAGTTCAGTTATCCGAATCATCTTTTATCACTGGATTTATAATCTTGGATATCAAAAGTAATATTGGCAATGCAATACAGTTAAATTTCCACAGGACATCTATCTTCATTTTGCATGATATTTTGGCTATGAACCTGGAATGATAAGAATCAGTACTGCAGACATAAAATATATCCAAGTCTGGCTGATAGGTTTCAACATATACTTGCAGTAAAGGAGCACTAATTGATTGAGTGTCTCTTTATTGTGTCCCATAAGGATCTGTTCCTAGATTTTACAAGTTAACATTAATCAGTGACCTGGAAAAACAAAAATACAAAAACATTACCAATAACACTTGCAAATGACAGAAAGATTGGAAGACAAGTTACCAATGCAATCTGATCTAGGTTAATCAGTAAGCTGGACATAGACAAAGAAATACGCAGTTAAATACATACATAAATTTAAACTTTCAAGAACTGAAAATGCTGCACATACGGGATCTTGGAGTCCATCATGGGATGCAATTACTGGTTTGGTAATTACAAAAGATAAGCATTGAAGGTAATGCTGGGGTTAAAAAAACCTAATAGAATTGGGGTTTAGTTATGTAAATAAGTGTGGTACTGTAGTAACAGAGAGATTATACTACCTTAACTCTATTTCACAGTACTATGACTGCTTCTGCAATGATATCCAACATTACAACATAATGGAAAAATGGTAAAATCTCAAAAAGTAGCCATCAAGATCATGAAAGACAGGGAGATGTGACTTTAAGTGAGTTATACAAGGGCAGAGTCTCCTCCTCAGATAAAAAACAAAGAAACAAACAAACTCCATAGCAACATCCAAAACTAAAGCATTAACCAGCTTTTTATTGTAAAAGGAATTAAATTCTAGAACATTTCAAGAGAACTATTGGTACTGAAGAACTTACCAGGCTGGATTTCAAAGTGGGTTAAGTGCACACATACAATTATACAATGTAACGAGTCCTTGAAGAATATGCTTGAAGAATTGTGTGATTTTGAGTTGGACTGTGTCTTGGGAAATTTCTGCTCAAGTGGCTCTAAGGCTATACCTCTGTCTCTACTCTGCATTCCTAAAATATGTCTCCTGTTTCAAAACAATTGAAGTTCTCATAACACCACAACTTCTACAATGCTTTGGAACATCTTAAAAAATGGAGAAACTTTCCAACTGAAGTGTATGAAATTTCATTTATCTGTAATATATACCTATATCTCATCAGCACAGCTGGTCACACAGGTATCCAGGCTACTTAAGCACAAAGCATGCAACATAGGAATTGTCCATAAGAGTGTTCTAGGCTGTAAATCACGATTAAATAATTTTACACTTCTAAGTCCTTGAGTGGCTAGAGTTTGAAATGCTAATGGCATTATGTCTAAGGTATTAGTTGTGAAAGTTTCACTGTGATGTTACAAACTCAATGAGGCCTCTGTAGACATAAAAGTTCAAATCAAGCGGTTCAGCATTTAGAACACTCATCAGAGAAGTGGGCAATATAACTTCAATTTCAACATGAGAGGGTAAGAAAATACATCTTTCACATAGGAGAGTGGTTTAATCACTGACTAAGGTGTTTCTTGAGCTGGACTCTACTGGATCTGGCTGCAATGGAGTGAACTTTACTCATAGCAGCCTTTATGGGGCTGTGTTTTGGGTTTTCAGCTATTTGGATTCACTCTTGTTCTACCCATTTTCTCTCCTTGTTCCCTTGGTACAGAGTGGGGAGGAGTGAGCAAGTGGCTTTGTGGGTGCAACCCTGCACTTGGAATAGCAAACACTTAAATAGTTCTTGCAAAATACAGCAGTGTCACATTTGACAGTAATGCTTAAAAAAATGTATCCTCATCTTCTCAGGGAAAAGTTGATCCAGAACCTCTTCAGTTAGTGTGATCAATGTGATAACATTTATAATAAGAACCCCTATCATGTGTCCTTCCTTGGTTCTTAAGAGTGTCCCAGGATAAAACATTTTCTCAATGTTGAAATAACTTCAGTTGTCCAAAGCACTTCTCCATAATAAATACATGTTTGAATCACTTATCTCTATAGATAAGGTGCAGCCAATCACCATTTCAAGGTGCCTTAGGCTTAAGGTAAAGCACTTCTTTGTTTTGTTCTCTTCATGTAACTGTGACACATATTTAGATCCCTCTTCTCTACTGTGTCTACTCCTAACTAGCAGTGAAGCAGAACTTCTTGCTACATGCAGGACTTAAATGCCCTGAATAAAATCAAAGTTGCAGAAATAAAGGGTGTGCTTGCAGGTGTTCTCCACTTCTTTCCTCTTTTTATTAAAAGCTTTTGGCTATTGGTGCTCCTGAGTAGAGTATAGAGAACACCCTTTTCCCTTTATTCTAAGTAATAATGGTCTTTGTCACCACAAAGATCATTAGAAGCAGCATAAATTTCCCCTGAGATTCAAATTCAAATATACATTACCATAGAGCATTTCTTTAAAAAGATTTACATTTTTAGAATGTATCCCTAAAGTCTTTCTACACAGAAATAAGGCAAACTGAAGAAATATTGTTTCCATTAGTAAGATGTACAGGCTTTCCCTCAGGTTCCATGTTTTATAAACCTCTTTCCTCATATTCATGTACGTTTTGCTTATATGTATGTATATTTGCCTTGAAATTGTATAATTAAAACAAAAACTTCTTCCTACAGAAATCAGTTGCAAATCTTCAATGGACACTGATGAAATCAGATTGAAAGTTAATTTTATCCTTATATTAAAATAATCTAGAGAAAAAGCTAGTTATGATCTAATTGTAATGATAAAAAAGCTTTTTTCCAATCCTTTGCCTGCCTGAAAACTAAGCTTGCAGGTCAGCTTAGGTATTTAGTTTTCTTCAGTCTAAAGAAAATGTGCTTTCCGTTGACCTAGGGCTTGATCATACATTCTGTGTGGTACAGAGATGCTTATGCCCAGTTTTTCAAACTACCAAAATCTGATGGATTATGTTAAAAACATGAAAAGAACAGCACTGAAGATGAGTGATTTTGTGGTACTTGTGTGCTTTTCCGGAAGGCACTTCCTTCTGAAAACAATGAGAAGTCAACTGAGCTTTTCAGAGACTGTTCTAAGTATCAGTGTAGATTCTGAGATACAAACCCAGGAGAGGGAGTTGTAGGAAAGACTAGGAGGCAACATACAGAAAGGTACAGGTTATGATTATTATGGGATGGGATGATGAGACCTGGAGTCAGGGGTAAAACCAGTTAGAAGATTCCTATAGCATATTTCCCTTTTCCTAAGGTGCTGATTCAGCAACAGCAAATGATTCCACAAAAATCCTATCATATCAACAAATTTCTCCCCAGAACAAGGCAGCCCAGTGCCCTTTCACGGCAGTTCCCAGTCACCTTCTGCATGCTGCTGGCTCAAAAATGAAACCTGCCTACTAAGAAATTAAGCACACATAGTGCTTATTCTAAATATGATCAATATTTCTTTTTTCTGTTTCACAAAATATTGTGGGTTCTTAATTTTAAATTAGTATTTTTAGAGGCTAGACAATTTAAGATAGTGTCCTTGGAATTTAATGTTTGTACAAGTATAACAAGCCTTGCAACACCAAAAAACTGATAGCTTTTTAAATAATAAGTCTTGTGTGATAGAGACACAGAATTAGTTTCTTTCTTTTTCTGCTTTGTGTGTTATTTTCCTGCATATATTATGATAAAAGAGCTGTCTAAGATCAAGAATTTAAGCACATACAAATTAACACTCTAAAATTATTTACCATAAAAGAGAGAGGAAAGAAATCTGGGTGATGTTTACCATAGTGTAATCCAGTATAGCAAATGAGTAATTAGAGCAAAACAAACAAAATACTTTAAAATAAATAGTAGTTTTTACATGGGTTAATACAATTAAGTTTCAACACTCATTTAGCTGTCTACTTACCTTAATCTTCTATTCATATAATTAGAAAATAATTAGAAATTAGAAAACCAAGCGAATCAGTTATTTTGGCACTCCACTTTAAATTAAGAAAGACAGCAGCAACTAACTTTTACCTGTCACTTCAAAACAGCACATCCAAAATCTTGCCCTTTTTCTCCAGTGGGTTGCAGCCTGTCTTTATTTAACCCACTCATCAGTTTTCATGATCCCTTGATATGCACAGTACTAAGGCTCTTTGGTTTCCTCCTAGACTAACCCCCTACAGAGTCTCTTACAAGTCTTATAAATGTCTGCTTTATCAATAGAAAGCCTGTCTTTAATGTGAGATAAGCACACCTGGCCTCATCCTGTACGGCACTCAGCACTATCGCGATGGCAGCTACCCCCACAAATTGTGTTGTCTAAGTGTGGGTAGTTCTTGCCCTCCATAATCCAAGTGCTTAAAGTCAAGATGGCATTCACATGCCATTTGGGATCAAGCAAGAGCATTCTGCACCTTACAGGATCATCACACAGCATCATCACAGCTAAATTTCAGTCAATAGCTCCTATTGACTTCATTAAAGCCAAACTACAGTTCTGAATACAGATGTTTTACCAGAACTTTGAAGAGACTTTTATTATTCATATGTCCTCAGGACATGAACTATAAAAAGCAGTGATGTGACTTTGTGTATTTGTGGTACCAGTACATTTCTGTTTCTCACTTCACAGACAACAACACACCTATGACAAATGTGGAATGCATTTCACATATATTTGGACTCAGTAGAAAAGTCAGAAGTAGATGTGACAAGGACAAAGGATTTTACAAACATGGCTATACTCTAACTTGCCTTGTAAAAGGACATTAAGATGTTCATTGCATGAAGGGATTGTATTATAACATGTTGGTTGGGATTTGAAACAGCCAGAAAGTATTGATGTCCATATTATATCTATTAACTTTAAAACAGATATTTAGAAATTCAGCACTGAATTAATTTCTAGAAATACTGGTGGGTAAAAATGTTAGTTAACCTAGCTATCAAGTCCTTGTTTTCTTCCACAGTGGTTTTTTTTTTATTTATTTACTTTGCATGGACTGTCACATGAATTAAATCATTTTAGGTACAAAGCAGTATTCTAATTAGTGAGACCACTGGAAAATATCATTGTATCCTTTTAGAAATCTTACTTTTTTCTTCAGTCATGGGGGCCAACATCTATGTCACTAGTAAGAGAATAAGTGAAGTATAAATTCCACATGAAAATGGAAATTTCCCCCAAGCAAACAAAACCAACAGGAACTGGGGCTCTGTAGTCTAAGGGCAAAATACTTTACAGGCACCAAATGCTGATGAGAGAACAAATAGTGACTTAAAATACTGCATGTAGACTGAAACAGTGGGCTCAGTTTGACTGATGGGATTATTTTGCCCCGAGTTTCTCTTCCTCCACAATTAGTATCCACAGCACAGGATACTTTGGATGTTCCTAGGCAGCTGAATAAACACAACATTAAGCTACTCTTTAGATAAAACATTTTTCTCACCTCCTTACATAATTAAAACTATTCACAAATGACCAAGATTTAATGACAAAAGAATTGTCAGCTCTTATTATCTGACCACCAATTGAATTCCCGCCCATACATTTGCTCCAGGTCCAACTGCACTGTGTCCAGTGAGATGTATTTCAAATAAAACTGCTCAGGATTATCTGCAGCTAATTTTGATTAGACAACATCAAAAGTTTGAACTTTCCTGGGTCATTTATCTCAGTGGTTAATCACCAGCACAAGCTAAAAGATTGGTCTGTTTTTTTAATTGGAATTTCTTGGCTTACCAGCAATTGGTGCTTGTTTTGCATTTAACCATTAGGATGCAGAGCCCTAAAGTTCCCAGTGGCTTTGTTTGCTTGCAGAAAATGCTGAATTTTTGATAAATCAAGCTGTATCTCCTTTTGAAAAATCAGACAGATTAAAGCGATTTAGATTCCTGCTACTAAGCACTTTTTTCAGCCCTCAAATCACTCAGAGTTTTATCCATGTCTCTTTTCAATATTTTAATATTGGTTTTTAAAAGTTGACAACAGAACTGAACAAATACCAAAATGAAAAGTAATAATCCTTAGACTGAGGTAAAGTTCCCAGTTTCTTAAGGATGGCATTAGCCTTTGTGGGAAATTAGGGAATTTTTTATGCAGTTCCTCTATAATCATAAAGTGCATTTTGGATTTCTTTCAAGGACACAATTCTTCTATGTAAGCTGCACACGGGCTTTATTCTGTATTTATGGTTGACATTTGACTGTGTTGGAATGCATTTTCCTAGACTGGGCCTAACTTACCAAGAGATTTGAATCTTCCCTTTTCTCCCCATTAATTGTCATTTCACAAATCTGGATGTCTTTCCAGCAATTACACTTAGTATATCATTGATGAAGATGGTGAGGTATTAGAGTCTTTGTCAAGCTCTGTGCATAATCTTATTTGATGGTCACCCTTTACTTGCTGAGATCAATGTGCGGAGTTTAAATTTTTGGGACATCTCTTTTTCTGACATTGCACAGTGCTTTTTTAATAAAAATATTCTGTAATACTGATACAGCGCCTGAAAAGAAATCTAAGATACTTCATTTGTACTTTCAATCTGTAGCTGCCAAGTTTGCATTTTCATCAGGGAATAAAATCAGGTTTGTTTGAGAAGAGCTATTCTTCATTGCATCACACTGATTGGTTTTAATTTAATTACAATTTTTTGTTAGCTGAAGTTTGCATCACCATCTTATTATTTTTCTGGGGATTGCTGTCTTGGTAGCCAGAGCTGTCTGGCATAGCTCATTTGTCTTTTGTGTTTGGATTTTTGGAATAACTCAACACTGTCCACTTTTGGCTGTTCTATAATATATTGAAATCAATACTCGTTGACTGACTCAACTTCACAGCACCAGTTTTGCACATTACTGTCTCAACGCCACTTTTATTACATCCTTCTCCTACCCTTTTTCAGGATGCCAACACTGAAGGACATGATTGGGGCATGGGTATGGGCATATGTTTCATATGAGAATTGTTTCTCTCTCTCTGAGTTTAGTGACAAATCCATAAGGAACTCCTGGAGAGCCTTCCTGTCATTGTAATCTCATTTGTGGGTTGGCACTGTGTGGGAGGGGAAGGAATTCTGGCTCGAGGTGACACACACTGGCACCATGTCACTTAGTATGCCGAGACTGAGCTGTCAGATACTGGTGTCCAAATTTGACAGTGGACAAAGAATGCTTTGAGTTGTGCAGGTATTCACCTGAAAGAGGAAGGCTAAGCCTATTTAACAGGATATGCAGTGACATGTGAGAGCCACAACTGTAGTTGTGCCTTGAGGGTGGAAGGGAACAAGAAAGGACTAAGTGATACCCAGTCTGCCAGTGCTGCTGTCAGGGCTGCTGTCTGGCTCATTCCCCCTTCTCAAGATCTTCAACAGTTTTGTTACAGTGAAGCAACTGTCCCAGCTCAGCACTTTCCTTCATACAGCTGATAGCTGTAGAGTTTTTAATCTTATCCTGAATGTATTTATCCTCCCAGGAAATATGGCCTGGCAAATAAGGGCATCCTCCAAAAGAATGCTGTCAGCCTCCTACTATAACCCTTTCGGAATAGTCCAATAGGAGTGGATCTTTACTTTCCAGTCTCTCAAATAATCCTACCGTTTTCCAGTGCTCATAATGCGGCATTTCTTAAAAGTATCACCAATATTAATTTTCACATATTTGCTGTTTTGGCAAGAGACTGAGATTTACCCATGTGGATCTTGCAGTTAGAGAAATACATTCTCATTAGGAGGATCACCAATTTTAATACCCAGCACGAACTTCTACATGTCAAACTTCCATATGCTGAAGCCTCTCCACAACACCAGGTGGGTAAGAAAGGCTTATAAACAAGGTTGAAAGGTTTTCTCACTTCCCAACAATTAATTACATATTTATCTTTTATATTCTACTCCACCTAGGAAAATATATTCAATGTTCAATGGAGCCTGGCCAAATATTTTAAGAGTATTTATGAACACTTATTCAGATTTCCAATAGTTGTCATTTCAGCAATATTCATGTCTCGTTCTTATTGCTGTTTGCCAGGATGAGTTTTGTTTGAATAAATATTTGGGAAATCACTAGCTCGTACAAACCCCTCTGTATCCACAGATAAATAAGGATGAAAATTGCTGGTGAAACAACTGCATTTAGGAAATTGAAGGTTTGTTCCTCAAACATTTTACAAAGAGAAGCAAGTGTTACATACATGTGGAACTTGTATGGGAAGAACTAGATTCAGCCTTCTTCTAGCTGGAAGGAGAAATTTATGTCTCTGAATATCCTCTAATATGCAAATCCAACAAACAAAAGTTTGTTTTCGCACACTTTTATACTACTTTCAATGAACTATGGCATACACCTAGATGTGGGATTCACAACCCCTGTGGATTTTTTTGGCTTTCTGAGAAATGTCATCTCAATAACCTAAAAAGACAAGATCTGATGGCAGTGCTGAGCCCCATTCAGGATCCATTGGACTCAGCAGAGGGCCACCAATGAACTTCAATGAGCATTGGAGCCTTACAGCTACACTTGCTCTCTGCAGCAGCACGAGACATGATCTTCTCTGCTTTGTCTACCAGAACTGCCAAATGCCCACGCTTACATTACTGCCAAATTTCCAAGGGACTTATAAATCATTGATGGCTGTTAACATAATTCAAATATCCTTTAAGAAATTAATTTGTTTTTAAAAATATTCAAGAGAGATTATGAATGAAAATTGTTTGAACAAACCTCAACACTATGGAACAAACAATATGACTTTTCAGTAAAATGAAATACCTGTAACATTGGTTTTTGACAGACACAAGCCACTTAGGCAGTGGCTCAGCAGAAGAGGAAAAGACAGCTTGTGATGCACAATACCCATGTCACAAAATGCTACTAAGACACTCTGGCTCTGTAAGTAGCACTGCCAGACTGTAAGTTAGATAATGGAAAACTAAGGCAAATCTTACATATAATTGATGAAACAATTCTGAGACATAAATAATAATAAATAATAAATAATAACCTACCATTCTTCAGATATGTGTATTGATTTATTTTTCATGTGTTTCATGTGTTACTCATTTGCTCATTGAACTCACAAAGGAAGAAGCAACTCTTGATTTAGTCTTAAGCCATACACAAATTGTTAAGACATAACTATCCAAAAAGTAGTCTGCAATTGTGACTATGCTTTAGTGATATTTGGACAGAAGAAAGCTGCCTGTGAAATAAAAAATCAGTAAAAGTAATGGTTAATTCAAAGCAACATTAATTATATGAAAATGAGAAAGCTAATTTCAAGGGCATTAAAAGGAGTAGCCAAAAGAGTGGAATATGAACAAATCCCATGAAGACCAGTCAGGAATATACGAGAAGCTGAGAGCAAAAAGTCCAAAAGGATCAAAAAAGCTGGCATGATAAAGCAGAAAAGTAAATTTCATCATGTTATTAAAATAAACAAAACAAAATAAATAAAAATAAAACAAATACTTTGAAAAGTCTAAGTTGTGTCCTAATGAGGGAAAGAGAACAGAGTATACCTTGACTATTGAAATATAAAACCAAAAAAAACCCAAGATGAAACAATTCTGAGACATAAAGGAATAGGATTTAATAACCCACCATTCTTCAAATACTCAAGAAATGGGAAACTTGCCTGATATTCAATGATAACCCATTACATAAAGAGAGCACTCAGGGAAGATAAAACCACAACAGAAAATGTAAATTAATTCTTTCAGTCTGCACTGCCTGCAAAGGCGGATAGGACAGTTCTCACACAAAGGTCATTCCATATGTAGGATAAAAACGAACCATTGTCTCAGAGTGCCAATAAAAGGTATTTTAGAACAGATCCAAATTCATAAGGTGGACTTCAACAAATTTCCAATACCAGCTAATTTTCTACTGTAGCATGTTAACACCAGGTAATGGGGCCTTAGCACATAAACAAGCAGTAAAGTAGAGCAATTTTATATTTTCACATATCAGTTTTCATTTTTAACTGAATTTATGGAGAGTAGAGAGGCATGAAGAGTAATCCAGTGAACAACAGACATGATATTTCTGCAGACTTTAGATGTTTCTTCACAAAGCCAATTGGCAGGAACAACAACATAACAGTATTAAGGTACAAATAAATAAATATCAGGGAAAATTAGCATAACTTTTCACAAAAAAACTACACACTTCAGAAGCTAATTAGACTTCTTTTTTGGAGTAGGTAACCCTATGAATAATACAATCACTACAGAGTACTTAGGATTTAAGAAAGCTTTTGATGAGGTCTCTTATTGAAGTCTCTGACAGAAATAGTGGTAATATGGGATACAACAGAAGATCCTGCATTAATAATTGGCTAACAGATAGGAACCAAAATGTAGGAAATAAAATCTGTGTTAATAGATTATGGGTAGCACGCATGAGGATAACCCTGTGTGTAATGGCCTCTGGAGTAAGCCTCACCATTTAAGAACAGGAGTTTGTGGTAATTTTAAGGTATTTTCTGTCAACATCCATTCAGTGCATGGTGGTAATTAAAAAAGTAGTGGACTACTGGAGGTTTATCAGGCAAGGTCTGAGAGCAATACTGAAATTGTTACCTCACAAGGGAGTTTAATCATGGGTTACCTCCACCCTGAATATTTAATATAGCTCTGCTTGCCCACTTTTCATATTGAAATTAGAAGTACAGAACAACGATTAGGATTAATAAATGACTAACAGTTTTGTATGAACTTCTGAAGGTTACAGTTATCAAGTAATAGTTTTAAGTGAATAACAGGAAATATTTGTTCACACAAGATACTTATTAATTTATCAGATTGGGGGAGAATTTCTTTACTGTGTTACTGAGCACTGGAACAGGCTGCCCAGAGAGGTTGTGGAATCTCCTCCCCAGGAAATATTCAAAAGCCATCTGGACAAAATCCTGAGTAACACACTTTAGTGGATCCCACTTGAGCAGGGAGGCTGGATGAGATGACAGTGGTCTGTTCCAACCTTAATTATTCTGTGATTCTGTGATATTCTAGAGACCAAAGTATAAATGATACAAAACGGGATTGGACAAACTCCTAAAGGAAACCTTTGTTGGTGGCTGGTAGACCTAGGACTTGGGAACTTGCTACAGACTAGAACTGTGGAGGTATGCTCTGTCCTGCTTTTGTTTCTTTTCACGTTTAACTTCTCAACAGCCAACTTTCTGCTGGCAAAACAGATTTAGAAGTTGTTCTTTAAGATTACATTAATAGTAATAGTAGTGTTTGAGGAAACACTATTGAAAAATTAGACTGCAAACCTTAGCATGTTACCCACTGGATGGTATTTGTCCCTTGCACCCCTCTCTCCAACCATCTCTGGCCATAACCCTTAGCATTCCTTAGATACCCACAGGTGAAAGGACAGTTTCTTTAAGTGCAATCTTGTCCAATCAGTTCCTGGCCCTCCAGGTCAGACTGCAGGCACAGGTGTTAATTACTGCCATCTGTGACAGGGGCTGATGCAGCAAGCACACCTGCCACCCAGAAGATAAACTGAAATCCCTCTATTGCTTTGCATGAGCACCAGTTAGTAACAACTTGATCAGCATTTTTCTGGGCTGCGTGTGGCAGGTGCAATACTTCTGGGCTCTCACTGCAGTTACCAGCTCACTGATGTATCAGACCCCTAAAGAATCTTTCTGAGGAACCTCAGCAAGCATCTCCATGTCGTGAACTACAGGTTCAAAGGTATATTTTAGAGGCATTTCCTCATCACTTTTTGAGAAAGCTAAGTTCATTTAACATTTTTAAAAGTCTTCGGTGAGACAAGAAACCTGCCAGATTTAATGAGGATTGTAGGACATAAAAATCTGATAGCAAGGACATAATGTAGAAAAAAATAAAAGTAAAGCACAAATGAACCCATTGTGCTGACTGATAAATATGAACTCTAGCAGTACTGCTGAGAAGGCAGGCACAGGAGTTCGATGAACCTTTTGAGCTGATTTAACTCATGCAGCTGCCAGTTGTGTAGTCGAGAAGCTATACGATTTGTGAATTTAGGAGTAATGCAAGGCAATATATCTTCAAGAAGGAATTTCTCCTGATCTCTACAGTGTTTGTCACCAACTATAATTTTTTCAACTTTAATCTATGTAAATAATTCTCCCTGCACCTTTTAATTAATACAATTAATGCATCCAATGTATGGATACTCATTTTGAAACTCATATCTGTTTTTCTTGGGACATATGCCTCTCCCTTTTTTCCTGTCACAAAGCCTCTGAAGATGGTTAGTTAAGCAACTTAAACACAAAAAAAAATAGATTGAAATATGCATTTATGGACACACATCTCAGCACAATTCATACCACTGCATGAACTTAACATTTAAGAGCATTTTTGTAATTTTTGCTATCTGTAGAAATATTGGCACACTCCAAAATTTCAAACATTTGAACTGGTATTCCTTATCATTGTTGTCTGACAATATTTTTATTAAAAAGTATTAATCCTTGAGTGACACCATAGAACTAATAACAGAAACACCTTCTGAGAAATTAAACACAATTTTATGAAAATTATTCCTTTGAGCTGTTTGATCAATATAGCCCCACTTATCTTTAAAAAGTTTATCTTCCAGCATATCTAAAGCTACTTTAATGGGTTCTACTGAATGAATTTATTTCTTGTGAAATTTGCAATAAAGTACAAGACTCACTCCTTTCCACCCTCTTCCCAACATAAATAGCCATGAGTTTCCTGTACTATGGATAGTGTGCAGCAGTCAGGTTATCAAAAAGTATTGTGAAGATAATATACTTACCATGAACTTTGATGTGAAAACCTTTACTGTTGTGCCATCTGCTTCATCATAGTTCATTTTAAGCCTTATATTCAAGAAAAAGGAACAGCCTGGCAACATGAATCTGATAAAATTTAATCAAGACCAGAAACCTCTCACTGTTCTCTAAAATTAATTTCTAAACAGTCCAAAATTGGTGCAATTACGTTAATAATTCCATTTCCAACGTTGTTTCTGCAAAGTCTGCATGTTAATCTGTTGGAATGGAAATTTTGTTTATACAGGGGTATTTGTACAATAAAGTGTAAGAATGGTCCAGAAATTGCAAACAGCATTCAAATGAATCTATGATGTATATTTAGATACATCTATGATATATATATTTTTTTTTATATATATATTTAGATACATCTATCTATGATGTATATTTAGTTTTCACAGAATCAAAAATCTTACGTACTTTTTATATGGCTAACAGGCAGGCAATGATTTAAATGAAAAGCCAGGTACAGGCGCTAGGTATTTCTATTTGCCTATCCAGAAGTTGTCTTCTTAGAAGATGAGGCGATAAAAAGACTACTTATGCCATCACCTCTCCTGCTCCATGTACAAGAGGAGCAGAGAGATTTAGTGGAGACTTCATGCGGATCACTAGCCAGGGTGCAGGTGTCTTGTGGGTTTTGGAAGTCAGTGTAACCTACAGCAATCTTATAACTATTCCATGTTTTCTGGTGGCAACCCCATCAATTTCTGTGCCTTCAGCAGGAAAGCAGCACAGCAGCAGTGCTTGCTATCTCTTGCCTTGCTCCACAGGCAGCCTGGGAGCTCTTCTCTAGGCTAGGAAGAAAGTGTCCCCTGTAATTCTTCACAGTGTTACCGAATCACCAGTGGCTGCCTGGTCTAAGTTGAGAACAATACCTGACTCTGAGGTTATCTTTCTAAAGACCAGAATATCTCACTTGGAAAGTTACCCTTAGCAAGCGTAGCACCATCTGCCCTTATCACACTAAGGATTGTGCCCAACTTAAGACATGAGCTTTTTGATACCTTTGATTTCCTTAGGAAGCTTTGGCTCAAAGTTAAGCATCCGCTTATGTGCATTTCAAGATAAGAATGACTTTCAAGCCTAAAACCTGAGATGTAGACACACCAAGAACTCCAACACTGAATTACCTTTGAAGAAAACTTAAAAAAATAACCTTGAAAATGCTTTGCATCTACTATATGAAGGTCATATGGCCTTCCACTGACAGATGCGCAGATTTGTTACAGCATTTAATGACTGTTGTTCACTCTTGAAAAAATTTACTCTCACGATGGGCAACTATGCTCACCTGAGATACATAATAAAATAATCAAACTCAGTAACTCCTTTCTTTCATCTTTAATGTGGAGTTTTATGTGTGAATTTTTATCTAAAAGGAGCACCATGCTATGTGGACCTTTGAAAACAGATTTTATTCACTACTTGAGAAGGTTTTACCCAGGTGCAATGTTTGTACATCTTAATAAATCACTGTGTAAAAAACACCAACAGGTCTGGCACATCTCCAAGCAGTTTCATGTACCAGAGTGTATAGACTGAGTGTAGTTACAAGTCATCATCAGTAATTAATTATCATATTGACACATGAAGAATAAACTTACATGTCAAATGCAAACTACTTAAAGACATCATCCTATATGGATGACTTCTTTATGTTCATCCTTATGGCACGGGTAGGCTTCAGGTTAAGAAACTCGGGCAACAAATTGTGTGGTATTCATTTGTGGTTATCATTAAAGCTGCAATTGTGTACCCAGGTATTGGTTTGGGCATTCAGCCAGCTTCAGTTAGGCTGCAGGAGTAGAGGAAGGGTAAGCAGAGGAGTTGGATGGTTCAGGATGGGAAAGGGCTCATCTCTCTGGGCAGTTTCAGTGACCCTGCCCCTCAGTGAGGAAGGAGGAGTGTGGCTCACTGACACAGGTGGTCAGTCAGCTCAGTGGTCTCACTGCATCCCCTTGTGGCTGGGCACCTGCAAGAGCTGAGCATTGTCCATCCCCATGAGAACCAGAGGTCAGGGCAGAACTAAGCAGCTTTTCTGCTCTGCAGAGGGGGCCAAACTGGATCTGGAGCACCTGGAAGGGGAGGAATTAACTTCTTCACAGTGACAACCTGTGCATTTCCTAGAAACATGCCCCTTCTTCACAGTCCCTGCTGAAAAGGTTCTCAGTGATACCCTAGAATTCCTCCCAGCATATTTTGCAGCCCACCATAAAGACAGTGTAGAGGCCTATGAGTAATTGTGGAGGAGGAATGTTTCTGACTACACTTTATCCCCTTATTTCCAAACATAGCATGGATGGAGCAGCTCTGCTCACACAGACTATTATTCAGAGTGGCTTTGTGTTGTCTGCAAAGAATGATTTTACCTTTAAAACACAGTGAATGCATGGGATTTGAAAAAACAGAAATGCAACAATTTGCACCGGTTTTCATGGATACTAATTTCACTTTAAATAGAAGGGAAAAAAAAACCTTTGGAATCAACTGAACAGCAATTGGGTGGGGGTCAATAACTTGTCTTTCTGGAAAGAAATGCAAAAGTTGAAGCTTGTTAGGTATTTTCAGTGACATTTTTGGCTTGAATTTAACAGTAAGGGAGTGGCAGACAGATTAATAATAAAAAAGTAAATCTGAATCTCAAGCTGCATGATCTGCTAAATCCCTGTGACCTTCCCTAAGAGGAGAGTGCTGCCTTGTGGGTTACCCCTATTTTCATAAGTATCGCTTCAAAGTCTAAAAATATCTTGCAACAATTATTTTTCGTCAGTCAGTAACATTCATAAAAATAGGTATCTAATTAAAATTCCTCACAAGCAATGACTGAAGTTGCTACTTTTAATGATCTTTTTTTAAAATGAACCTTCAGAAGGTGGTGTCTTTTCCAAAAGAGGTAAGGCCCACTGATGTTAACAGGAGTGGGACAGAGAGGCAGCCAGTCCCATGAGGCAACTCCTCAGGCACAGTGAGTTAGCAGAGCTCCCCAGAGTTAGCGGAGTGCCTTGAAGGGAGAGATGGCTATTTACATCAACAAAGAATTTACCCCTTTCGTGTTTATTTGTCATCCTGGCCTTCCACATGCTCTAATCATATCTGTCAACAATAGAGAATCTTAATAGCTCATGTTGGAGTCTTACTAGCAACTCATTTTCTCATCTGAACAGGTCATAAATGAACTGCAAATGTCAGGTCCCTGCTTCATGCTCTCATTTGTCCCCCAGCCCCATCAAATTGCAGCACTTTCTGGTTTTGGTGTCCAGATCAATCCAGTTCCCTTCTGAATGTTGTAAACATGGAACTCTTCCTGGAGATTCTTTTATTTTTTTGTTACAATATATATTCTTACCTCATTTTACTTAGTCATCTCTGTGAGAATGAAAGACATGAAGTCAGCTCATTAAGCAGAGGGAATTATAAATCAAATCTATACAAGAGATACACTCAGTTTGCAACTCAGAAGAGTTGCAAAGCTATAGCAATAATATGGTCAGATTTGCAATTTTTTACTTTAAAATCCCATTTTGAGGACCACAACTGGACCAGAGGAATATCACAATACTCTATCACAAGACTTTTTCTATCAAACGCAATTACTGCTGCAATTTATGTTGGTCCACCTAGCCTGGCTAAAAAACAATGTCTCCTCTTTAAAATAACCTTACTATTGTTATTTTTCTTTTGATATTTAAAATGAAGAAGACCTGTTGACTATGAACAGACTGTGCAGAGCGATAGCTGTGACTATTGCTCAAGCAGCGTGCAAGCACACTCGCCCAGACTTGCTGGCAGGTGAGCCTCTGCTGCCCTTTCCCACGGCACCTGGCTTTGCAGAGGCTACCTGGGCGGGGAGGGGGGGATTTTCAGGTTTCTTTCATCTCTGTTCGCACACCCAGGAAACCAGTTTACACGCAGCAAAGACAGCAGCGAATCCTGGAGTCCCTGCCGAGCCCTTATTCCGTTTTGCCAAACTCCCCGCGAGGGAAGCGACCGAGCGCCTCAGCCCCATGGACCCACCGGCCCCACGGACCCGGCGCGGCCCAGCCGGAGGGGAGAGGCTCCCCGCCCTAGATCCAGCTGCTCACATCTGTTAACTTTTATTTAGAAACACGCGAACCACTCTGTGTGCGAATGGGTAGGGGGCCGGAACCGCCGGGGAGACGGCCGATCTCTTGCGGGCGTTCCTGCGCCGCCTAGCCCCGCTCCCGCTGCCCGCAGCCGGAGGGCCCCTCCGCGCCGCCGGACCTCCCCCCCGCTTCTCCATGTTCGCCTCACGGTCTTCGCGGGTGGCAGCGGCCGGCGCTTTCCCGGGGCGGAGCCGCACCCCCGGCCCCGTGTCCCGGCGGATGACCCGGCAAAAGCGCGTCCTTGCGGAGCCGCCGCGGAGAGCGCAGCGCCCCGGGGCCGGCCCGGGGAGGCGAGGCTGCCCCATACCCACCTTCCGTGTGGACCGCGGAGACGTAGGTCCAGTTGTAACGCTTGACGATGTCAAGCATGGCCCTGGCTTGCAGCGTGTCGGAGGGGACCACCCTGAGGAAGTACTTGTACAGCGTTTTGTCGCTCAGGTCGATGCTGGTGGCGGAGTAAGCGATCTGGGGGATGTCGAAGAGCTGGAGTAGATTTTGGACTTGGATAGCAACTGAGCTGGAGCCGGGGCCGATGACCCCCGCGATGGGCTTTTTCACTCTGGTCTGGGGCTGAGTCTGCGAGTCGGAAATGCAGCGGGTGCCTCCGTCCCTGTCGTCCCTGATGGAGATGAGAGAGTCCCGTATGAACTCGATGCTCTGCTCCAGGGCCACAGAGGAGTGCCAGCAGGAGTCTCGGATCTCGCTGCCCAGAGTGATGTTAGGTAGGAGGACCGGGTCTGCATTAATTTTATCCAAAGTGTGAAACATGGCTTCTACTCTCTGGATGCCGTATTGCTCCCGGATTTCCCCGCACTTCCTCTCGGGCACTTTCTCAGCTGGCGGCTGGTGATGGACAGAGAAGAGAGCCCCGATGATGACATCCCCGTCCATCCGAGCCACTGACCGCTGTGAGGAGGCTGCAGAGAGAAGAACCTTCCGACTGCCACTCCTGGGCAGCACGTCCATCTCGAGGAGCAGAGCAGGGAAAAAGACCAGCAGCACACCAATCATTTTGTTGCACGATGTCATCCAGACCCAGGTTACGAATTTCAGGGGCTCCCCTTGCCTGCACATGGTTTAAGAACATGTAGGAAACGGCATTGGCTTCTCCCCGACGATGGCCAGGTTGCTCCAAATACCATCACAGCGAAGTCTCACAGCATCACTCTTGAAGGTGTCAAGACAGCCGTCATCCTAGTGACTTTTAACCTGGTGGCATAGAAATAGGGGATAAAACGGGCTAACCGGGAAATTGATGTCAAACCTGAGCTCAATAAAACAATCCTGCACAGTTAGAGATGACTGCTTTGCAAATGCCCAGGGCAATTTCCTCCGATAAGCCTCCCAACAAGAAGTTTCAAGAGGGATTAAAACATGTATTAATTTGCCTTGATATACGATCAGGCATACTCACATATGCTGAGTTTCTACAATCCTTTTTGCATCTGCTTTTCAAGCCAAGGCGGCTACTTCCCGCACCTCCAGCCAGAACACACACCCCCTCTGCCCCCGGGAAGTTTTAAAAGTTTCAGGAGGTAGGTAGCTCGTTGGAGAAGTGCCCTAGCCCAGCCCCAGCGGCCCCAGCCCTGAAAGCAGGGTGACAAGAGCTTCTTCCCTTGTGTTCTGATTACCCGAAGGCATCTTTCTCAGTTTAGACATTTCCTTTCTCCATCCATAATGCGAGTAAAAAGAGAAAGCGAGCAGTCTGCTCTGCCAGCCTCTGGAAATGTCATTTAAAGGTCAGCGAAGGGAGGAAGAAAGGAAGCACTCTACAGTTTAGTTTAACTTCTCTATGTGTAGGGGGCAAAACTGTAATTCAATCAAGGACACACACGTGAAAACAAGGGAAAATACATATTAGTTACTAAGGCAACCGCGGGCAAAGCCCCGATGTGCCTGACCGGCACGCCTGCCGTGCAGACAGGCTTCGGGCGGGGAGCGGCGGCGAGCCCGGCGTCAGGGCTTGGCGGCTTGAAAAGCCGCACAGGGAGGGAAGATGCCACCGCCGCCGCCGCCCGGGAGCGCGGCCGGACGGGTCCCTGTTGCACGACGAGCCGTCAGCACCAGAGACAGCGCCCGGCAGCCGGGGCAGTGACGCACCGCGGGCCCCAGCCCCGCTGTCCCCTCGTCCGCTATCTCCCTGTCCCGTTGCCCCTGCCCGTAGCCTCCTGCCTCGCTGTCCCGGCATCCCGCTGCCTCGGTGCTCCAGTGTCCCGCTGTCCCAGCCCCGCCACCGCCGGCTCGGCCGTCCGCCAGCACTGCGGGGCTCTTCCCCAAAACTTCTGCCCCCCGCCAGGCGCGGCTGCCGCGGTGTCCCCGCACGCACACACACACACCCCCTGCTCGCACACGCACACTCGCACACTCGCACACCCCTCCCGGGGCTCCCAGACCGCCGCGGCACGCACCGCCCGGGCTGGTCGCCGCTCTCGTCCCTCCCCGCCGCTGGGCAGGGGTGCCGGGGCCGGCGGGGCTGCGTGTGCGCCGAGCGGCGCTGGGGACTGGAGACGGTCCCGGGGAAGGCGAGGCTCCGAGGGGAGCCGCCGTCCTGGCTGCGCGTCCGCACCCGCAGGCAGACAGAGCCGCCCGAAGCAGGCTCCCGCGGGCAGCCCCGCAGCCCATCTCCCCGGTGCCATCTGCCTGCCCTGCCCGCCCCCCGGGCAGTGCCACGGCTGAGCCCCGCGGTCCGCTCGGAGGGTCACCCCTGAGACGTACCTGGCCGGGTGAGGCAGTGGCTCCCTGCCTGCTGGGAGCGGGCATTGGCGGCTCTCCGGCCGCCCCGAGCTGGCGCGCTGGCGGCGGGGCGATGGCTGTGGGCTGGGCGCGGGTGCCCTCTGTCTTCAGCACCGCTCCACCGCAAGGAAAAAAACAGGTCATCCCGGGCTCATCCATTATCTCATACAGAAGGATCAGTCATTTTCTCCCCCTCCTTAATTTTTCGGCTATTGTCTTGTAAACGAGTAAGGAAACATCACCCGGAGCACGCTGCGGCTGCAAGGGAGGTGTTGGCTCTCACCTCCCGTGGCTCTTAATTCATTTTCTTCCTGCCTCTATTAGCAAGAGCGAGAGTTAAAGCAAGAGGCTGCTAATAGATGGGGACCGAGACCACGCTCGGGAGACCCGAGACAATGAAACGTACCGGTCTGCCTCACAGGCAGGGCTTCGCTATTAAAGTAAATACTTATATCTGGGGGGGAAAAAAAAAAGAAAAAAAAAAAAGAAAAAACGCAACAAGATAAATCACCTGTAAGGATAAAGGTATAAAAGGCATTGAGATTGCAGTTTTCAGGTCAAGATGAACCTAAATGAAGCACGTGAGAGGTATGCCAGATTAAAATAATACCAGATTGAAAAATCATAATTCAGACGACCTGCTTGCATCCCTAACACAGGTCTCGGGTGTTTTACTTGACTGTACAAAAGTTAAAGTTAGATTACCTCCCCGCTGGGAACTCTATAGATATTTGCCCTACTTTTGAAAGAAAGAGGCAAGGACAAACATTTAACTATTGCTCATTCAGAGATGGGTTTGCAGTGAGCGCTGCCTCGGGGGTGTCTTCTCCTTGTGTCAATATCTGAGATGTTTTTACTGTCACACAGTCAGTTATTTGTCTGCATTGTGTTTATGCATGAGCTGTGTTATGGAGGACGCAGCCCAGGGGGTTGCTGGTAACCCTGCAGGTAATGTTTCCCAAGGAGGGAACAAGGGTCAGAGGGGCTGCTTGTCCTCTGCCTGTGGACATGAAGCTTCCCCAAGGTCAGCCTAGGGCAGTTCTGCCAGGGCCAGATCTGGAGACACATTCAGATGTGCACAAAAATGGGGAACAAATTCCCATTCACCCACGTTTTAATTATTAAACTTCAGTTTCTGCCCTTGACACAATGAACCTGCATCACGACAGAAAATTATTCCAATGCTTAAGTTTTGGGTTGCTTCTCTGCCTTTGGCAGGGAAAGCATTTGCAAATGCTCCCATTTGTTCTTCCCAACATATAGCACCCTGTAGCCTTCATCCCCTCTAACCTGGCACTCATAAAGACAGCTGGTCTTTATGCTGAGGCTCCTGCAGAGCTGTCACACAGAGCTCTTCCCTCTCTGTGATGGTCTGAGCTTTGCTAAGACTGGAAAGCAGGTCACTGGGTCCTGATGCCCAGCCATGGCTGCAAAAGTTGCCTCTCCAACCCCTGCAGCAGCAGGTGGGAGCAGGTGGAAACGGACAAAAGTCTGGGGCTCATATGAAGACACCTGGGATATCAAGCATCTTTAGGAGAGACTAGGGAAAGACAGCACTGGGACTGCAGTGGCTTTGATCTTCCCTGACCATCATAGGGGAAGATAAGGGTTTCCCAACCGGGAAGTAGCACCACTAGCACTGCTGTCTTTGTCTCACCAAAGAGGGCCAGAGTAAACTCACTGCCTTTTGTCCTTGACTCTTACACATTCTGATCCTGCTTTGGCCTACAGATCTAACATTTCTCCCCTCAGAAACAGTCCATGTCTCTGGTCCTACCACCTTCATAAATTTCTTAACATATGGTACTTTATCATCTGGCAACTATCTTTGAGGCACAACATGGGACTGCATTTTTTGCCGAGGTATGAGCTGCCACCAAGCAGGGAATCAGGGCAAAAGCAGAGCAGGGCTGGAGCTGTCTTGTAAGCAGTGATTGCTTTCCAAGGGAAATTGCCTGCTGTTGAATATTTTTTCTTTCTGAAATGAAGGACAAGTGAATAATTTTCATATTCCCATGTTACACAATTTAAAAATCACTTGGAGGTTGATTGAAATAGTCTGTTTTGATGGCATCCAAAGGGTTTTGTTCTGTTTTCTTTATAACATTTTATACAATGCCGAACAGTTTTTACTTCAGATAAAATCAATCATTAACATAAAATGGATGTTCCAGCATTTCATTTTAAAAAATCCTTTTTTTCTACTCCTATTTAATCAGAATTACCTCTTTCAAAAGAAGATTTTCTACAGCAAAAGTTCTTTTCAGCTCTTATAAGAAAGGCCAGTGTATTGTAGAAAATGGTTTGAAAGGAGGTTTGTTTAGAGAACCAACGGCTGAAGCCTGGAAATCTGGTTTGTTGAAATTCCTCTTTTGGTTTCCCTAATATGGCTATTCCCTCCTCTGTTTCTTACCAAGAGAGACAAGTCAGATTGACTGTCTAGTTGTGCAGACTCTCCAGCTAAATTATTGTGGAGATATAAAGCTATTCCATAAGGATCACTTCTGCTAAAATTATATAATTTTATTCTGCCTTGAAAACAAGCAGAAAGCTCATATGTTCCTGTCTGAAGTAAGTTGAAACATGTACCATTTATTTGATAAATTGTCTTCAGCCCTTTTTATTCTGCTCACTCAGCTGCATTCCTTTCCTGATTTACAAAAGCCACCTGCTATATATAAGCAGTGTGCATGCAAAACATGCATAAGTGGCCCACTGTTACAGACTCTCAATTGTTTGCTTGTGAACAAAGATTTAGAATCATCCTCATCATCATCTAGCAGGCTTGTTCAGATAAAACAGGGATTTAATCTTACTAATACATTCAACATATTTTCTCCTTTTCTCTTAGCAAAGTAAACATTTCTCATAGGTTTTTCTTTAAAACATGTGCCAGCTACAGCACCATTTTCAGCTCCTTTCTTGTATTTAGGCTTTCAAGTTGCCTTACCTGTAAGAAACAAAGCAAAAGCATTTTCAAGTTTTGATTGCTTACACTTATTTGCTGCAACTGCTAAGAAATGAACATAAATGGATCAATGTCTATATATATGGAGCTTTGTAAAAGTCTGATTGCTCAGCTATTCCTTGTACTAGTAGATCCATTAAAATTAAATAGGATTAACTCATGAAAGTTAGGACTCACTTCTGAGACACTTAGAAACTTGCAATAGCTTCTACACAAACCTATGACTATATAGGGTTACTTCCTCTCTGCTTTTCTTTTTTTTTTTNTTGAACCCAAGGATTCCTAGAAATTTGAAAGCTAGCATTGGTAGTCATCCAACACCCTCTTGTCCACTTGTCTCCAGTCACACTATCGTTAGCATATTTTACAGATTTAGGTGATTTTACATTTTAAAAAAAGTTCCTCCTCTGAGGTTTTCTCAGGAGGAAGGTATCTTCCTGGTTATGATTTCAGATGTCTTTCAAACAAATGTGAGTTCCAAATCAATGCAAAAATCAGTATTCAGGGATGTCTTGTAAATATTTTACACTCTCAGAGGATTATAAATTCCATGCAGTGATGAATAGAGCAGATTTATTCAGACATTCATCAGTTTTCTTATCTGACTAGCAAAGCTGTTAATAAGCTAAGAGTAATTCTTTCCACATTTAAAAACAAGTAACCGATTGCTTTTATAACTCAATATTAAAAAACTTCTAGCATAAGTACTTTGTGCCAATTGCTAAGGAGAAAGACTGGGAGAACATGGTCCAGAAGACAATGGGCCTGGTCTCTCCTCAGAGGAAACTCATCTCACAAATGGTTTCCTTGCCACAAGCCTGTGCCCTCCAAGCAATGGCATGCAATAGTCAAAGACAGCTGGTTTCCATTCCTTACAGAGAGGGCATGCATCTCAAATCTTGAAGGTTTCCTGGGCACCTGCTCTTGCGAAACCCAGTGATAAATTTTGGTGGTCTTATGCAACGGGGATGCTCTCAAAGAGTGAATGAGATGTCAGCTGAATGTCTTCTTTGCTAAGCAACATGACTGTTGAGTCCTGGATAATGTTTAAAATCATTCCTGTATTTATTTCTTAACTGCAAAAATGTACTTAGGGTGCCCCCTAGGCCAAAATACTACACGAGGTTTAAAACATCTGCTTACACCAATTCTATCCAGTGCAATTACTTTTGATAAAACTCCCCTGCACTGAAATCCTTTGATTTCCCTGAAATTAACCCCTGAGAAACAAAATGAATAAATGGATAAATCTGTGCTGGGATTTGCTTACGCTACATCAGGCCAAAAAGAAAAGTACGTTTCAAAGTCAAAGGTCCACAGTTCCTGAGCTTCAGACTCTCAATTTAAAATCCACGGACTTCTAATTTAATTTGGAAATGTCAGTCTGAATCATTCTGCCTGAACTCACCAGACAGGGACTTATATAAGCGTGGAAGGAGAGATAGTACCTTCAATATATGGGATTTGATACATATTAATGAGACAGGTCTACTCAATTAGATTGTAACTAACAGGACAAGGAATTTAACAAGAAGTCACCAAACTTTATAGAGACAGATTTGGCACTCTGTGGGAAATATGGGAGCTGAAGCATCTGCTAGCCAAATTTTCTAGTGATTTTCAAGGACAGCTCTATGTAAAGCCATCTGCAGGAATTCGGTCTGGTACCACAGAAAACTGGTAACACCTACATATGGGAAGGAAGTCCTCGCTGTGTAGAAGGTGTTCCTGCTCTCTCCTGTCGTCTCGGCTTTCAGGCTGCACCCGTGGATGAGAAAGACCTTGGGCTGCAGATTGCAGTTACAAAAGGAACGAGTAACTTGTGAAGATCGAAAGTTTACTCAAACAGTACAATGTAACAACACATCTCTGCACTGCTCTGACAGAAGATGCACGCAGCTAGTAATTTCTGAAATTTTCCCCAAGACTACAACTAGTACTGAAGAAAACAGCTCTGTGTTTACTAGCTGTTATTTGTGTCCTTCATTTCTCCACACTGAGACCTTACAGACATTTTGAAAAACAAAAAGCAGAAAAAAAAGTATTAAAAATCACAAATATCAGAGATGGAAGAGGCTAGCAGCCTTTTCAAAATGAGGATCTTTTACACATGACTAAAGAATCAAAGGAAGTGTTACAAATACAAGTTTAGCAATCAAACAATGTGTGACAAATATCTGACATACTTTAAAAAACCTTTCCATTCCCAAAAATAAAAAAAAAGAAAAAAGAAAAAAAATCCCAAATTAAGATGCTGCATGTCAATTTTCCCATTTGCAGTCTATCATTTTTTATGTAACACTATATACAGTATGCTTTATCACCTTCCCTAAATACCTATTTTTGAAATCTGCAATAGCAAATAAAAAAAGGAGGAATGGAATACATTAATGACTAGTAGGATTTTGTGGTGACCTTTAACTGAAATGATCTCATTTTCTACACTGCACCTTCTTTATGCAATTGTTCAGGATGGATGAAAAGGATGCCTTAAAATCCCTGCTTGCAGGCTGGTCAGATTTTATTCACTTTTTTCCCGCTGTACCTGGTTGTAAACAAACTGAAGCACTGTCAACAGGGGGAACTTCCAGCCTATTGTTCCAGTTTCACAATCATTATTATTTCATTATTTTTTCTGAATGTAGGTAATGTGACAGAAACATCATTGTGTAGTTACTCAATAAAATAATGTAAATCTGTGCTGGTTTGGGCTGGGATAGAGTTAATTTTTTTCACAGTAGCTGGTGCAGTGCTGTGGTTTGGATTTGTGCTGGAAACAATGCTGGTAACACAGAGATGTTTTTGTTACTGCTGAGCAGGGCTCACACAGAGCCAAGGCCTTTCTGCCTCTCACCTCAGAGGGCTGAGAGTGCACAAGGGTTTTGGAGGGGACACAGCTGGGACAGCTCACACCAACTGACCAAAGAGATATTCCAAAGCATACAGCATCATGCTCAGGATATAGAGCTGGGGGAAGAAGGAGAAAGGAGAGTACATTTGGAGCAATGGTGTTTTTCTTCCCAAGTGGCCATTACACTTGGTGATGGAGTGATGGAGCCCTGCTTTCCCAGGGGGTGGCTGGACACCCATGGGAATCAGGGAATTAATTTCTTATTTTGCTTTGCTTCTGTGCATGGCTTTTGCTTTCCCTATTAAATTGTCTTAATCTTAACCCATGAATTTTCTCATAAAATACCAATAACACTGTATTAATTTGCAATATAGAGCTATTATCACAAAGCAAGAATCTGATACAACACAACAAGGATCTGATACCCAGAAACAGAACAAGGATATGGTGTACAAACTATGCTTCTCCAACTATTTGCAAAATACTTTGCTTTTCTGCATCAACAAAAAAAGTTGATGCAGAAAAGCACCATTACTACAAAATGAGAGGATAGTTCACAGCATTATAAAAATAGTTCTCACTAAGTGCTTACACATCTTCTGACATCTTCTGTGCTTTAAAAAAAAAAAAAGAACAGTATCAGATGGCATATGTTTCTTTAAATACTCATTTATAATCACCATAAGGAGTTGCCCTGATAACAGAAATTGCACAGACTATCATTTTGACTTTCTATCCAAGGAATGCATTTCTGGAAGCATTTCATTACTTCAGGATCTATTAGAATCATTGCTGTAGCTCTCTTTCCTCTCATTGCCCTGACAGTATGCTGCTGTGGCTTTGATGACACATTAATTGCTTTTTCTCTGTGATTTCCTTCTGGTGCAATGGCTGCACTGTCTCACTGGCCACCTGCCACTGCAGGGATGCCAAGACCTTGATCCTCACTGGGTTGCCTGACTCCTCAGCTAGTTGTTATAAGTGCTTGGCCATTGGGGTGTTTCAAATCCCAGCATCCCACTTCCTCCAGAATCAGACATTCTCAGTCTTGTCCACCAACGTAACTCTATTTGAATTAACATTGGATTTATCACAAAAATTGCCTTTATTAAGGCAGGAAAAATAAACACCAAGTGTAACACGACCATTGGTGATAAAATGGTCCAGCTGTTCCAGCAGCTTGAATTCATTGACTGTGAATGCCTGTCCTCAGTAAGTACATTCAAATGTTTTTTATCTCGAATTTCCATCAGCTAGTTGCCTTTTGTCATCCATCCATAAGTAGGCATTCTTTCATTTATGTCTCCAGTCCACTTATGATTAATTGCTCATGTTTGGTTCACAGATTAGATCACAGAGCTCCAAACATCATACTTGGATGTTTGCTCTCCTGCATATCTTTCTTAACCACTATTATAACTTTTTGGCTCTACCTGAGCAAAACATGCTCACAAGGCATTAACAGATCCTTTTTCTACAAATATCGAAGCAACAATGTTCTGAAATACCAGACCCTCTCATATGCTTTGAATAGGACATTAGGAATGTGTCTAAAATCACTAGTTTCTTTAAAAAACTCTTACTTACTAACTGTAGCCATGGGGCTGAATTGAAAATGATCAAAAAGGAAGGCCAGGAGCAGTGAAGAAAACTCAGACAGAAGAACCTCACTCAATTAAAGAACACTTTTATTTTCTTTGTCTGAGGAGATAAAGCTAGCATGTTAACCGGGCCTTCTGCTTCCACAGCCCTTCCTGACAAAATACTAAGAATATTCAGTATGCGATTGGAGAAAAAAATTCACTGAAATTTGAAAAGGACTCAAAGGTAAATACATTTGTTCAAATTTTTGAATGTTGGTAGTCAAACATTCATGTCAGAAGTATACTGACATAAATACCCACAGTGGGAGACAGACAGGTAAAATTCTTTGCTCTGAGGGAAGTGAGGCACTGGTAGAGAGGTACAGGTTGTCCAGAGGAGCTGTGCGTGCCCCATCCCAGCAAACATTTAAGACTCAGTTGAATGGGGCTTAGAGCTACCTGGTCTAGTGGAAGATGTCCTGGCCTAGGGCAGGGGGCTTGGGACTAGGTGGTCTTTAAGGTCTCTTCCAACCCAAACCATTCCATGATTCTATAAAATAACCAGCAGTTGCAACCAGGTGCCCAGTCAGCACAGCTCTGGGCCAGCTGCAGAATGGGGTGTCTTTGTCCTGGGGAGCTACAACTGTGTCCTCATGAGAGATGACTTTCAGGGATGGAGGATGGAGCAATCACTAGGCAGGCTGATGATATGTGCCTGAGTACTAGGTTTGTGTAGGAAAGTGGGGTCCTCATGGAACCACTATTCCCCTCATGTATGTAAATCACATGTAGATGATCAGTTATAACTCACAAGGTGATTCTTGAAACTTGTTCAGTCATGAGCAGATGAAGGTACAGAAAGAATACATGGCTGAGGTGCTGTGTTGTCATACTGTAAATAATGGTCATAGGTAATCAACCCTTGCTTCAATAAATTAAGAGAACTCACAAAACAGAAAATTTCTAAATAGCAGTCAGTTGCTTTGTTTCGAGAATGTCCTCATATACGTGATGATTCTACGTAAACAGTGTATCCTTGTGGTTTGCAAATTTTCTGTACAAGTCTGTTGTGTAAACACATACTATTTTCATGGCATATTCTTTATTTTTATCCTAGAGGATGTTTTCTCAATAACTATAGTATGTGCTTGTTTTCACAGCATATGCCTGTTTTTGTTTCCTCTTTTCTTAGCAACAGCTTCTAAAAAGACTCTTTTCATCTCAACTTTTTATTTAGCTGCAAACCATAAGTCCCCAATAAATTAACCCAAACCAGCTCAACCAATTTGGCAGCTGCTGTCACTACAGTAACAGACAGCTATTGATTTCCATGTCTTGATTTAAATTCAACTGATACTTGCTTGTGCTGCATATAAACACCTTAATTCCTATTGTGTTTCTGATTTCTAAATAATACCTGCACTTAGTTTATCTTTTCTTTAGCTGGCTTTTATTTTTCTCTAAATTCCAAACACTGTCAACAGGGGATGCAAATCTGCACATCATTCTTCCTTCTTGCTCTCCTTTACCAGAAAATGTAATATGCACCACTCAAATTATACATTTTTAACCTATTTTCTAAATCATCCTAAAATTCAATTCTTCAGCCTAAATATACATGAAAAGTCTTCTCCGTCTGCTTTCATTTTGTGGCTACATGTAAATAGACTGATGACACATAGAGTCATCACATAAGTATACATAAGTACAGAACTTAATCCTAAAGAATATTTGGACATATGCTTAACTCCACTGTCATTTAACACAGCTTTGAAGTTTGTGCCCTCACTTTTTTAGAAATTGAGGAGGAGGGTAAGGAGAGGAATCCAGGGATATGTAGTGAGAAGACTGCCTTCAGCTTTGATTGTGTAGTCCATTTTTAATTTAGTTTATTCATTTCTAATACAGTAAAATTAAAAATTACAATTAAAAAAAAAAGGCTGCCCAGTAAAAATTCAGAGGAAGTACTATTTTATGAAGCAAGGACCACATGTGTTTTCCCTGCATCACAGCTCTGCCTTCTGCCTGTGCATATACTTTCTAGCTCAAAACCCTCACAGCTGAATTGACAGAAATCTTGGCCCGTTTGGTGTCACAAGGAAGACCTGATGCTCTAAGACCAAAGCTCATAGTGGCTCCTTGAAGTTGCAGGGTGCATGTGAGAGTGTGGCAGATCTCTAAGTACTGTCAGAAAAAGAGTCTCTTAACACTTCGTAGTTGTAAATTGTACTTTTTAGAATGCTGAGATTAAACTTCTTTATCTCTTTTTCCAATTTAAATATCTTGGTTGAAGATATGAAATGTGGGTGAGAGGAAGACATTATTTAGTTGGATGCTATTTTTAATTTCATAGTGTAGATAATGTATTCAGAAACCTTCTTTGAAGGCAATCTGCATTCAATGCTAGTAAAGAGTATCAAATCTTTACACAGTTTATGGAATAATTTTGATTAGATGCAGTTCTTACTCTGTGGACAGAAGCATACAATACCTACAATAATTATGGTAATTGTGTATTGGAAGTCAGCTATTCAGAAGAAAACTATTTGTTTAGCATATAATAGTTTAGACCTGTGAGATAGGGAAGTATCTGCAGTTGAAGGACAAAAATTAAAGACTGCTTGAAAGCAGGTTGTCCTTATGTTACTTCACTTTATACATACCTTAAAAGATCTCTCAAATTGAAGTTTTCTTGCTCCAAACAACACTAACTTCACCAGAATCCCTCAGAAATGCAAGGCATGAATGGGGAACATTTAGCTTGGCTCCTCAGGAAACCACCTTGCCTGTGCAGAAGCAGTTCTGAAAGAGGCATATTGCCTGGGAAAGGTGGAGCCAAAAAGTCAAACCACACCAAGCTCTCATCAGGCAAACCAAACCAAAGCTGGAAAAATTTTGGCTGGGTGCAACCATTTCAAACTGGACAAGCTTTCAAGTCACAAGAAGCTGAAACAAAAATTCTGTAAGGGTTTACTTGGTGTAGATGCTACCTCTATTTCCCTCCTTGAATGATGTTGGGTTTTTGGCTTAAGAATATGGAGCAAAAATTTTGAAACAAGACCAGAAGCTGCAATAATTCTTCCAGAGTTACCAGGGTAGCAAAGCAAAACACAACTTGGCATCCAGGGTCACTTTTGGTGGATAACTGATAAAGAGTGGTGAGTGGCTGCCTCTCGGCAAATAACCTAACCTTTCTGCATTACCAGAGATGTGTCTTCAGGTGTTCTGACATCAAACTCATCAACAATGCCCTGATCTGTGCCAAGAGCAGGACTGACCCCAGGGCAGCAGCAAGTGCAGGGAGCTCATCGGACTCTTCTCCTTTCTAGGATCCCATCAGCGGCTGCACAAGGCACTGCCATACTTCTAGTCATTTGGGTTGAAACTGGATAATGCAGGTATTTCCCACCAGGTTTTGTGGAAGACTTACTGACAAATGTGAAATGTAGTTTCCAAGTACAGGTGAAAGGAGAAACCACCCTTGGCCTTGGCACCCTTGTTACTCTCCTTGTGGACCAGATATTGCAGGGCTCCAAGGAACTGGTGGTGGTGGGAGATTCCAATGGGCAGAGCCTGGCAGCCAGGGCCCATCCCATCTCCCCAGCCTGGGAGGAGTGACCAGGGAGGGTCAGTCAGGGTTGGTGGTGGCCCCGGGGCCCTGGCAGCAACATACAAACTTATGCTTTGGGCAGGAGCCAGAACTGTTGCAAAATTGATCAGCCATAAACAATATGCTTACCAAGCCAGCGGATAAGCATTCCTTGTTTTGCTGATATCTCTACACACAATATTGTAGTATTGTTATTTATATCCTATAACATCTTAATCATTTATCGCTCTCCATCTGTGCTGCAGACCCAGGACTTCATCAGCTAGGAACATCTGCAGGTCCATAAGCATCCCAAGAGAATATTTTTGCAAAATGTTTGTATTATGTTCCTATTGCCTACAGAAACCATGCTAATGAAAAGTAATACTTTGTTGGAAAAAAGGGAAAATATTTATTTTGTTCTGACCCCATTACTTTCTCTCACAATCATTTTTCAAATGAAAGCCTGTTCTCTCATGTCTCGGTTGCTTCCAATTACCTCCTCAATTAGAAAGGTTTATTTTTACTCAACAGGGTCATGAGATGTAATATTTCATTTTTTCATTGTGTGACAAGGTGGGCTTTTTTTTTCCTGAGACTGTGTTCAGTGATGCACAGTCATTTCTGCTGACTCATTTCCCCAGTCAGAGAATGTGGATGCTACCCAGCCCAGCTAGGAGGCATGAACAGTCCTGTGGTACACAGATGGGGCACCATGTAGGAAAATGCCTTAGAACAAAACAAGTAAAAAGAAAATGTCCTAGAGCACTGAAAGCAGGAAGGACCTGGACTGAAGCATGGTTTATTATTGACATTTGTGTACAAACTTTGGAACTGTAGAGCTACATAATAGGTTATGCGTCTACCCTAGAGAGAGCAGAGCAGACACAGAATTATTTTTTGTCATTGTATTACAGCTAGAACATAGTCCATTCATCCGCGTTTGGTTGGATGGGGAAAGGCAAAGTAGAGAGTAATAACAAGAAAATATCTACAGATGCTGAAGATTAAAGAAAAATATAAAAACTCAGTTACAAGTTTCTGTGATTTGAAGTGGCAAATATGTACAGAAGTACCAAAATATTTAAATTGCTTGCACCATTTGTGCTGGTGATAAGCCGCAAAACAGACCTGCCCATTTAAGTGGGCCATTCCATCAGCCCCTACTAGGCTGGGCTCCCTGTGGTATCACACAGGAAAACAAAACAAAACACACATATGAAGACCCAAACTAACTTCTCAGTGCTCACTGCTCATTGCATTTCTGAATTTTAGTCCAAAGACATGCAAAAATATAGTTTGACTAATAAGCCTAAGTGTATGTATATTCAGAAATACAATGACATTTATACCCAGAGAAAACATCCTTTCTCATTAGTTAAGGTTCTTGCCTTAGTGAGTTAATGCCCCAGGCCAAAGTAAAATCTCAGCTCAGGGATGATCCAGGCGCCTTTCTACTACAGACTTGCTCCAGGGACCCACAGTGCCCCACAAGACAGGGGGTCTAGAGGCTTCTGCTCCCTTTACATTTCTCCCTGAACAGCAGCATCAACCTTGTATCACCACACTTGGGTCTCTCCTGTTCCAGATTTACTGCACCTTTCAGGGAATAAGGCACCAGGTCCCCACAGCAGCAAAAAGCAGCCAGTTCTGCTGCCCAGCTGAGAACTGCCTGGCTGTAATTCCCCTGTGGCTTAGTGTCGCAGAGTATCCACCTCCCTCGGATCCTGCAGAGAGAAACAACCCTATGTCTTCCATCAGAAATGCTGCCTGGCACTAGCAACATCCAGGTGAGGCATAGCTCCCCCGAAGCAGCAGGCAGTTTGCCGACAGCTTTATGGCATCTCCTCGGCTCTTCCGTGCCCTGTGCAGTCCGTGAGTCAGCACTGCCTGCCCTTGCAGCCCAGAGACAGAGCAAATGCTGGGCGGTGCACAGCCCCCTCTGAAACCTGCTGCTTTTTCTGACTCAGGTCCTAACACAAGCGGGCTCGAAGGTGAATTTTGGGCAGATAATTAAATATCCTCTGAATAGAATGATTATTAACCTGCAATGAAGCTACATCAATCTTTATGTACTTACTCTAACATCAAACCTTGTTAAACTCAAAGAAAACATCTGTGGAGTCAGATTTTCATCTGTGTGAATAAATACATTGATTTCTGGCTTGAGAACTGCAGATCTTTCTATACTTCTAAGCTGATAAATCAAAGAAATAATAACCCTCATGAAGTTCATATTTTCTTTGACAGAAACTACCAAGACTGTTTATCACTTATTTATGAGGAAAGAGGCCAAAATAAAATTGTTCCAGAAGACTGCACATTTTTGTTTCAAATTCGATTTGATTTGCCTTTTTATCCATATTATAAAACATAGATAAGAATTTTGCAAGCAGTTTTGGTTTGTTTAATTTTTATATTACAGACCAAGTTATGAATTCAAATCTTCTCTTGCCAGAGTGTGAAAATCAGCCTTTTTAACTGCTGAGAAATATATCTCTAATAGATAATGTCTGAAATACCTCTTTGTTGTAAGCATCCTTCAGCTTTCTTCCAAACCACTGTGCCCTGTATTATGTTACAAAAATCTATATTTTGAGCCTAAATTTCCAAATGGTTTTACTGATTTTATCATAAATATTTTATTTACTTAATTCCAGTTTTATTAGAAGGTTTGTTTTTTCTCAGGAACTGCAAACTTTTCCTTTATGCATTTTTGTCACATTAAAAAAAAAAAAAAAAAAGGCTTAAAAGCAATGAAAACACCTTATTTAGGTATATATTTAAATAACTCCAAGAACTGGATTCCAAATCCTACATAGTAACTCTAGACAATGTCCTAGATGCAATGACATGGTTATTTTTTTTCTGCTCTATATTTAGGTAGTCTTTTGAACTGTCCTTTCTCTTGGAAAAAGGGAGATGGGCTTAACTCCTACCAGTGACAGATCAGCTGCTGCTGTCAGTCCTAAGGTCAGGTGTATCACCTGGTTTTCACAAAACCAGCACGTAGCTCAGCTGAGTGGCAGATGGACAGGGGTGTACAAAATTGTGCGTACACGTGAGCTGAGACAGATGGCCCAAAGTGTGTTATTCCGTGGGGTGCAGGTAGATTCCCCCAGGAGATGCTATGATAAGAGGCAGAAGGGCACGGGTGATATGTTTAACTTCTCTGTTTTGAGGAAATGGAATAGAGTGGAAGGTCTGAAGAAGTGAAAATGAGGAGACTTGCCATCACAGCTCCATGGTATTTTTTGCATGCTGAGCTCTTAGCTTACTGGCTTACACAATTGCTTCTGGCACATAATAACATACTGCTCTTTGTAGCTCTCCAAAAAATATTTAAATCCTCCACTTTTTTGCCCAAAGCAGCATTCTGCACTGTGGATGGTAGCAATTACATGATAACACTTTCAAAGTCCCACTATGATAGTTATATTATTTTCTGTTACATGTACCAAACACTATGGAAGTTGGGTAAGAGCTTAACCTACGAAAATAATTTACTGCCAAGGCACAGAATACTGCTTAGGATTTTATTAATCTGGAATAGACTGGAACGATATTATGCCTCCACTGGGGTCCATCTTTCCATTTCTGTCACATGGTGATTTTTATCAAAGGAGCTCAATAGATTTTTCCTGCTAGTTAACTACCCGGGTAACACATCAGTTTGCTGAGGCATAGCATAACATACAATCATTGTAGTGCAGGGAATAGAGTCTATCTGCCTTCAGTTTTATTCATTTGCTACAAACATTCACATTTCCTGCCAGAACCAATTTGGGGACAAATACAATTTTGATTTTCTTTAGAAGATTTCTGCTTGCCTTTGCAACTAAAAAAGGGCTTTAAAATACCACAACAACTAACATGCTGTTTTCTCCATCCTTCCTCAAAAAAGAAACGCTTTGCAAACTAGCACATCTCCTGATTTTATTTGCTTACTCTTTCTGGGCTTTAAGAGTTGCTACTGGAAGCATAGGGGAATTTTTATTCATAGGCAAGTGAGGCTATGTTCTCAAGTGTGGTCAAAAAAATTACATGGTCTTATTTTACGTCATATTCTCTTCTCTTTATACTGTTCCTTTTTATTTTGTTAGATTAAATGGCAATTATCTTCTTTCATGCACTGAAGTTCTTTAGAACAGGAGAGAAATTACTGGGTGCTAGTCGCTAGGATCCTTAGTCATTAGCTGCTGAATAGAAACAGGGATTTTTCCACCTGCTCTCAACCTTATTTCAAAATAAAGGTTTGTAAGTGGTTAGACAGAAAATCAAAACTACTTCAGACAAAGGATGGACACAGTGGGTGGAGACCCTTTTGTATCCTTCCAGGAAATGTCTCAAACACTCCTATGGAGCCACAACAGCCAAGGTAACAGTCAGGTGTTCCATGAGATATGCCATGAGATATGTAGCTAAGAGATTTCCACGAGATGTGTGAATGGTATGCTGAGGGGAAGGTGACCCTTATCACTGCAGTCAGCTAGAACAGGGAGTGATGCTAAGATGCCATGGCTCTGTTCCACCCTTCCACGAGACCTGCAGTCTTTGTAATCCCTCTCTTTGTTCCTCTACATATAAATTGTTCCTTTTATATATAAATTGACTGCTCTGCTCCCGCTTATGGTGGCAGCACATAAGTCTCACCTCCACTTCTTCTAAAAGTATAAACTGGCATTTGAAATCCTTCATGACAGAGGTTGACAATACAATCCCCTTACAGACAAATCAACAGGCTTGCTCCCCTTTCTTCCCCAAAGCAGGGACACCTCTTTGGTAAGATTTGTGCCTCGTACTGCATCGGAGTATACTCAAGAACTTCAGAACGAGCACTCCTGACACACCAAAGATCTCCATTATCCAGCTCTACGCTGGATCCAGGAACGATGATCTCTCTCTCTTCCCCCCTCTTTTTTCTTTCCTCTCTCTACTTTTTACCCACCCTCCTCTTTCCCCTATGATATTGCAAGGTTTACCAATACAGCCTTTTGCTAACTGTGTGCCTTCATCTTTGAATTAACAAATGTGAATTTTTCTTCAAATAAAATTGTTACTTGTTAAATGGCCTCTAGTGTTGTCTCACTACATCTTTACCCAAAAGTCCTAAGGGGTCCTGAGTCTTGACCCAATAAGTGGGCAGGGAGAGCTTCTCAGCTTTAGGCCAGGAGGGGTTTGAGCAGTGCCAAGACAATGGCTACCTGGGAAAGGTCAGAATTTGACCATTACCCTGTTTGGAGTCATCACCTCCTTCCCTCAGCAGGAGGACCATGACAAGATTGTTTATCCTAAGAATTAGGAAAGATATTTCTTACCAAATGAGGGTGAGAAAAAAAGAGAGGCTCAGACAGATGTCATGCTAAACAGGCACCCTCTTGGGGCCATTGCGTTTTCCCTCTCTTCTGAAAGCAGAAATGTTCCTTTTGTGCTTACTAGTTTTCATGACATATAGATGAGGAAATAAAGTTCAGTTTCACAAAAGCTTTTTATTATAACTCTTTAAAGACCATCATCGCTACCAAAGAAAGCAAAAATTCCAATCCAAGAGAGGAAATTGTTAATAGAAGACATGAACAGTAAAGAAATAGAAAAGATAACTAATGGACAAGGACTCATTAAGAGATTCATGGCCCTGTGAACAGCCCTGTAAATGAGCCTGTGAACAGAGCTCACCGAGGCATGAACCATTGTCTGCTATTTCTGAAAGCGTTATGGAAGTGTATGATTGTCTTTCCCATTTCCCGTTGCTGGTGGAGTCCAACTTCACCAGGTAGAGGAGGGTGAGCAGCAGTCACTTGTGGGACTTTCTCACAGCATCAGGTCATCAACGGCAGATGTGGGACACTCGCATCAGGAGTCAAACCTTTGATGTCCCTTGCAGGGGGACTCTGTGCTGCCCCAGACTTGACAGAACACCCCCCTCACCTCAGTAACTGCAATGGAAGTTGTCCACGTGCTGCCCTGACTCCTGCCACCAAGAAAGCCAGTTCAGAATGGGAAAACTTGATACTCACATCTTACAACATAAACCTGGATGTCCTTCCTCTAATGAGAGGTGCCTACCCAGGTATATGGATGCATACCAGTAGTAGGAAGTGAAAAAGGGCAGCTTCACAAATTCCCAGTGAAGTGCATTACTTCAGCTGCTCACTATCCTACGGATTGAATTAATAGGCATCCTGGCCCGTATCAGCAACAGAGCAGCCAGCAGGAGCAGGGAAGTGATTCTCTCCCTGTGACTTGCCACTGGTGAGGCCACACCTCGAGTTCAATGTTCCCTTCTGGGCCACTCACTTCAAGAAGGACATTGAGGTGGCATGTCCAGAGAAGGGCAACAGAGCTGGGGAAGGGTCTGGAGCACAAGTCTTATGAGGAGCAGCTGAGGGAGCTGGGGGTGTTTAGCCTGGAGAAAAGGAGGCTCTGGGAGGATCTCACTGCTCTCTACAACTCCCTGAAAGAAGATTGTAGCTGTGCAGAGGTCAGCCTCTTCTCTCAGGCAATCAGCAGCAGGATGAGAGGACATAGCCTCAAGCTGTGCCAAGGGAGGTTCAGGTTGGACGTTAGGACAAGTTTCTTCACAGAAAGGGTATTTAAACATTGGAATGGACTGCTCACAGGAAGGTGGTAGAGTCACTGTCCCTGGAGGTGTTTAAATAAAAGACTGGATGTGGCACTGAGTGACACGATCTAGTTGACAAGGTGATCAGTCAGAGGCTGGACTTGATCTCAGAGGTCTTTTTCAACCTAAATGATTCTATGTGATTGTGTCTTATCTTTCATCTCTGTTCTGCAGCAATTTCCTGTAGTAACATAGGACCAAGTGGTGCTTTTTAAGATAATTTTAGTTTAGGAATGTGAAATTAAACACTGTGAATCAAAAGAGCCAAACCACCATGGCATAAGGGCCAACACTCCAAAACTACTACATCCCATGGTTTTGAGGAGCTCTTCTGAACTCACAGGGGATTAACCCATTCAGAAGGCCTTAGAATGGTAGAAAATCAACACAGGCAAGTAAGGAATTAATCTGTAAAAACTACTTTTAAAAAATGGTTGAAAGAATTGTTATAAAAAAGAGTGCCACCTTCTTGCTTTAAGGTTTTGTATTTGCAGATTTAGAGATGTCTCCAAGTGTTAATCTGTGCATTTCACAGAGTCACAGAATAAATTAGGTTGGCAAAGACCCCTGAGATCATCGAGTCCAGCCTTGGACCGAACATCACCTTGTCAACAAGACCATAGCACTCAGCGCCATGTCCAATCTTTTTTTGAACACCTCCGGGACGGTGACTCCACCATCTCCCTGGGCAGTACATTCCAGTGCCTCATCACTCTTTCTGTGAAGAAATTATTCCCAATGTCCAACCTAAACCTCCCTTGGCACAGCTTGAGGCTATGTCCTCTCATCCTGTCGCTGGTTGCCTGAGAGAAGAGGCTGACCCTCACATGGCTGCAGCCTCCTTTCAGGCAGTTGTAGAGAGTGATAAGGTCTCCCCGTGACACTTTTTCTGCAGGCTAAACAGCCCCGACTCCTTCAGCCACTCCTCCTAAGACTTGTGCTTCAGACCCTTCAGCAACTTCATCAGCTTCTTTCCATAGTTTTTACTGAAGTGATATTTGTTGTTTAAAATTGGCCTGATTTTGCCTTTCTTCAGTGTTAATAGCCCAGCAACTCGCTTTCTTTAATCGCTCGTCAGATGCCTGAACAGTCCTCTCTCTTCTGTCAATTGTTTCACGTACAAAATCACAGAGTGGATGAGTTGGAAGGGATCACAGTGGGTCATCTAGTCCAACCTCCCTACTCAAGCAGGATCATCGCAGAGCCCATGGCGAAGGATTGCGACCAGACGGTGTTTGAGTATCTCCAGTGAGGGAGGCTCCGCAGCCTCTGCGGACAATCTGTTCCAGTGCACGGCCACCTGCACAAGGAAATACTTCCCCACGTCGAGGGGGAAATTCCCGCGCCTTCCCGGGAACGCACCAAGTTCCCACCCCTCAGCACCACCCTGTCCGCGTGCCGCGCGGCCGCGCCCACCGGCGTGACGTCACAGCACAGCTCTTGCCCCGCCCTCAGCCGCGCCCCTCTGAGGGCACGGGCGTTTTCCCCGCCCCCTCGCCGGGGATGCACCCAACTGCGCCTGCGCTGTCACCAGCCCTTCCCGTCTCTTTGTTCCGCTGACGTTAGAGAGAGGCGGGGCCAATGGCAGGGCTGCCGGAGCCCATTGGTTGCCGCTCGGGCCAGCGCGGGTGCGCGCGCGCTCTGGTGCCCGCCTGCCCCTTGCACCCCCACTGCCCGGGGGCTCCGTCCGGCGCTGCCAGGGGCGGCGCGGTCTCGCGCCCNCTCGCCCTGAGCTGCGGGGCGGCCGTGCCGCGGGCGGCGGCGGCGGGGCCGGGCGGCCCGGGGCCTGTGCTAGTGGCCCTAGAAATGCCGCGGGCCGACTGCGCGGTGGCCGGGGGCCGGCGGCGGTGGTGGGTCACCGCATCCGCGCAGACCCTGTTGGTGGCAGGTGTCGCGGTGGTACAGTGCCGGCCGCCGAGGGTATCGCCTCCCACTGCTGGTCTCCCCTTCCCGAGCTTCCAGGCATTTTCCTCCGAGACAGCGAGAGCTGCCCGCATCCCTGCGGCGGAGCGTGGTGCGGGAGGCCCCGGCCCCGGGGGCGGCGAGCGGTCGGTGCGGCGGTGGAGCCGCGGGGCTACCTGTGCAGACAGCTCCGGCCGCTTCACCTGCCCCGTGTGCGGCTGCTGCTTCGCCTCGTAGGCACGGGCGTCTGCTGGCCGCGGGAGCTGTAAACAGACCGCCCTCACACGGAGCCATTCCGTCCCGTGTGGCCCTGAGAGCGCGATGCCCGAGCTGGCGTGCACGTGCGGGCCGGGATGCCGCAGGGATCCTTCTGCCTTTGGGTTAAATGCAGTGTTTGCTCGCCGTCGGGATTTGCTTCGAGTACTGTCAGCATCGCTCTGTGTGCATGAGCATTGCTTTAAAAAATTCGCCCTCCCTTCCCTTAATTCTGTTATGTCATTGTGGGAAACTATCGCTCTCTACAACTGCCTGAAAGGAGGCTTTAGCCAGGTGGGAGTCGGCCTCTTCTCTCGAACAGCTGTGTCAGGATGAGAAGAAATGGCCTTAAGATGCGCCAGGGAATGTTTAGGTTGAAACTTTGGAAGAATTTTTTCACAGAAGGGGTGATTAGGCATTGGAATGGGCTGCCCGGGGAGATGGTGGAGTCACTGTCCCTAGTGGTGTTTAAGGCGAAATAGGACATGACACTTAGTGCCCTGTTCTAGTTGACAAGATGGTGTTCAGTCACACGTTGGACTCGGTGATATCAGAGGTCTTTTCCAACCTAATCGATCCTGTGATATTATGTTTAAAATTCAAACACAGCAATATTTGTATAGTTCAGGATATTTCCTTCAGCTTTCATGAATTATCAATTAGTGTTTGTTTGTTATGGTTTTTGTTTGGTTTTTTTTTTCCAAGACCCTTTTAAAATTATTCAGTAACAGGAATTCTGTGTATTTACGGCATACCCACCTCCAGATCTCCTGTACTTCCTGTACTTTTGTTTGCGGAGGTTTGTTTTGGGTTTTTTTGCTGTCTCCCTCCACCCCCAACTTTGAAGGATTACACTGTTTCTTGGTTTATATCTGTCCCACAAAATTCTTGTAACAGCTCTGAAATGAAGCAGTCTTGTTGATCTTTGTAGCTGTCTGCCAAAATTAGAAGATCTTAGATCATCTCTTAGATGCTTCGTGTCCGGCTTTGTGTGATGGCTCAGGAATAGGAGAGGCCCTCTAAAGCTAATACTTCTGAACAGCTTGAGTGCGTGGTGCTTATGTTTGTGTCTGAGAATTTTGCACAATGAAATTCTAGTGTTGGCTTTTGATTTTCTAGTGNGTCACACGTTGGACTCGGTGATATCAGAGGTCTTTTCCAACCTAATCGATCCTGTGATATTATGTTTAAAATTCAAACACAGCAATATTTGTATAGTTCAGGATATTTCCTTCAGCTTTCATGAATTATCAATTAGTGTTTGTTTGTTATGGTTTTTGTTTGGTTTTTTTTTTCCAAGACCCTTTTAAAATTATTCAGTAACAGGAATTCTGTGTATTTACGGCATACCCACCTCCAGATCTCCTGTACTTCCTGTACTTTTGTTTGCGGAGGTTTGTTTTGGGTTTTTTTGCTGTCTCCCTCCACCCCCAACTTTGAAGGATTACACTGTTTCTTGGTTTATATCTGTCCCACAAAATTCTTGTAACAGCTCTGAAATGAAGCAGTCTTGTTGATCTTTGTAGCTGTCTGCCAAAATTAGAAGATCTTAGATCATCTCTTAGATGCTTCGTGTCCGGCTTTGTGTGATGGCTCAGGAATAGGAGAGGCCCTCTAAAGCTAATACTTCTGAACAGCTTGAGTGCGTGGTGCTTATGTTTGTGTCTGAGAATTTTGCACAATGAAATTCTAGTGTTGGCTTTTGATTTTCTAGTGCCTGTTGTTGATTGATTTACTTCACCTTGCAGATACTGAAAATAGCGTTGAGAAAACGGCAAAATGAGTAGTCGTCGAAAACGTGCACCTCCATCCAAAGTGGATGAGGAGAAGAAGAAAAAGCTCTGCTGGAATATGCATGAAGACCGGAGAAATGAGATGGTGACATTAGATGATGAAGTAACTAACGAGGACCATATTCCAGTTCCAAGCACTTCTGCGTCCTTCATTGTTGTAAATGATGATAGCATTGATGAAGATCTTGTACAGAAAGAAGGCAGTGGCTCAAAATCTGTAAAGTTTTTGACAGTTAATGATGAAGAAGACTCTTATTCCATCTTGACTCCTGTGTCTGTACAGTTAAATATTATAGTCTTGCCGTACCGTGCAGATAGGTCTTGGAAGGCTTTGTTGGGAGAATTTGCTCTTCGTCTGCCTTCTGAGCAAATTCTAACTGATGAGTTCCATGACAGGAGCTTTACTTTAGTGAGAGGAGACTCTGATGATGAGCTGCAGGTCTGTGTTCATGAAAGAAGTGAAGAAGAGTACAGTAATGAAACAAAAGAATACCTGGGTGCTTATGAACAACGTATTTTGGTGGAAGCAACTTTAAGTGGTGAAATACTGGAAGGCTTGAGATGGTTGCAAAAGAAAAAGATAATTGGACTTTATCAAAGACCTGCAGAGGCTCAGGCTTTAAAGGTAGGCATTCATTATACTTGTTCTGCATTTTGAAAGTTCTTTTTTTTCTTGTTTGAAATATAAAATAAAAAATATCTGGACAACAAAGTCCAGCAGCTACTATATATTTATAATGTAATGAAAATGTATCATTTCTAAATGCTTTTGTAATGTGTTCAGTGTATTTTTTCCTAGAAATATGTAAATTTTTTTCACCATTACCAATTTATTACCTGAAGGAATCACAGAAGCTTTTAGCTATAATTCCTCTACATGTTTTTTTTAGTAGATTTATTATAACTGTCTATATCTGCTGATTTTCAAACCGCTGTTGTTATTTTCATGCTCTTCTGTTTATAATATTCTTGTCAATTTAACAGTTAGTTAAATTGTTAACTGTATAACCTCTTCACAGGTTGGAATTTATCTTCTTGAAGCTGGGCTAAGTAAACCAGAGTTTCTCAGTGATGGAGGTGGGAGACCCAAAAAAGCTAATCAGATGATTCAAAAACTCATGGAAAAGTTCTACAGTTTTTTAATTCCAGGTAATGCCATAAAGTTGATTGTTGATGAACAGGAACATTTTTTGTTGTTAAAGCTTGTCTTGTGTAGTAGTTGTAAGGGAAAATAGTAGTCATTCCTGTCATCTAGAGCAACTCTTATTTTCCAGGCAATGTTATTAGATAATTCACTCAATACTATTATCTGACCATTAATCATATGCTCATTTGTTTATGCTGAAATTAGAAGTGATAATTCTTCTCTATAGATAAAGTACTGAAGCACAGAGATGTTTTGAGTCCTTACTTTTTTGGGAGTAAATATGGTTTTCACTAGTTCATGTGGGTTGTTTGAACAGATCTACAGTATCTTGTCCAAATTATACAGTAACAGTTTAAAAGAACCAGGAATTAAGTTTGGAAAATTTGTTCCCAGGTTGGTGCCTATCACACACCTGCACCAATAGATTTCTGTTTGGTTTATATTGTAAAGCAGTTGCAATGTGAAATGCTACGAAATGCAGCTTTATGACAGTTTTGAGAATACACCACTGCAGATTGATGAACGTGGACCTTGCTATCAGTTTATAGTTAAAGATATGTGTGCCAGATTACGCTCAGTAGTATTACAGATATATAAGGTGATAAACGATGACTTTGTGATGTCTTAGGAAACTTGCGGAAAAAGAAACCCCAGCCAACACAACCAACCTTTGTCTCATTCATGGATATAGAACTGATTCAAAATGCTGGCTGAAGACGGATTCAGTGACTGTAATATATTGAGTTTGTGTTCTTGTGACAGAAGCCTAGCACCCCCCCCAATATAACTACACTAAATTAGAAAATACAGAGCTCTATAAAAAATAAGGCAACTTTGCTAAAAAAAAGGTAAAAGGAGGAGATAGCAGAATAAAATCTGAACATTCTTACCTGCTGCGAAGAGCAAATGTGCAATTGTAAGGAAAGACTTGAGGTGTACCACGAGATGGTCCAGTATAACTCAGTAAGTGGGGAAGATATTGCACGTAAGAAATCATCCTTCTGAAAACTGAAGTCTGGCTGACACAAATACATCACTTTAAATTTGAAAGCACAATAAAGCAGGTCCAAGAAGAGGTCTGAAGAGTAAATAGTTTAAGGTGTAGAAATGAATAGTAGTGGTTTTAAATCCATTAGGAGAAATACATTATCGTGAATGCATTAGAAGCAGGATAGTTGCCAGAGAATTCATAGACTTGAGATGTCTAAGACATAAAATGCTCAAATAAAGTAATGCTACTGCAGAAAGCACAGTTTTCTTCTCTGCATATCTTCTCATTGTGGAAGAGTGGGGGAAAGAGATTGTGAAGAAAATGACTGGTGGCTTATTTTGAGATCCAGAGTAATTTTCTGCTGGAACCTGGGGCATTTGTCTTCAGCACACTAAAGGATGTGTTTATTTGGACTACCTGGTTCAGTGTAGCTCACAGATGTAGAGGTACTTTTTGAAAGGGAAGACATGCTCCTCAAAGTTACTGGAGCAAGAATGTAGACTTATGTAGTTGGGTTATCATGCCTTAACTTTTCAGAAGCCATGCAACCAGCTCAGGTTCATAAAGGAGCTATGTTTCTAACTGGTAGAGATTCTGGCCATTTTTCAACATGTGCATTTTTACGTGCTGTAAAATAATAATAGAGTCTTGATTTCACGCCAGTGAATGCTATGTAAATGATGAAGTAAAATATCTGATGTGGAAAACAGAAATAAACGATTGCTAATCACCAGTCAAGTCCTACAAAGGCATGTGCAGATTAATGTATTATTAATGCTTTGAGAAAAGAATGATTGGTCAAGTGGTATCAACAATGTTTAAATGTATTAATTAGTGTAACAGAGATGAAGAACAGCTGAAAGCTTACAAGCAGACTAGGCAATGGAGTTTCAGTAGAAATTCAATAGATGAATATAAAATGAGCAATGAACAAAAAAAATTAAGACCTCCTTGCTAACTGTTGCAAGTAGGGTTGCAGCTCAACAGGTAGGTGTATAGCTCAGTAAATGCATCAACTTTAATGTTCAGTGTTAGTGAAACCAAATCAAAGGTAAAGAATTATCCTGAAAGTGTTAGAGAACAAAACATGGTCGCTAAACCACTATGTAAGTCCATAGTGTGCATTATACTCTGCTTTAAATTCAGAAAAAGCATGTCACAGAAATAAAAAATATTTCTTCCTTTGTGAGGGAAGACCTCAGGTGACTATGCACTGTGAAACTAGTTTCATTTCCTGACAGTTTTTGAGCACCTACTTACTGGTGTAGCGTAAAATAACATGGCCTTGGTTCTGTGCTAATGAATCGTTTCCTTTAAACGTTTCTAACAACTTAGTCTCTGTTTAAATTCTACCTGTTTTTAAACAATTAGTTGAGTTTTTTGTAGCATTAAATGTAAGTATGTATTTTAACACTTGTCAGTATCCATCTAAAGTGAAATCTATATAAAAGCATTCCAAGATGAAGCTTCTTGTTTCCCCCGCTGATGAGCAAATTCTCATGCTTATGGAGTTGTGCACAATGGCTGGCAGGTGATATTTACATGCATAAAGGATATCACCTTTCTGTTGCTACATTTGATCTTTTTTATATTTGTTTTCCTCACCATACTCTGTTAATTTTGTTAATATCCTTCTAGATGGTTTTGAGACTTTGTGGTAGGAAGTTCATCTATGTTATGGCAAGCATAACATTACATTAAGTAATCTGAAAAAAGAGTGATAAAATATTTAATATTGAATCATTTTGGTTTTAACCCAGCACTGCCAAGTCAATCGCTTAACCATGTCCCTAAGTGCCATGTTTACATGTCTTTAAAATATTTCCAGTGATGGTGACTCAACCACTTCCCTGGGCAGCCTGTTCTCATGCTTGACAACCCTTTATGGGAAGAAATGTTTGTGTTACCCAATTTAACCTTCCCCTGGTGCAACTTGAGGCTGTTTCTTCTTGTTCAGTTACTTGGGAGAAGAGAGTGACCCCCACTCATTACAACCTCCTTTCAGGTAGTTGTAGGGAGGACTAAGGTCCCCTCGTCATCTACTTTTTCTCCAGGCTAAATGACCCCAGCTCCCTGAGCTGCTCCTCATAAGAATTGTGTTCCAGATCCATTACCAGCTTTATTGCTCTGCTCTGGATGTGCTCCAACATTTCCACATCTTTCTTGTAGTGAGGGACCCAAAACTGAGTACAGTGACCTCACAACATCCTTGTAGTACTCCTGAACTGCCAGCCTTTCTTCTAAAGGTCATAAACTCTCTTTTCCCCCTGAGTTTCAGCCAAGTCTCCCTGTTCAGCTAGATGTTCTCTGCCATCTTTTCTTTCAGCATGTGGGGCTGGCCTGCTCCTGTACCTTTAAGATTTAATTCTTGAGGAATGTCCAGCCCCTTTACCCTTCAGGAGTGCCTCCCAAAGGACTTTGTCAGACAGACTCCTAAATGGCCAAACGTCTGTGCTCTGGAAGTCCAAGGTAGCAGTTCTGCTGGCACTCCACCTTACTTCTCCAAGAATCATTTTGTGATTGCCGTACTCAAGGCAGCCTCCAGCCATCACATCACCTGCCAGCCCTTCTTTCTCTGTGGACACAGGCAATGCATCCAGCTGGGCACTTTCCCTATTGGCTCAATAGTGGTGCACGTTATGGAGAAGCTGCATGAGTTTCGAAAACTGCTTGCAGAATTAACCACCTTTTTGAGAAAATTGTTTGTAGAGATTTATTTTGTTTGTTTTAATACGTTGCTGGTTCTATAATAGCTTGTATCCTGCTTCTGCTATATAGCATTACATGCCACTTCTTGTAGCTTCACTGAGCACACAGACATAAATTTCTTACAGATACAGCAAGGTGTTTTCTTAGTATGAAAAAATCCTATTGTCTTTATAATTAAAATTAAATAAAAAGATTAAAAAGTCTTGAATTGTCTGTTCTAGTGAATGGTAAATGGTTCAGATATTTTCCCATAGTGTCATGGAGCTAGAGTAGCTGACAATGGCACGTATCATATACCATTTGCCTTCAATTTTCTTAAGAAGAATAAATTTTTTGTACAAAGATGATTTTGGTATTTGCGTTATTTAGTACCATACGTGAGGCAAGAAGTTTTCCGTTCCTCTAGGCTGTTTTCATTAATGCAGGTATTGTTATACAGTGGTCTGGAAAAGGAAAGATCCTGCTGCAGCTGCAATAGCAGAACTGTAGTTCAGTCATTGAAGGAATTAAATATAGTACTTAAAAAGCATCAGAAGAACTGAATTTTTAGATAGTACAATACCATCTGTTCCTTAAATGTAAAAAAGGTTAAGATGACCTCTGTAATTGAACTAGATTCTGAAATGGTTGAAAGCATAATTAAATATTCATTGTTTAGTAAGTAACTGAGAAAGGGGTAAACTTCCCTAGCATCCTTTTCAAAATCCCTGTGGTACTTGGAACCATTTAATCATGGAAAAGGAATCTCTGAAAGAATAAGCAAAACAAGAGAGGTATGCACAAAAAAAAATTCCAATTGTATTAAAAAAAAATTGCTTTAAATTATATTTTAGTCTTTGCTCCCCTGTAAATTCTGGATAGACTTAGTTTATATAGAAGTTAATTTATTATGCTTTAAAATGTGAAATTTGAAGACTGTTATTATAGCAAGTATAATGATAGGTGTCATTATATATCAAATTCATTGATCAAAGTTATACTTTGCAAACACTCTAATTTCCTGTTCCTTTCCCAAAGCGAGGAATGTGTGTTAGAGGCTCTCTTTGAATGATTTCTTTAATATATAAAGCTAGATGCTTTGCTTGGTGCTTTTTATTTGGCTGGGTCTTTAATAACCCCACATGTGCACTCTGATTGCCTTCTTTACATTACAAGTCATACAAGTTACAGTTGTGAATATGTAGAAACTGAATGTACTTCCATGTTCTCATTTCCCCTTGTCAAGCACTGGAACTGTTCTTTTAATTTAAAAGGCTTAGGGGAAGACACTGAGGGCTGCCATATATAAGCATATAATTTCCTGCTTTTGTTTTGGAAATCATTCTTTACCTTCACCACCCATTTGAATGAAAGAAAGCTTTTGCTTTTTATGAAAGTGAGTCCCAATAGCAACTCCTGAACCTTAAGATTAAGCTTTCTGGTTTTTGTCAGTTACATCTCTTCCTTGTTAGCCTGAGGCATCAGAATTAAAATNACCTCCTTTCAGGTAGTTGTAGGGAGGACTAAGGTCCCCTCGTCATCTACTTTTTCTCCAGGCTAAATGACCCCAGCTCCCTGAGCTGCTCCTCATAAGAATTGTGTTCCAGATCCATTACCAGCTTTATTGCTCTGCTCTGGATGTGCTCCAACATTTCCACATCTTTCTTGTAGTGAGGGACCCAAAACTGGGTACAGTGACCTCACAACATCCTTGTAGTACTCCTGAACTGCCAGCCTTTCTTCTAAAGGTCATAAACTCTCTTTTCCCCCTGAGTTTCAGCCAAGTCTCCCTGTTCAGCTAGATGTTCTCTGCCATCTTTTCTTTCAGCATGTGGGGCTGGCCTGCTCCTGTACCTTTAAGATTTAATTCTTGAGGAATGTCCAGCCCCTTTACCCTTCAGGAGTGCCTCCCAAAGGACTTTGTCAGACAGACTCCTAAATGGCCAAACGTCTGTGCTCTGGAAGTCCAAGGTAGCAGTTCTGCTGGCACTCCACCTTACTTCTCCAAGAATCATTTTGTGATTGCCGTACTCAAGGCAGCCTCCAGCCATCACATCACCTGCCAGCCCTTCTTTCTCTGTGGACACAGGCAATGCATCCAGCTGGGCACTTTCCCTATTGGCTCAATAGTGGTGCACGTTATGGAGAAGCTGCATGAGTTTCGAAAACTGCTTGCAGAATTAACCACCTTTTTGAGAAAATTGTTTGTAGAGATTTATTTTGTTTGTTTTAATACGTTGCTGGTTCTATAATAGCTTGTATCCTGCTTCTGCTATATAGCATTACATGCCACTTCTTGTAGCTTCACTGAGCACACAGACATAAATTTCTTACAGATACAGCAAGGTGTTTTCTTAGTATGAAAAAATCCTATTGTCTTTATAATTAAAATTAAATAAAAAGATTAAAAAGTCTTGAATTGTCTGTTCTAGTGAATGGTAAATGGTTCAGATATTTTCCCATAGTGTCATGGAGCTAGAGTAGCTGACAATGGCACGTATCATATACCATTTGCCTTCAATTTTCTTAAGAAGAATAAATTTTTTGTACAAAGATGATTTTGGTATTTGCGTTATTTAGTACCATACGTGAGGCAAGAAGTTTTCCGTTCCTCTAGGCTGTTTTCATTAATGCAGGTATTGTTATACAGTGGTCTGGAAAAGGAAAGATCCTGCTGCAGCTGCAATAGCAGAACTGTAGTTCAGTCATTGAAGGAATTAAATATAGTACTTAAAAAGCATCAGAAGAACTGAATTTTTAGATAGTACAATACCATCTGTTCCTTAAATGTAAAAAAGGTTAAGATGACCTCTGTAATTGAACTAGATTCTGAAATGGTTGAAAGCATAATTAAATATTCATTGTTTAGTAAGTAACTGAGAAAGGGGTAAACTTCCCTAGCATCCTTTTCAAAATCCCTGTGGTACTTGGAACCATTTAATCATGGAAAAGGAATCTCTGAAAGAATAAGCAAAACAAGAGAGGTATGCACAAAAAAAAATTCCAATTGTATTAAAAAAAAATTGCTTTAAATTATATTTTAGTCTTTGCTCCCCTGTAAATTCTGGATAGACTTAGTTTATATAGAAGTTAATTTATTATGCTTTAAAATGTGAAATTTGAAGACTGTTATTATAGCAAGTATAATGATAGGTGTCATTATATATCAAATTCATTGATCAAAGTTATACTTTGCAAACACTCTAATTTCCTGTTCCTTTCCCAAAGCGAGGAATGTGTGTTAGAGGCTCTCTTTGAATGATTTCTTTAATATATAAAGCTAGATGCTTTGCTTGGTGCTTTTTATTTGGCTGGGTCTTTAATAACCCCACATGTGCACTCTGATTGCCTTCTTTACATTACAAGTCATACAAGTTACAGTTGTGAATATGTAGAAACTGAATGTACTTCCATGTTCTCATTTCCCCTTGTCAAGCACTGGAACTGTTCTTTTAATTTAAAAGGCTTAGGGGAAGACACTGAGGGCTGCCATATATAAGCATATAATTTCCTGCTTTTGTTTTGGAAATCATTCTTTACCTTCACCACCCATTTGAATGAAAGAAAGCTTTTGCTTTTTATGAAAGTGAGTCCCAATAGCAACTCCTGAACCTTAAGATTAAGCTTTCTGGTTTTTGTCAGTTACATCTCTTCCTTGTTAGCCTGAGGCATCAGAATTAAAATCTGGTTTAAGTGTGCCAGCCATTAGCTGTTTTATTAGAATGTTAAATATACTTTAACATGCTGAAAACTATGGCCTTGACTTGCTTCCAATTTTTTTTTTTTTAATCAAAATTCTGCAGGGTAAATTTATCTCCAATGCTAGCTAGGGTTAGAATCTGTCTTTATTTTTTTGATACTGATGTTTTCATTTTAGGCCTAAAACACTGTCAGAACTTGTTCCCCAAGTCTTTCATTCTCTCATATCTGTTTTCTAGAATGCCAACCCTTGAATTTTTCATGAATCTTTGTTCTATGTTGTTTAAGTTCTGTGTCTACCCATATATCAGAATTATGTGAAAAAGACATAAGCACAAGGCCTTCTTTCACAGAGGGTAGGAAAGAAGGGTAGGCCTTCTGTCCTAAACAGTGCACACTTCTCTTGAGGTGTGTTCTTAGTTTTGAAAGTATACCTTGCCTGAATTTTTGCACTGATGCAAGTGGTGAGAATTACATGTTGTCCTCCTGCTACAATTTTCTCATCCAGAAAAATTAAGGTTAACTTGAAAGGTCTCTGAAGAGACTCTCCTGTTTGTTTTTTTTTTTAAATGTGTAATTTTGAAAAAGAAAGGCTTTATTGCATGAAAAATGTGCAAATCCTTGACAACCCACTCTATTTTTTTCCTTTCTATAAGGTCATTGGCCCATATTAATATTTAAATCAGAAACGTGAGATACTTGTGATTCTGTACTGATTGGAATTTTTAAGTGGAAGGTCTTTATTAAATAAATAAGATTGATCGTTCTATACCATAGCATGTTAACTTTTAGGTGTCCTACTTCCAGCTGGGGTAGAGTTAGTTTTCTTTCTTAGTAGCTGATCCTGTGCCATGTGTTTGGGTTCAGTGTGACAATAATGTTTGTAACACAATGATGTGTTACTTCTTGCTGAGTGATGCTTACCCCAAGTCAAGGACTTTTCAGTCCTTGATCTGCCGGTGAGCAGGTGCACAAGAAGGGAGGGAGCATGGCCAGGACAGCCAAAGGATATTCCACAACATCCTCAGTTTCTAAACTGATGGGAGTTGACTGGGAGCCGCCAGCTGCCACTTGGGAATGTGCTGTGAATTGATCAGTGAGAGGTGAGCAATTGTATTGTGCGTCACTTGTTTCTTGGGTTTTCTTAATCTCTCTCTTTTTCCTTTTCATTGCTATTACTATTATTATTACTGTTGTTATTATTATTATAACATTTTACTTTATTTCAATTATTAAACTGCTCATTGATTACTACTGCTGCTAGCTGAGTCAGATGCAGTCATGGCATATGTTTAAATGACATTTTGCTTTGCTTGTTTTCATATGTGTAAACTAAATATGTTGCAGAAAAAATTAGTGAAATGTTGTCCCAAGTTAATTGATAATGCATGTCTTGAATTATTTGTTGTATGCAGATGAGCTGGAAGAAGATGAGGAAGAATCTGACATGGAACTAGAGCGACAAAATATTGAAGAGCTTTATGACTTTGTCAGGCACACCCATCAGCAGGATATCCAATTACTGAGAAAGGATGTGCAGCATCCTGCATTAATTCCCATACTGAGGCCGTACCAAAGTGAGGCTGTGAATTGGATGCTTCACCGAGAGAACCACACAAGTACTCCAAGTAGTGGCAAGTATATGGATCTGAAAAACTTGCATAATTGAGGAAAGTGTAATTGTATTGTCAGCAATACAATTTGCTTTTGTAAATTGTATTTCCTTGCTGTTTGATTAGAAATTTTGTGATTTCATTAATATTTTCATAAAAGCTGCCATTTGGGTAGTATGCTAAATGATATGCTACTGCCAAACAGCAGTTGATGTATTGGGTTGGTCAGATGAAGCTCTATGGAGGTGGACTTCAGCTTTTTGTCTCTTAATGTCACAAAAAGGCTGAATAATTCTAAGGAGTGTGCTGTTAATAGAGAAACCTCATCATAGTAACATGAACACTTTCTCCATAGAAAATGTGCTGCACTTTTTATGGCGGGAGGTGATCACTCTGGATGGAGTAAAAATCTACTATAATCCATTTACTGGCTGGTACGTTTTTATAGTTATTCTTTCTGAGGACACCTCAGGGTTGTGCTTTGTGAAAACCATATAGGTAGCTTTGTCCCACACGATGTAAGATATTCCATTACTTGTTTTTCAGTTAGCAACTAAAGAATTAGAACAATGATACCTTTAATTTGAAAAAAAGCACAAACTGCAGTATGTAATGCACACGTAAATAAGTAGATCTCAAGTTGAAGATGTAATTATTCAGACTTTTTTAAAAAAAATGATGATAATTTAGTGGTTCAATATTAACATTTTTTTAACTTAGAGTATAGGAGGCTTTGACCTTCTGATACAATGTATCTAAAGTCCAAAGGAAGGGAGCAGTATAATGCTTTTTTTTAATGCTAGGTGTTGCATTACTAGATCTGTTTCTCTTTCTCATTAATTTGATTAGACTAGAACCTTTCAATTGCTAGTGTGCTTTTTATTTTTTCCTATATAACTTCAGATCTTTGTCACATGTGAATATAAAAGTATTTCAGAGTTTTTGAGACTAATGCTATGACATACTAAGGTTAGCAGGGCAAGGCCTATTAGGAGGTGAAAAAGTTCTAAAAATTCTGGCATACATATTTGTCTTGGTCAGGTTCATACACCCAAAAGCTTGCTAGTTTGCTAGTTTTTGTTAATCTCAGTTTAACTGATAAAAGATAATGCTTCACTTTACAAACTTTGCCTTGCCAAAGCTATGCTGTGTGTCCCTGACCTCACACTTCTCTGTCACACCATTCTGTAGTTACTGACTTTCATTGGGAATGTACTTGAATTTTAGTATTATCCGTGAATATCCAACTGCTGGACCCCAGTGGCCTGGAGGTATTTTGGCAGATGAGATGGGTCTTGGAAAAACAGTAGAAGTGTTGGCTCTTATTCTGAATCATACTGGACCAGACATTAAACAAGATGATCTTACATTACCTGAGGTGAGGAAACAAGGGTGAGAGTTATTATGAAGAAAATACTTTTCAGAATTAATGCAAATGCACTTCTTGAATTTGTTGCTTTCTGGTTCATAGAAGTCCATGTTTAAAGCTGTATTGCTGTGAGAGTTTTTCCGTTTTTAGGACATGATACTTGGCAGCACAAATGGTGGAATAGTTTACAGAGAAGCTGTTGAGCCTTTGCCATTGTTCAATGGTTTTATCAGGCGACTGCACTGTTCATATAGGTTGCTCAGGCTTCACGAGTGTATAAATACATAATTTTGTTTACTAAATTGGAGGTCATTCTCCGCTTCATTGTATTGATGGGTGTCAAACATTCGTTAGACACATATTCTGTCCTAAAGTAGGGACAGTTTATGTTCTGAATAAAGATTTCTACTCTCCCCCTATTTCATGTAATAAATGAGCTTGTTTAGCAACAGTTTTCCATCTTTTCACTTTTCTCATCATGCATTCTGTGAAAGCTTGGTACATCCACTAAACCCAAAAACTCTTTCTGAAGGGAAGGAACCATTATTCTTAAGTAAACTCTTACCACTTTGTGAGTTCCATCCCTTGGAAATCATGGCAGTCAGTTTGATTGTACATTTATCATAGTGATGTCCTACCTGCTTGTAATTTTATCACTTAAAAGGACTCAATTCTTAGAGAGAATAAGATGATTCTTAAATGTCTAAGAGGATCAGCACCAAGGAGTGTGAAGAGAGGAGTATAAGCACTAAAGTGCCTGGACACCAACTGACAACAATAGCTAGAGAACAGACCTTTGGAGAGCTGGAGTTAGTCAAACTGTTTTGTTATGTAAGTAGTTGGGACAGACATCTTAGCTAATATATTACTCTAATAATTGAGTAAAATTTTGGGAAGCAATCCCTAAAAAAGAGAAACATGCTTTTTATACAGCTAACTAGGGCTCTTCATCTATATTGCTTACCTCCTTTTGTGTTTCTAGCTATATATTAAATATATATTTTCCTCCTGCATCAGTAACCTAGATCACTTACAGCTGTAGATTCCTACAACTTCATGCTGAAGCAGTGGAGGACCCAAGAGGCTTTCAGGGCTGCTCTTTGTGTTTCAGTTATGGTGCTGATCACTGTTTGCCAAGAAACTGAACTGAATGATGTGTCACTCTGTACATTAAAAACGAGCTATCTGAGCAAATTAGTGAGAGCAGAACATACATCTTTAGCATCATGCTTGTTTTCAGATGTGAAAAGATTAATGAAGATTGGAGTGACTGTGAAGAGACATGAGCTAATAACTATTTAATGTTGTCTGCATTAGGGTAAGCTTGTGAACTTCTTTGTTCCGCCTCAACCTTTAGAGGGAAATAAAAAGAAAAAAACAAAGGAAATGGAGCCTAAATTAAAGGAAAAAATACAGTATCCCAGTAAGTATTTCTGATAACTTCTGAAATACATTTTGCTTTTAGCATTGTCTTATCTTGGCCACTGACTTATGAGATCAAGGCTACTTTTCGCTTCTTCAGAATGAATTTTTTCTTTTGCTGAGCACTGTTGTGTAGGATTGCATGCCACAAACAAGTGACCCACAGTTAAAAGTAAAGTTACCAACTCAGAACTCTTACAGAGCTTCATGTAACTAGAGGTCTTTGTAAAGAGTTTATGCATTTAAATGAAATAAGCTGTCATTTCTATGCCTCAGTACGAAAATTGAGTGACTTATTTCTGTTGCTACCCAACATTGTTTTAGAACCACTGCAAAATAGTGATTTGTAGAGCTACCTCAAGCAAAAGCTTGTCAAAACTGCTGTCTGTCTGTTTTACATTTTTTAGATGAACACTATGTTTAGAGTTTCCTTCATATGCATTCTGTTGTCAGGTAACTTTCATTTCATCTAAAGCAGTAAGTTGTTTTGTTTTGATTCTTCATACAGGCTTAAGAGTAATGATATTAGCAGCTGTAAAGGAAATGAATGTGAAGAAAGGAGCATCCATTATTGCAATATTTAAGTACATCAGTTCTATGTATAGGTATGACACACAGAGAAATAGACGGCTTCTCAAAAGAACTCTAGAAAAGCTAATCGCAGAACAGGTGGTAGAGCAAGTTAAAGGACATGGTCTGGCTGGGTCTTTCAAGCTGGGAAAGAATTACAAGGAACAGAAGAAGCGAGAAAGAACCAAAGAGCAGGTAAAACATGCTGCCATTGTTACTTCAAAGAATGTTGCGAAGATGGGGTTTTTTTCTGCCAGTTGCGTGCTACTCTCTGCTGTACTGTCTGTGTGCACTGGTTTAGTGACACTGACTTAGTCATCAAAATGAAGACTGCAGCAATTGCTTTGACATTCATAAATAAAGAAGCAGAAATCATAAGTAGATCAAATTTGGGGCTAAAATATTAACTACATCTATCATAAGTCTTTTGAAATAGCGTCACTGGGAGTTGCGTTGTTCTTACTGTGAAGCTGTTTTTTAAACACTGGTAAACATTAAATCCTCAAACTGGAAATTTATATAAACCCCTAATATCCATGTGTGGATGTGTTTATATGTTCATTAAAAAGAAAAAGGTGAGGTGAGTTGTTTGGGTTGGAAGGGACTTTAATCTAATTCCAAACCCCCTTGCCATGGGAACACCTTCCACTAGACCAGGTTGCTCAAAGCCCCATCCAGCGTGGCCTTGAACATTTCCAGGGTTGGGGCATCCTCAGTGTCTCTGGGCAATCTGTTCCAGTGTCTCACCACCCTCACAGTGAAAAATTTCTCCTTATATCTCATTGAAACCTACTGTCTTTCATTTAAAAACTATTCCCGCTTGTCCTGTCACTACATACTCTTGTAAATAGTCCCTTTACAGCTTCTTATAGCCTTCCCTCAGGTGTTGGAAGGCCATAATTAGCTCACCCTGAAGCCTTCTCTTTTCCAGGCTGAACTCTCTTAGCCTTTCCTCAAAGGGGAGGTGTTCCAGCCCTCTGATCATCTTAATGGCTCTGCTCTGGACTTAGTCCAGCAGGTCCGCATACTCCTTATGTTGGGGGTCCCAGAGCTGAATTGCAGTACTCCAGGTGGGATCTCACAAGAGTGAATAGATAGATAGGCAGGATCCCTTCCCTGGCCCTGCTGGCGATGCTGCTTTGGCTGCAGACCAGGACCCATTTGGTTTTCTGGGCTGCAGGTGCACTTTGCTGGGTCATGTCCAGCCTCTCACCCACCAGCACCCCCAAGTCCTTCTCAGCAGGGCTGCTTTCAATCTGTTCGTCCTCCAATCCAGGTGTAGCATCTTGCGCTTGGTCTTGTTAAACTGCATGAGATTCTCGTGGGCCCTCTTCGTAAGTTTGTCCAGCTCCCTCTGGATGGTATCCCATTCTTCAGGGCAGCTGCACCACTCAACTTGTCATCTGCAAATTTCTTGAGGGTGCCCTCGATCCCCCTGGTTATGTCATTAATGAAGAGATTAAGTAGCACTGGTAGACGTTAAATGTCACTGGACAAGTCTGAATGTAAAGTCTGACATTCTTGGTTAATTTTACTTTGTAGGTAGCAAGGACTTCAGAAAACATTCAGAAGAAGCAGTTGATTGATGATAAAACTCAAACCAAAGAATCAAGAAACAGTGATGTAACATCTGAAAATATCTTTAAAACTGCTTCACATGAGAATATCACCATGGAAGAACATGATTATTGTACAACTAGTAAAAATAACAGGAAATCTGAAGCAGATCATGAGAACTCTGTAGAGGACAAAAATGTTAAGCAGGAAACTGTGGTCCCAAAGTCTACTGATTTGCACGGCAGCCTCCTTGTGTCCAGTGACATGAGCAGTCATCCTGATGTTGATATTTCTAAAACTACAGCTGACGTCCAGGAAGAAATCCCAAAGGTCCAGTCCTCACATTCCCAAGAACATGCTGGCAGTAGCGTACAACTTACCAGTTCTGTATTTCCATTTAATACCTCTGAATATCGTTTTGAATGCATCTGTGGTGAGCTCGGATTGGCTGACTACAAAGCTCGTGTGCAGTGTCTGAAATGTTACCTGTGGCAGCATGCAGAATGTGTAAACTACAAAGAGGAAAACCTGAAGAGCAGGCCCTTCTACTGTCCCCATTGCCTTGTAGCAATGAAGCCAGTTCCCACAGGAGCAACTCTGATCATTTCTCCAAGTTCTATTTGTCACCAGTGGGTAGATGAGATCAACAGGCATGTAAGATCATCATCTCTTCGAGTTCTGGTAAGATTATATAGCTTCATATTCTGGAGAGTTATTTACCATGATTTGGGGCTTCCTGTCTGACATTCTGCATCATTCGAAGTTCAGAGGCCTTTGTCCTCTGTGTCAGAATTCTACATTCCTTGCTGTTAGACCAATGCTTTGGCGTTATATGACGCATCAGTGTCCCAGAAAAAGTCTGCAATTAGTTCTACTTTTTTTTTTCTGTTTTAGTTGGTCACTGGGAGATTTCTGAGAGGGAAGGCTGTTTGAAATACTACTAAGGAATTTAAAAAGGCCTGTTGGTGTTCTGAGTGTTGTCTCACTATACACTTGGACTTAAGCAATTCTCTGACTCTTACTGGTCATTTCGTTCTAGATGAAAAATGTTTCAGTAGGTAAAGTCTATAGTTTTGCATTTCTGGTTCTCAGGCTTTATAAAATAAGTCTTGGGCATTGGTGTTTACTGAAAACAAAATTGTTACAAGTCTATTATTGTCTCTATAACATCTGCAATATTTACTAGGATGTTGCTTACTTGGAGACCATGTATTGTCCTTTTACTTGATTTCTAATAACCCCATCATTAGAATAAACCTAATTATACTTGAAGTAAAATTGAATTACAGGATTTTTAAAAAATACAATTATCACAGTATTCAAGATTCTTTTATTACCAATGCTGTCAAGTTTTGTCCTTCATATTTTTAGCAGTCAAGAACCTTTGTAATGATTAAGAGCTTTGAAAACCATCAATCACTTGAATTTCGAACAAAGTAGTAGCTGGTTGATGAAACTTTGTATTCAGGGATATATCTGGTACCTTCAGCTATTACACGTAGTTGCCCAATGTATAAATGAATTCTAGGCCTCCAGTACTGTTTGTGTGAGCAGTCCAATTAGATTTAATGCGGGAACTAACAAATGTGTTAAATTCGCATGGTTTTCCTAGGGCCCTGTCCAAGTTTAATACCAGCTTTGATTAATGATGAAAATTATCAGAAACAGATTTACATGGTAACAGTAAAATAGTTTAAATACTGAATGTCAGTACTTTAAACTGTGTGACATCTTTCATTCTACAAGATTGTTTTCATTTTCTTTTAACTGTCAGCTGTGAGACTTGTTTTCAGTGTTGCTTCAGAATGAAAATTTGATGTTTTATTTTTTGTAAAGGTAAAATGAAAGTAGTGGAGATGTTTCAAAGAATCAGTTTCCCATGTTAACAACTTCTGCATTGCATATGAAGTGTGTTTTTTACTCTTCAACTGCTTACAACCCATGGGAAATTCTAATGGTTTTATATAATAGAACAAGAAATTAAAATTTATCAGTAGGTCTTGCTTTGTGGCAGATTGTCTTTTTCTGCTGCTTTGAAAACAACCAAAACTTGACCAAGCTATAAATCTCCAGAAAAACTATCCATAAACACTTGAAGAAATCATTAAGAGTTCTATAGCTGTTTATTTCTTCTTGGTTACTTCAGAGAGAATGCTATTTTTGGTTAATTTGTTTCTTTTTTCTTTCCCTTCCAAACCCCCCTTCTCTCTCTTGTTTCATATGCAATAGCCTGGTTGTTGTGTTGTCCCACTCTGGGGTTGATCAGAAAGAAATTACCTAAAGGTGTTTCAGTTGACAGAAACACTGTTGCCGTATGCACAAATATAGAGGAAGGTTATTATTGGGAGAAAAAGTAGTGTTAAGAGGGAAATTAACCGTGAAATCGTGCTGATCATTGAGGGGTGAAGAGCAGTTATTTTAACTTCTGTGTGTTTCTAAAAGGATTTGGCTTACCACTTATGAGGGAGATAAAGTATTTCTGATAATAGAACAAATGTCAATATAAAAGGTTTCTGTTAGTGCACAGTGATTGTTTCTTACCTCAGGTATTTTTTCATCTCCTGAATCTCTGTAGAAATTCTTGTGTAGGTAAAACTTTACTCAGTAGATTTCTGTTTTTTATATATTTTGATGCATATTTCTGTCTGCCTAAACATCCATTAAATTTTAGTGAGTAAAATTTTTGGGAGAAAGGTAATACATCTACAGTAAAGGAGAGGAGAAGACTGGGCATGTAACAATGACTTACATAGTGTTGTTCCATACAACATTACAGAATAGTTAATCTTCAAACAACTGTTACAACAATAACTGTTTTAGAAAATAATGAAGTCTTCTCTTCAAAGGAGGAAATAAACGTTTTTCAAAGTTATAAAAAATTATACAGATAAATTTTGCTATTAGGTTACTTAGATGAATTTCTCATCATACTCTTATATGAATCCAGAATTTATGAATGGTTTCTTTTTATATGAGCAACACTGCTGAAAGCGTGCACATATTAAACTGTAGTGATATTTTGGCATTTTTATGAAAGTGTCTCTTACCTGCGTTTTTTGCTATTGTGCTATTGAATATAAATCTCTGTAGGTGTATCAAGGTGTGAAGAAGCATGGCTTTTTGCAGCCCCACATGCTGGCAGAGCAGGAGGTGGTTATCACCACGTATGATGTCCTGCGCACCGAACTGAACTATGTAGACATCCCTCACAGTAACAGCGAGGATGGGCGCCGCTTCAGGAACCAGAAGCGCTACATGGCCATCCCAAGCCCCTTAGTAGCAGTGGAGTGGTGGAGGATCTGCCTCGATGAAGCACAAATGGTTGAATGCACTACTGCAAAGGTATGACATTCCTGGTCATGCATTCATTTAACTTGAAAATGTTTAGACAAGTTTATTGTAAATAATAAAATAGTCTTTCCTCTCCCTCTCTTAATGTTCAGAGTATACTCATGTAATTTGTCCTTGTCCCTTGTTCTTTAGAAGTGAATTTTTTGTTGAAGATACTTACTATTAAATGGTTCTCCTTTTGCAATTTTGGCAGATTGCAAAATATACCCAGCTCAATAAATACTTAACATAATCTATACTGACAGTTTAAAGAACTAGGTCATCGTGTTGTATATGGTGTTTGATAGTTTCAAACAAGACACTATCCTGTTCAGTGATGTGGTTCAGAGGCATAGATATGTCCTTTGGGTCTAGAAGCTAAAATAGTCAGCAGTCTGTCTGCAAACTCGAGGGATACAGTCTGCAGGGGGGATTATTTTAATTAGTGTTTGTCCAGTCTTTTTGCCCAAGACAGGAAGACAGAAATGCTACTTATATAATGCCTTGCAGGCTTTAATGTTTAATTTTTTTTAACCTACAGTTTATTTTGCTATTTGTTTGCCTTGTGTGAACTCTTAATTGCACTTGATTACTTGAAAGAAGACATGGTTTTTATCAGCTTTCAGTTACCTCCTAAAAAGATAAAAAATTTTATGTATGTTTTTATAATATATTGTACCAATGCTGCTTCGAGGTCTGCTGATGGTACATACGGAAAAGATGTTCAGACTTCTGAAAAATAAGGTCCACGTGTTGTCAGACTGCATTCCGCTCTGTTTTTCCTTCCTTACCCTTGGCTCTATGTCCTTTTATTAGGCTGCTGAAATGGCACTCCGTTTGAGTGGAATCAATCGCTGGTGTGTCAGTGGCACTCCTGTGCAGCGAGGATTAGAAGGTAATATTTTTTGTAGCACTGTAATCTGTGGGATTTCCTTATGCTGATAATTAGGTAGGGCTTTGAAGCAGTTAAAATGTCTACTAGTTTTGTTCTGAATTCATTAGGTACTCTAACTTTGTAAGCCGTAAACTTTAAGCATGGTAATAAAGCCATCAATACATGTATCAGTACAAAAATTGAAGAGCTGAAATTTTTTTGTCTCCTTGAGTTAAACAAGTACTTTGGGGAGCAGAGAAGCTGTATGTCTAATAGCTGACTCAAGTCTGTTCTTCACTTTTCACTTAGCAGAGTGGGTAAATATTAACCCTTCTCTGTTGCAGCTGTAGTTAGTCTGCTCTCATTACAGAATCCCTTTAACTGTCAAATACAGGAAGGAAAGCTGTATTTGTTTTTTGCATAGCTCTGTATGAACTACTGTGGGCATCCACTTCCATGAATATAAATTCTAAATATCGCGCTAAAGCTTATGAAACTGTCTCAAGTCCTTATGTAAGGACTTAAAGAATTGAAATGTGTGGAGTAGGTAGCTGTATGTTAGCAGCTGTCATTTATCTTGTCTTTTTTTGTGTGGTACTCAGATTCTGTAGAAAGGCTTCAGACAGATATAGAATAAAAGAAAGGGAACTGACTAGCTGCTTTGTCTCCCTGTGTTCTCTGATGGATTTTGGAATATATGGTACACATTGGGGCAATGTGTTTGAAAGTGGATAAATCAGTGTAAGCATTTGTGGACTATTGTTTGGATACTAAGTTGTAAAAATGAATATTTTAGATTAATTCATTATGGATTTGTGAATTGAATTTATAAATACATGTAGTAGTTGCAAGAATACATAGTTAATAAGGCAAAGCTGTAAAAAGAAGTGATTGATTTTACTGTCATGACTAACTTCTTCAAGTCCCTGTGTGTGACAATGTTAATTTAATGCATATCTGAAATGTCATATAGTTATAGTACATGTTGACAGACTTTCAGGCTATACTAAGGCAGCACCCATCACATCAGGGATGAAAACTGCTGACTCATTTCAATCTGTGCCACTGCTGCTGTAATGCAGCAGTTCTGGGTAAACGATTGCTTCTTGCATAGAAATGATTCCCAGGATTTTTCTTCCTCTGGTCTGTGATGTATATGGTGAACGTCTTGATGCTTTCAGCTGAATACTGAATTACCACAAAGCTAACAGAATAAGGAAGGTAGCCACCGGATTTTTAAGAACTATAAGATACCGTCACATATCTCTGCTTCTGCAGTATCCACATGCAGCATGTAAATGTGTACTTCTGTATTTTTCCAGTAAGATTTAGACTGAAGTTTAAAGTCAGTATGTCCTTAAATTTCTTTCAAAAAGTGATGGGTTTTCTAATTAGGCAGAATTAGCAAGATGTACTTTCTCAATTAGCAAGTAAACAATTTAGGTGTCTTTTGTTAATTTCTTATGCATTAGTAGAGAAGTGAAAATTCTTCTGAATTGCAGCCCCTTCTAGGATTGTGGGCAGCAGACGGTGCACAGCAGGCTCTGAAGTAATGTTACTGAGCAATACTGGTGTAGAAAAACCTGGCAAACCCGGTTAACCATATGCAATCATGTAATTTCTGCCTCTTGCTTCTGCTCTGACTAGGTTTAAATTCTTTGCTTTCTTCTGCTAAACTTGAAATTAGGAAAGTGTCTCACAAATAGCTATATTCTCACAAGTGAACCCTCACCTTCCACCAACCACTCCCCTGCGTCAAATTAAACATTTTGCTGAGGGAGTAAGTGTAGAAAAGATAATGGCCAGAATGTCGATGTTTTATGCCTAATAGCCTTTGTATGAAAGTTGATTTCTTTTGAGATGTATTGTGAAGTATTAAAACATAAACACTTTCTTTTCTCGGCAGATTTGTATGGATTAGTCCTTTTTCTTGGAGTTGATCCTTACTGGGTCAAACATTGGTGGGACCAACTTTTATATCGACCTTATTGTAGGAAAAATCCCCGGCCTCTCTACAGTCTAATTGCGAAGATAATGTGGAGATCGGCAAAGAAGGATGTGCTTGACCAAGTAAATAAGAGTTTTGAATTTTAGAACATCATTTATCAATAGTTTTATTTGCAAATTACTTACTTTCTTTTTTAATTTCAGATTCAAATTCCCCCTCAGACAGAAAATATACACTGGCTTCACTTCTCTCCTGTGGAGAGACACTTCTATCATCGCCAGCACGAGGTGTGCTGCCAGGATGCATTGGCAAAACTGAGGAAGATTTCAGACTGGACTCTAAAGCTTAGCAGCCTAGATAGAAGAACTGTGACTTCTATTCTATACCCTTTGCTACGGCTGAGGCAGGCCTGCTGTCACCCACAAGCTGTTCGGGGGGAGTTCTTGCCACTACAGAAAAGGTGAATTTCTGTCATTTCTTGAATGGCCTACTTTATCCAAAGCAAAACTCTGATTGTCCCCAGCAGTGCAAGTTCTTGTACAGTCCTCAAATAAGCCTGATTTTAAGCTTCTTTAGTTAAATGTGAGACTATGGCACACCAAGGTAGTCTGACCTCAGAGGCTGAACACGGCACAGTGGGGTCCTAGTGTAATTCTTGGGTTAAAGAACACAGTACTGAAGACGTTTGATTCTCCAGTGGCATTCTAACCTTACCGTGAGTGGTATGTTGCAGGTGACAGATTGAGTGTGAAACAAACCAGATTTTTTTTTTTATTTATCTCCTAAAAAACTCATGTTCATGAATGAGAACAATGAACAAACTGAATCAACAGAATAGAATAATTCTTTAGTTCAAAGAAAATGTTAATGTGAGGTAGCAGAATATGTAAATGTGAATCCAAACTTGAAAGCTGTTCAAATGCTCTTTTTTTGCATCCTTTCAAGATCATCTTCACTCAGAAGTGCCCTGCAAGTACTAGTTTGGTCTCAGCTTTTGTTAGACTAAAAAAAAAAAAAAAACGTGTTGCCAGTCCTATTGTGAAATGTAGCTGCTACTTTTTCAATCAATTCGAGGGAGGTTGTGAAGGAACAGGCTGTTTCCTGTTCCTTCACAACCTGAGGTTCCAGACTCTATCAGAGTCTATGTTTCTTTTTTAAGCTACAGGTACAGAAGAACTTAAGCTTTTAGCACTGCCAGGTTTTTGTTACTGTTTCCTAGTCCATCCATTCTATTCAGTCTCTTTCAATCCTTGTCAGAAATTTTGTGTCCTACTCCTTGCTCTTTGTTATACAGGGCACCTGAAGTACTTAAGCAGCCGAACCAGACTTTACACCCACTTGAGCAGAGAGCAATAGTTAGACACTGTGCTGTAGCACTTTCTGTAACAGTCTGCTAATGTGGAAGCAAGGACTGAAACATAGGAGAAATCAATATTCCCACCCATCATACAAGATTATTTTCGTTAAAATGAGCCAGTGTAGTATAAATGAAATGTGTAAACTGAGCATAGTATGGTGGGAGCAGCTTTGTACTATGTTGATTTTGGTGGAATGGTTGCACAGTGACAGCTGCATAGTAACTGATGGAAAAACTAGCAATTAAAATGAAATCTTTCTTAAAATCACATGTACAAAGAAAAGTCATTTCCCAGCTCTGTTTGCATACCTTTTTTGTGAACCAAACTCGACTGGAGCAGTGGACATTCCCAGAACAGAGAGATTTTTGTTCCTGTCTTTGGTTACATGTAGGAGAATAATGAAGAAATTCCCTGCTAGGACCTTTGATGAATAAGACAAATTTACTGAAATAAGAGAGTTGTTGCTGGAGCATATAGATAAGAGACACGAGCCTGGAATAAAAACCTGAGTTTGGAGCATATTCTATGATAGATGACTTTTTTCCCCACCTGTGTAGTGAAGGCGGCAAATGAGATCTATTCAGCTAAAAACCAAAAAACCCTCAAAAGAGATTTTTCTAGGTTCTCCTAGTTTAACTGGGTAAAAACCCGTTCTTTTTGCCTTAGTTGGTAGTCTCAGGCTGTGTATCAAATTGTGTATTTTATGTGTACGTCTTTTTGCTGTTACATTTTTTCTCAGAGCTGCTGTTCGTTTTGAAAATAAAAGGTAAGTATCAATGGTGAAAGTATCAGCATATACAGGTGCTATGTGTATTTACCCTTGCCTTTCCAGAATTCAGTAATTATGAATTGTGATTATATTGATTTAAATCTCATTCTAGTGTAACCCTGAACTATAAAACAAAGAATCAGTTTCTGCAACTGGAACAATGTTGCGAGGAGGTTAAAATAAAGGCCTAGGCAAGGGGATCCTTCCAGCATAATTTGAGCCCAGTCTGTGCAAGAGTTTGTCGCCTCTTACTCTGTTCCACAGTGCTAAACACTAAATAATAAATGCTTCTCCTGAAGGTGAAAGAGGCTGAGGAGCAGGGTTTCAGGGGAGGAGGGTGGTGTCTGGTCTAACAGCAGCAATTGGTATAAGATGCAGCCTCAGGTCAGCTGTTGTTGCCTGTTGCTACTGTTTACTCTCCTGTCTCTTCATATCAGTCCTCTGATTCTTTAACCTGTGGCCTTACTCCAAGGTATCCTTCAAGCTTCCTTCTTGCATCCTCATTTCTGCTCCTGCTTCTCTCTCTATTTCCTCTCCATTTCTGGTATTTTTATGTTAAGCTAATTCTCTTCTGGTGAAATTCCTCTCATAAATTGTAAATACAACAAGTGTAGAAAAGGAAGTTTAGAATTATTTTTGCTAGTCTTCTCTGTTCTCATTTCACACATTTTCCTCTTTACATTGACACTTCATGTGGTTTGTGTTTAGACTGGTTGCAGAGGGTAGAAGTGTAGTCTGTCATAGGTGTTTTCATCTGAACAGCTTTTGACAAAATGAGGTCTATTTTGCTTGTTTCCAGTTCAGCACTAACAGAAGGAAAAAAATGTTTTGCCCCGTGAAGGATTATTTTAGCAAATTCTAATTTTCTTCTTGCTTCTTATTTCTTTGTGTTCTGGGACATGTCAACATCTGGGCACACTCAAGTTAGGGTAAAGCTCTAGCAGAAAGAAAATCTGACAGCTAAAGGTTTTTTAATAAGTAATCTCAAAAAAACATTTGCAGTATGTTGGGTGCATGTAATGATCTGCTATGCTGCTCAGCATGACTCTCTTACTTTTCTAGTACTGTGATTTTGTTTCAACTTTGAGCCATTTGGTCTCCTTTTCAGCACCATGACCATGGAGGAGCTGTTGGCATCTCTGCAAAAGAAATGTCGAACAGAGTGTGAAGAAGCTCACCGACAGTTGGTGTGTGCTCTTAATGGCTTAGCTGGTATCCATATCATTAAAGGTGAGACCGAAGGGCTATAGCATATTCTTTACTCCTTTCAGTACAGGAGTAAAGAATATGCTCCATCTCTGTGTACTGGGAGGAGAAAAGAAGTCATACTTGTGCAATTGTACTTAACCTGCTTTTGTTTTATCAGTATTGCTTTCTGGGCTTCCCTTGTGCCCCAGCTGTGCAAACTGCTGTGCTGACTGGGATTACTTTTGCTGCTCCTGCTAGACAGCTCTGTCAGTGTAGATTTTGTCTAAATTATAAGGAAAAAAAGCTTTGAATGAGAAACAAAAATAATTACATGACTCTTGAGTGTCCCCCTAAACAAATTAAAATTACTTAGTTATGAATGTGTAAAAATGCCTCTTTTCCAAGCACTTCTAAAGTTGACAAGCTGTTACTTATTTTTCCAACTCTAGTCAAAGTCTTCCTTCAAAGAGAACAGACAAAAACTGCCTTTTCTCTTACTTGCCTCACAGAAATACTATATTCAGATTCTTTAATCTGTAGTTAGTAGGTTTGAAATACTTTGTTACGATTGCAGGATGGAAATAAGTGTTTCTTATAGAGTTTAGTGCTTAAAAAGAGTTACATACAGATGTAATGCTTTTAAAATGCACTAGTAACAAAAATTAAGTTTGGCCTATTTTGAAAACCAGATTCATAAAAATTTCATCTGGTGAGAAAAAAAAGCAGGACAAAAGAGGCAGAGCTCTAGTCTGTAACTCCCCCCCAGTATTACCCTTACACTCAGTCTTCTTTATCAGGAAGGGGGAAGCACACCTTACATAAAAGCGAGGCCATGTATTTATTCTTAATATAATTGAAAACTTACAGGTCTAATTATTATTAGTCCAAATTTAATTGTTGCAGGCAAAGAAAAGAGTGACAATCACACTTACTTGTTTCTACTGCTTGTCCTGCTTTTATGCTCACCTTTCTACTTAGCCCCATCTGGCTCTTGAGGTCAGTGGTTTTCTAGATGTGATGGCAGTGCAATGTCCAGTTGTCACTACCTTCATCAGGAGGAATAAGATGTTTATGTTGATGGTTTCTTTCTCACACAAGAATCCAGTGAAGGTCATTTTTATGTTTGCTAGCATGTCTGCATCTTTCTTCATTGTCTGCAGCTCCATGAAAACACCAAATTTAGTGTACACGATGCCTTTTATGAATGTTACATACTCTTTCTTTGTTCTCTTTGTTGCCCCTAAAACCAGTTTTGTCCAGCTCTAAGTCTGCATTTCTTTGACTGTGGGTGAGTTGTTTATAGCCATGGCTTTCTTATTCACTGCCAAGCCTGTGCACCATCTCTTAGCATCCCATGGCTGTACTCTACACTGCATCCTATACCTTTACTTGTCAATAGCCTCTGCTATTGTTACTAGGCCTGTATTTCCCTACACTACATCATTGTGGTAGTCGTAAATACCTCATTCTACATGGAATAACCGCTTGTTACTGCTATCTATATAAAGTTGTGTTTGTACCATACAAAGACGAACAAAAGTTTAAAAAAATACTAAAAAATAGCCATAGACACCTAGTGAATTACAGAAATTGCTTCCACAGCTAAGCCAAGGAAAAGGTCCAGGTAGGACAAGAAAAATTCAAGGGAGACCTGACAAGCTTCAAGCTTGAGGCCCTGCAAATTCAGCACGGCCAGTACTAGTAATGGCAATCCTGTATTGCAGGACTACACCCTTACAACTGCAACTCTTTCAATGTAAGAAGCAGCAAATCTTGTTGACATAGAATTGTTACACTTCTTATAGACAGGATGATGTTTTTTGTTTTACTGTGTTACCTGTCTTTGTGCATTTCTTGTCCCTGTGCTTCTCTGTTTTAAGAATCTCTTAGACTATTATTGGCTAAGTAAATTTCCATCAGTTGAAAAAAGAAAATTAAAATGGATTTATTTTTTCACTGCTTTTCCATACACAACTTCAATTTTGTATTTCTTTTTAATTTATATGAGCTATTTTCTGAAGTGATTGTGATGTTGACAGTTTACATCAATAGTTATACTCCTTGCATGTACCTAATCATTTCTGCATTTCTGAAGTATGACACAACTTTCATGGTTTTCACTGGGAGAGTGAATAATGTGTTTACAGTGCAAATTTAGCAATGCATCACTGCAATGAGCTGTAGATGATTTTTTAGTGCAACATGAGGTTTTTTTTGGACTTATGCAACCATGAATACGTATTTTAAGATTAAGAGGTTTACAGATCTTACAGTCACAAAAGATGTTTAATTTGGAAACCGCATTAGTTTATAATATTCTGTCTTTTAACAGGTTTTTTTGGTGGGGAGGGGGACATGGAAATGGCTAGGAAAGAATTGCTTGAAGACAGGCATTTACTATACAGGCTCTCTGTATGTTACAAGTAATGTAACTCTTGTAAGGTCAGTCATGGCTGCTCGTATATTTAAAAACCAACACAATATGTCTGTGTTTTTGCTACTCTTTTTTTAATTCAGGAGAATATGCATTGGCTGCGGAGCTGTACAGAGAAGTATTAAGATCATCTGAAGAGCACAAAGAAAAGCTCAAAACAGATTCCTTGCAAGTGAGTGAGCATTGACATGTAAAGAGACGTAGTTAAGAACTGGAATACTTTAGATTTAATTTAACAGGTCAGTCTTTTCTTCCTCCCAGTGGTGTGCTGAATTACTCTTTCAACCTGATGTAATGATCACAATCTTTTGATAGCAATCTTTAGATAGGCATCTGTCCAGTGACCTTCATGTTTCCTTTTTTGTTTTTTGACAAAAAAAAAAAAGCTACTGTATTTTAAAAACTTGCTTGTGAGTTTTCATGATGTCCCTGAAGCAGTGTATGATCTCCACCTGCTGTTCTGTAGTAAATTTAACAAGCTGAATTCCTAGACTTGTTCATGTGACTGCTCAAGTTAACAGTGCTATATTGCATCCTGCAATTACCGAATGCAGGGTTTGCACTAAGAGTGGTATTAATGTGCCAAATGATAGAAAATAATAAAATAGTTGCACTGCAGAAGATAAAAGGGCATGGAAAAGAATCAAAAGTGCATTTTCTTTTTGGGCCTTTGACTTCATGCCTTTTGAATACTATATTAAAAATATGAATATTTTTTTTGGTAAAAAAGTCATGGTTCTGTAAGTGACATATTTATAGTTCTTCAAGAACTATCAGTTCTACATTGAGTAAAACTTTCTTCAGCATAACAAGAGATTAGTGACATAGATAAGATGTGATCAGTTGTCTGTTTCTGTACTTGCTTCTCTGAGTAAATTATTGTTTGATTATGTTGAGTGTGGTCACCTGATGTCTCTGTTGCGCTTCTTTGATTCTTCCTTATCCTTTTTGACTTCCTGGTGGATTTTTTGGCTTAGCATAAACTTGTTAAGGTGCTCATAGGTTGTTAATTAAATTGCTATACTGGATTATGCAATCCAATAAGGCTTTTTTTTCCCCTCAAAATATATGCTGCCTAATATTGCCTTAGTGTAATAAAATTTGACTTCTGTTAAGTTCTTCTTAGTTGTGTAGGCTTAGCTCTTTGGGATAATGGCAAACCACTGCTGGCCAGTCCTCTTAAGTGACTGAGATAGTAACAGGGCAAAGGTGGAAAGAGTGCAGGATGTGAGAAGGGCACCAGTTTATGAAAGTGGAGGGTATTAGTATGAGTTTCTGCGAGCTGAACAAGAAGCATGATATTATTGGTCTGGTTTGAAGAACAAAGGGTGAAGCCAAAGAGGAGGAGCAGAGTTTACTTATATTAACAATCAAATTTATTTTCCCTTAAAGGAAACAAAAAGATCATGTGTTTTTCAGTATCTTTAATTTCACAGAGCTGAAAAATATGAAAAATTATTGAAGTTCTTGGTATCTGATCTTTTCCTTATACTTTATTTTTCTTTAGATAGAATTGTTTCCTTAGAGTATTCTAAAAGACATTTACAAAAGAATGTGCTCTAAATAATTTGTTTTCCATAATAGTCAAGGGCTGTTTTAGTTAGGAGGGTGAGTATGGTGCCGGATCTGATGACCTAGTATCACATGTACCTACTGATTTGCTTTTGAGCTGTTAAAGAAGGTCTTTTTAATATTTCATTTCCTATCATTTCCTATCCCAATAAAATGTGGAAAGGAATCTTTCTTTTTCTTGGAAGATGCTTCCAGATTAGCAGAGAAAGACTAAACTGATTTTAAATGCACGCTGATTTCTTGCTGTAAGCTTTCATTGCTGTTCAGGTTTTTCCTGTCACAGATGTTGCAATGGATTTTCTTTATGATTGCTCTTGACTTTGTGTACATTTAGAGACTTCATTCTACACACAATTTGATGGAATTGTTGGCAAAGCACCCAGGAATTCCCCCGACTTTGCGTGATAGCCGGCTTGCAGAGGAGGTAAACATACTTATGTTTTTACATAAATATTGAAGAGGATGTTTTTATTTTTTGTCCCCTCAGTATTTTCTCTAACTAAATAAACAACAATTCATTTCAAAAGAAATAGCTTTTGAGTTAACTACATACATTTCCCTTAAACTTAGTAAAATCAGGAGTTGCTTACTGTGCGATGAGAGCAGAAATGTCCAATAAAATATTGCTGTTCTCAATGCTGGTGGCCTCTCTTATGTTGTGAGCATGTGTTATGGAACTTCTAATAATTTTTACATCTAAAATGCTGTTTCCCCACCCCCATGTTCACGTGGAAATAACATATGATGTTACTGATAAAGAATGTGTCACCCTGAATTCTTCTGAGTCCTTTATTTCCTCCCATTTTCTTTAGCTTTCCTCATTTTTAACTTCAAAAATCAGAGTACTCTGTAGATGAAGTTTATTTTTCTTTGGCCAGGTGAGCAAGTCACTGTATATCGCTTTCTGTATGCATAAACTTAACTATATCCTTAATCTTAACTGGGGAAATATCTGGCAGAATAGCTGAGATTACTTTTCCCCACTGGTAACTTGCAGTGGACATAAGGACAACATTTGTAGAAGAATGTAATTATTGTGTCACTGTTTGGGCTGAAAGGGACCTTGGGACATCTCTAGCTGAACTTCTCCCTCAGAGCAAGGTCACCATGTATTTCTGTCCAAGTATCCCAGGGCTTTATCCAACCGGGCTTTTAAAACCTCCCAGGAAAGAGATTGCACAACTTAGCTGAGTAGCCTCTTCCAGTACTTCACAAATCTCATAGTAGGGAGGTTCTGTGTGAATTTTTTTTCTATAACTTATAACTGTTGTCCCTTGTTCACTTGCCATGTACTTCAGTAAAATGCTTGGGCTCCCAGTTTTGGTGATTTCCTTCTGCCTGCTGGAAGGCTGATCTTTAGTAGTCTCTAAGCCTGTCTCCTTCAAGCTGCACAACCCCAGTTCTTACATCCTCTCCTGTTTTATGGTTGTGATGAGTATGTGTCTTATTATTTGCGTATCTTCTGATATTTTATGATTTTTATGCAAATTCTACATATGGGTATCGGATTTTTCTGTTTTAGTGAGACTTGTTCTTCTAAATAAATAACGTTATAGGAATTCTGTAGAAGTACTGCCTGTTTTTTATTGACCTGTAATTCTAGCAGTTTTTAAATACCATGTTATCCTGACGTGATTCTAAAGAAAGCGATTGGAAATTTTGTTTTGTTTATAAATAGGATGCAGAGGTTGTTTTTCATAGCTACCTTTTACCAGTAGCTCATCTAAGTACCTGAGAGTCCTGTCCGCTCCAGATAAACTGGGCTCTGTAACAACAATGTAATTATCTTAGTAGTAGCAAACAAAAAAAGACTTAAACATACACTAAAATGCATCAAATAAATGTATGTAGTGAAATCAGTATGTAATGGTGATAGATGCTTGTCACTTGTTAGTTGATTGTTCATTAATTTTTATAATATAAAATAAACTGGCACTGCTTTTATAGTGGAGGCACTTGCATGTTAAGAGGGGTTTTCACTGTTAGAAGTAATTTCTCTGAAAAAAAATTATATCTTATGCACTTAAAAATAATAAAATTAAAGCATTTTTCTTGTTATTTTTTGAGTAAGCTTTATGTGTAGGTAAGTTCAATTGTCCTGTTCTCAGACTGTTCAGGTACCTTTTATTGTTTGCTTATTCAGCACAGACAAGTAAGAATTCTGAGTTGGATTCCAGTTCTCTTTTGTAATGCAGTGTATTTCTATTGTGTTGTTTGGTCTTACTTATCCAAAAGCAAAGTTGGAAAGTTGGCATCTTTGTAGTAATTTGTCTTCTCAAATTTTTTTTTTGGCTTACTAATAAATAATGGATTCTAGAGAAAAAAAATTGCTTACAAATGAAAGTGAGCAGCACATAAATAGCTAACCAATTAAAAACATTGTGGTAGCTGGGGAGTTTTTACATTTGCAGTATTCCTCGCAGATAAGATGTATGCATAGTTCAAGCTCTTTTTTCCATACAGGCAGAACAACTTCGACAACATTATATGAGTAAATCCAACGCAGAAGTTGCAGAAGCCCATCAGGCCTTACAGCCAGTTCTTCAAACCATTCGGGAGCTTCAGAGAAAGGCAGGTACCTCTTAGGTATTTCGTCTCTGAATTTTGGCATTTTATAAAAATTTTATTTTCATCTGTTTATCCAGAGCTCTAGCGGTTTATTATTTCTAACAGTTTTTGAAACCCTGTTTGGGATGGCACTTGGGCACACTCACCATAGGCCCAAAACATAATCTGTGTTCCCCACACACAGAATCTGATGAACAGATGACATAAGTACATGATGGGAGAGTGAGTCTAGTAAAGTTTAACACTCTTCTTGATTTTTTAAATTAACTGTGGTTCACCTGCAATTTAGGTAAATAAGTCCTGGGGTTTGGCCTTTGAAACATTTCTGTGGTGTGTCAGATGGTAATTCAGTTACTTTCAAGGGAAATGTTTTTTAACATTTATTTAGTTAGTGTGCTTAAGATTTAATTATGTTTAGTTAATGTGACAACTCAGATTTCATGGAATGGAGCAAACCCTTAATGAATTAATGAACACCTGAGTTAAAATGGTGCTTGTCACTTGCATAATAGTAAAGAAATAATAAAGAAATGAGGACAAATGGCACATGAGGAAGTAAACTTAGGCAGCTTCTTTTGCCTGTTAAAATTATAAGGTCACTTCTGTGTCGCTGTATTAATTTCACAGAAAGCTTTGCTTTCTCTGATTAAATGATCTTATCTCCTTTTGAGAGAGACAGAAAGCAGAAACTTTGAGATCACAGTATTTCTATGTGACTTTTCTGTGTAGATAGCCTTGGTGAATCTGACTCTACTGAAGGAATATAAAGAGGTAGAGAATGTAGACAGTTTCTTAGTCATGTGTTTACACAAAGAAGATGAGATATTTTTTAATCATACTCTCATCATCCACTTCTCATGGAATTAGCCCGTCTGTGTTTGACTGTGACCTAAAGAGCAGTATTTGCCTCTTCTACAATGATTAGATTGGTTTTGTGTTGAATGTTCAAGGATAAATCTGTTCTTTTTCATACAGATACATTCAGGTTCTCCTTGGTGGTTGGATGTCATCCAGACAGCGATACAGTATGCCATCGATGAGGAGCTTGTTCAGCGGGTGCAAAATGAAATAACCTGCAACTACAAACAGCAGACAAGTAAACTCTCCATGGCAGAGAAGTAAGAGAATAACTGAAATAGGCTCATAAATACGATTAAATGTACTCAGGTCTTCTTACTAGTTTGTGCTAGCAGTTGCAATTAGATAGCAGACATTTTTGCTTCAGAGCATCTGGACTGCAATTATGTTTCCTAATTTTCTTTCCAAGTCTTCTATCTAGTTGTGCTGGAAGAAGCGCAACTAGATAGAAGACTTGGAAAGAAAATTAGGAAAATTACTGTTTTCTCTTAGGCATTCTTTTAAATGTTCTTCTCTATTCTGTGGTTTTACAGTCTTCTATACTCATGAAACTGTTCCAAGTTTATTGCATTAAAATTGAGTAACCTCTAAAACAAATTAGCTTACTTACTAAATGGAAAGTAGACAATATCAGAAAATCTTTTTGTAACGCCATAAAATAGCATCACTGTTTACTGTCCGAAGAATTTGAGGTTGGTTTCATGTTCAAGACAACAGTATACCCCTTCTTTTTGGGTTCACTTACAGAATAATGAATTTGGAAGGAACATTCAGAGGTCACGTAGATCAACCCTCTTACATGCTCATTCAATCCAGGAAGGTTGCACAGGGATTTGACCTGTTCAGTATCTCCAGGGAGGGAGATCCAGTAGTCTCTATGTGAAGCCTTTTCCAGTATTTGGCCCACTTAGTGGAAAAATAAAAGAAGACATTAAAATCCTTTTACCTTGTTGATATTTCCTGTGTTGCATGTTATGTACATTGTCTCTTGTTCTTTCACCAGGTTCCCTTGAGAAAAGTTTGACTCAGTCTTCTCTGTACCTTCCAGTTAGATAAATATAGAAAGCAATAAGGTCCACCCTAAATTTTAGGGTTGAATAGACCATTTTCTTCTAACCTCCGCTTGTACATTCTGGCTGAAGGTCTGTAAGTTCATCACATCAAAGGGAGACATAGGAAGGACGATGCTCTCATAGTTTAACTTCAGGCAGTTTTCTCAGATACATGAACTTATGCTCTTAAATACAGTCTTTCTGAATCATGTTTTAGTCAAACACATTGTTATTATATTTGAGATATATATAAATAGATGTATATAAATGTATATACATCTGTGTACAAATATCTAATATAAATGTGAACATCATATAAAATGTGTATATGTGTATACATTTAAATACTTAAGATACACACATTTTAATTCCATATGTAAAGATGTATCCTCCACTCTGACTACTCTGCCATCATGATTCCAAAAGGTTGCAATTTCTTCTTGCTGGAAGTAAACCTATCTTTTACTGTTCAGTACTTAACATAATTCTATTGAATAATCTAAATAAAAATACGAAAGTTAACCTCTTTTTACTGCAGCACAAGAGGCAATGGGCACAAACTGAAATACAAGATGTTCCCTCTAAACATCAGGGAACACTTTTTTAGTGTGAGGGTCACTGAGCACTGGAACAGGTAGCCCAGAGGGGTTGTGGGATCTCCATCCTTGAGATACTCGAACGTTGTCTGGGCATGGTCCTGGGCAAGCAGCTCTAGGTGACGCAGCTTGAGGGGAGCATTTGAGCAAGACAACACCCCAAAGCCTGTTCCTACCTCAACCAGTGTGTAAGTCTGGATATAAACATTTCATGGTTATTTGAGAATGAGAACATCACATTCTGGTCAAAATAAATGAGGAAAGGATTGTTTGAATGTTCATGCAAAAATTTCATGCCTGTGCATCTATCTATATGTTAGCTCATGTCACACTGATTTTTTTTTTTTTTTTCTCGATTTAAATTTAGGAAGTGTCTTCTGAAATTGTTGCTGCTTGCAGATTGTGTAACTTTGGAAAAGCTGTGACTAAACTTAATTTTATAACACAGGGATAAAACTTACTTCCTTTTCAATTTATTTTAGCATATGAGATAAAACTTAAAAAGCAGTGTCTTATCAAGTGCTACTGGTCAGTGGGGGAAGCAAGAAATACTCTTAATGGAGTACTGGATATGATTAATCCATGGTACAGTGAGGGAGATTTTTGTAAAGCTGGTGTTATTTGGCAGCTGATGGTAATAACAGCAGACTCGTGCTTACAATTTACATTTATTTTCTGACTACCTGGTTAGGCAGACCTTGTCCGTGTTATTTTAAAATGCACATTATTTAAGTAGGTCATATTAAATGCCAAGCTTTAGTAGTGTTAAACCTGTGCTTTGCTCTCTGCGCTTTACAAAATGGATGGTTTGGATCAAATTTTCCATATGGTATAGAACCACAGTCTTGTACATCAGTGTCAGACCTTGTAGGAATGGTGCACTTTCTTTCAGCAAGAGGCTTCTTCTCTTGCTGGGAAAAACACAATGTGGGAAGTGCTTAACTTCTGTTCACGTTTCTCCTCCAATCACAAAAGACAGCTAGGTTTTCGGAAAATAGTTTACTATTACGTCCATTTAATAAATTTAACTTTGAAAACTAACTTCCCAAATGAAGTGTAATTTCGTGATGGGTGCATGTGTCTGCTGGGAATTGCACAGGTGCATTGAAAATCGTTTTGTTGGCCAACAGACACAAGTAAGACTGTAAGTATGTGCAGTGGTTTACCTTTAGTATCTGCTTTGTGAACCAGAAAATTGCCGCTTGGTGTTCACTACTAGTGTTTGGTTGCATCTCTCAAGTCTTGCAAAGAGTCTTTCTGTTCTAAAAATACCAGGCATCAGCTCTGGGGATACATTGGAGTGATTTCTGACAGCATTATGTGTAGTAGTAATAAGCATTTGCTTGTATGTTGTCCTAGATTACTATTTAGCTACTTCTCTTCTGCTTTAAAGTACTGAATCAAGTTTGGATTTGGTGTCTTGGTGTACAATAATTTCCCTTTTTCTTTAAATCAGATTCCGTGACTGCAGAGGCCTTCAATTCCTACTCACAACCCAGCTGGATGAACTGAAGAAGTTCCAGAAGATTGTAAGAGAAGCAGTGAAAAACTTAGAAGGGCCTCCTTCTAAGCAGGTTATTGAGGCTGCCACTATCTGCCATTTGCGACCTGTTAGACTTCCACTTAACAAGTATGTCTTGAAAACAGAAATTTTACCTTAGATGTGTATTACTAAATTTCCCTTTACTTGAAATGATATACTGAAGTCTTGATTATGTACTCAGGAGATCTATGCATACAGATATCACAGATCCTTTGTTCGAATCATGACTTTTTGTTTTATTTTCATAAAATCTTCTTGTGTCAGCTATATTAGTGTATATATGACTGTTATTTTGTTCTTTTTAAAGAATTTTTTGTAGTTTTATATGTCGGAATAGGGGATTATGATAATTTGGTTTCTGATGAAATTCTGAGTGCATCTATTTTCAATTTTCTGTATTGCAGCTGTGTCTTTTGTAAGGCTGATGAATTGTTCACAGAATATGAGTCAAAGCTCTTTATGCATAGGTAAGTTCATAGCTCTATAAATTTATCACTGTTAGAAAATGCGAGAGTTGGATTGGTGTATGTTTTCTGAAATAACTTCATGACCAAATGACAACAACTTCTTGCTAATGGCTTTGATAGCAGTTCTATTAAGCTTGATTTTTGATGTAAATTTCATTTGAACAAACTGTATCCAAGGAATGAATACATGCCACTTTCTATCAAGCTCCTATAATATGACCATTTGAAATGAAGCATTGGCATGTTCAGAAAGCTTGTGTATAAATACAAGTATGTTATTTTAACACATACTCCTATGTGTGCAAATACTTTTTTGCAGTCCAGCTGCAAGTGGTATAATACCATCCTCATTCAATGTAACAGTGAGAGAAGAGGTCTCAGACAGGAGGAAGCTGAAAGAAGGGTGACAGGACACCAGCACAAGGTGTCAGAGAAATATGCATAGTGGGCAGTACGGGGAGACATGGATTACAGCCCTCTGCATGCTTACTCTTGGACTTCTCTCTCTTACGTCACTTATGATGTCAAAATTGGATAGAAAAGTATTGAGGTCGCTGAGAAAACATTTTGAGAAGTCTTTACCAGTGGGAGCTCTGTTGCCTCACAACTGCTGGAATCAGGAAGCATCAATGTATTTCTATATTAGCATTATTTGTCAAACAGAGAACTGGAAAGCTGTACTGTTCTTACATAGTGCAATACACAGCAAATTTTGTATCAGAGTTTAACTGTAATTCTTGCTTATATAAAAAGTTAGAATTGAAAATTTTGTAATGAATGTGACATTAATAACTACTGAAAGATGATCTAGATGTGTTAGCCTTTACAAAACCTATTGATGATTTTGAGCTGACAAAATGGCCTGAGGATTGGTACCAAGATGTTCAAAGTAACCTTTGATACATTAGGTAATAAAACAGCTGTTTATATTTGCTTATTTTGCATTATCCTTTAATCATATATAAGAAGGCTGAAATAGATGACGAGTAAGTAGAGATGGATGTGGAAGTACAAAATCAGTGCTAAGTGCTGTGTTGGGTTTGTTTTGAAGTGTTAAAGGCCAAATGGCAATCTTCGAGGAGATGATAGAAGACCAAGAAGGGCTCGTCGATGACCGTTTGCCCACCACAAGCAGAGGGCTCTGGGCCACCAGTGAAACTGAACGTGCCTTGAAAGCTCTTCTCTCCTTTGCCAAAGCTCACCGAATGGATGCTAGGCTAACTGAAGAAGGAAGCATATTCCTGGAACTCTTTGAAGCATGGAAAAAGGAATATAAGGTACGGTAAATTACATGGTGATGGAACAGTTGTGTGGTCCATTTAATTTATTATAAACAAATTGAAGCTGAATATTAGCCCGTCTAAGTTGTATTCCTGAAATTGGGCTTTGCCTACACCAACCTTTTCCACAGTGCTTATTACAGGATTTGATTTTAAATGATTTATATATGATTTAATAGTTTCTAAAAGCTACACTGGTGACTAATCAAATTAATAAGCAATGTAATTGCATCTATTAAGACAGTATAAAGATTTAATTAAATGTGTTCATCTGTTTACTTAAATCAGAATGTAGCAAGACTCAACAAATCCAACACTGGTCCCGTCTGTAATTCAGTTTACCTTCAGTCTTGTGAAGAAGGAACACAGTTTTTTCATGTGCCTCTATGTTAAGAAACAGAAGGTGGGACTAATATGCCAATGATAATGAAGACAGTGTTGTAATTCCATCTGTTGTGACTTGGAAATACTGGTTCAGTAGTCTGTATTAGTCTAATCTACACTGGGCTACAAGGATGATACTCTGTGAAATAACTCTTATTTTATTCAGCATTTGTTTAGTTTTGCAGGGCATTTGGTTTCTGAATTTTTAGTTGCATTAGTTATTGTAATGCTAATAGTTGTAAAAGAAATGAGAGCCGGCTGTTTATAGTTGTTTATACAAAGAGGCTGGAAAGGAGAGCAGGCAAAATGTCTATATTGCTTGGTTTCCTTTGTAATTTGTTGTTGTTGTAGCTGAATACTGTAAAGAAATATTATCCCTTCCTCCAAAAAGATTCTCATGTTTTATTTTACATTGTATGGCAGAGTCATGTAACTGAATTCAGTTCTGCTGTTCATTTGTTTGGGGTTCTCTCACAGTTACTTCATGAGTATTGGATGGTCCTTAGGGATCACGTGTCTGCTATTGATGAACTGGCAATGGCGACAGAACGACTGAGAGTGCGTCATCCTGATGAGCCAAAACCAAATCCACCAGTTCTCCACATTATAGAACCACATGAGGTAAAGTACTGGGCAGGAAAGGGTGGTTTCTTTCTGAAGGAACCTATCTCCTACAGAAATAAAATCTTCCCCTGGGTCTGTGTATAAGGACTATAATGTGTCTGTTTCCATTTCAAAAAGGCTTGGTAGAGTATAGAATTCTTACCTATTTCTACATTCGGTACATGGGCCATTTTGAGCTTGTAACTGTTATTTTGATATATTTTTGTTAGCCTTCTGATAGTGGCATGTTACCAAAGGACTGCTGTCCTTTCATCAGCAGCAACTTCCTTCCTTTCTCTACAATTGCCCAGTTTTCCAAGCTGGTGGAAAATTAAGTTGACCTGATTCCTTACTCATATTGATGTTTTCCACAAACACCTATATAAAACAGAAGTGAGCACCTAAAAGACAAACCTTTTTCTCAGTATTTTGAAATTTCTGAGCTACCCCTGAGAGACTCTGTTTATGATGATAGAGAAAGTGCTGGGTTGATTTAACCTTTTTTTTTTTTTGCACCAGTAAAAATCTATTTTTTATAGAAACATTTTGTCCTTTTTTTTCACTGAGATTATGTTAGATAAAAGTACTTCTTTCTGTAAGGAAATAAATTTCATCTCTGTATTGAAGCAGTTTTTAAAAGGAGCACTTTGCTTAACAAATGCGTAATAAAGTCTTAAGATTCATGTATGTGTATGCAACCATAAAAGAAACACCCATTACTTTGGCCTTTATCCTTCAGGTGCCTGCCTGTTCTTCAGTATTAATAGCTTCTCCACTGTCAGCAATAACTAATCTAAAAAAAAAGTCAGCTTGATGTTTCTGTCTTTGTATAGGTTAAATAAAAAGTGGAAATTTCTTAGAAGTGTAAAGAAAATACTTCTTTCTTACATGTTGTTTTTGGAACCAGCAGTTGAGTCTAGGATGTATATATGACTGTAAGAAAATAAATTATAAATTGAATGAAGTTCAAAAGAAATGTCTAAAAAATTGGGTTATTTTAATTTAATTTTGTTTCTGTAAAGAATCAATAATGCAAATAAAACAATAAAAAACAATTTTGTGTACCTTCTGCATCTCATCCCATTCATAGTGCTGTGTTCATACTGGTTACAGGAAAGAAACAGATAATCAATTTTTCTTGGGGAGAAGCACATCTTAAATTTCCAGCATGAGCTGTTTTTCTGTCCGTCCCCAGTAAATTACTCATCTGAATTTCACAAAAAATAATTATTTTAAGCCTTATTGTAAAACTTAACTTTGTTTCCCCCTTTTTAAATACATATTAAATTTTGTTTTCATAGGTAGAGCAAAATCGAGTTAAGCTTCTGAATGACAAGGCAGTTGCCAAATCACAACTTCAGAAGAAATTAGGACAACTTCTGTACCTCACTAATCTGGAGAAAGTAAGATTAATGGTTCCTTGGTCTTTACTAAGTGATGTACTGTTTACCTAGTAGAAGAAACCTACCATTATTTTTCTTTAAAACTTCCATCTTAAAGAAATTGTATTGTCTGTGAAGACTCATACATTTTGAAACTCAGTTTGCTGTTCTTTGTGTTACTGTGTGCTCATTAAATTATTTATTGCATTATATATTTTAGTTACTTGCTTAATTACATGCTTATTAAACTGTGAACCAGTTTTAGATGGTTAAAGTTTCCATTAAAACTAACTGGGCCGTGTTTATAAGTAGAAGCCTTATAAAATTACATATGTCTGCATAGCTTTGGTATTTTACAAAGAGCTTACCTTAAACAGAAGGACAATCAAGTCTGGAGTTAAAATAAGTGTTAAAAAAACCCCAGAAAAACAAATCAGAGCAGAAAACTCCCATGTACTATATGTTATTTTAATCATAGTGTTTGAATAAGTGCAATTATGTTAAAGTAAGTTAAACAAAATTTAAGTGTTTTTATAATAACATGATAGAAAATATGAAGAGTTTCTTGTTTGAAGCTTGTATTTTACCAGCATTTTTCAGAGCTGTGATAGAGCTGTAGGTGGTATCTGAAGGAATGCAGTATGAAAAGTGCTCCTTTTGCTTACCATAAGTTAGATATTTTTTTAACTCCTCAAGGTGGACTTGAGTACATGAATATGTTTTTAATTTGCTGACACAGTATTTTGGTTTGATTTAGTTTCTTTTAAGGGCTTCATTATTCATTTTTTTCTAGAAGCTTGTTTTAAACATAGAATAACAAAACACAAAAGCTTCTTTTTTTTTTTTTTTTTTTTTTTTTTTTTTTTTTTCTGATCTATAGTCTCAGGATAAAACTACTGGGGGAGTTAACCCAGAACCATGTCCAATCTGTGCACGTCAACTGGGAAGACAGGTAAGATACATATTCAGCAGGTTTTAGTTTTAGAACATCTTAAGCTAGAGTGAAGCCAGTTGTGTGTCAAGTTGTCAAGGTCTGATTTTAAATAAATGTTGTACTGCAATGGGGGAAAATGAGCTGTTTCCTGCAATGTACCAATCAGCCTCTCCTCTGAAACGTCTTTCTCAAATGCAAGCACCTCTACTGCTTTTAGTTTTTGATGTTAGTGCTTAAGTGTTCCAAAAATGTGTATTCATGATTGTCTTACAACTCTGAAGTTATACTTTGGTCAGAAACATTTATTTTCCATTTATAAGCTAACAGAATTAAGTAGGTAAATATCTGTTGTATACTATTGTATTTTACTATAATTGTTCTTATTGATAGTATTGTTTTCTTCTAAACAAAATGATATTATTTATGTAAACCATAGAAAAATCCAATAGAATAGAATGCCAATAGAATAAATACTGGCAATGAGAATTTCTTTCCCCACCATTTCCCTTCTGAACTGCAGGAGTTGAAATTCAAGTGGCACTTAATCTATATCATAAAGTACAAAGCCATAGGTTAAACTTTCCTTACCATTCATTAGGGAAAAACCTGAAAAGACTCCTGTACAGTCAAACTAAATTCTCTTTTTTTTAGGGTAGGTATTTTAAGGAGGTTTAGCTTCTCTTTGCTTTATAGACATGTGTAAGCATGCACTGCTGTCCTGCCATGTTTCCAAAATCCCCTCTGTGCTCTTCTTCTGAGGGTAATACAGGTTTTTACAGAGAACAGCTGTTAGTCCTATTAACTGCCATTATGCTTTATCTCAGAGCTGGAGGAGCTCACTGAAAGAGAAAATAATCTCTTTATCTCTTTCTTTATCTTTTCTTAGCAGCAACACTGCTGCTTTGGATGATAGCAGCTTTCATGTTGTAAAGAACTTTCAAAATACTTAGCATCCTGTTTCTGCACAATTGAAAGAACCTTACAAAGCCTATAAGACCTTCTGCTTGGTTTAGTCAATTCCTTTTGCTACTTGGTCCCATGAAAACTTTTAGATTTTCCTCTTGGAATGGCCTATAGAACAGGCTAGTACAACAAAAGGTGCTATTTTGAGTTTCAAAACCACTGGTCTACAAATTGCTTCTCTGTTATGGAAGGTTACGGCTGACATCTGGATGTTCTAGGCTAACAAAGGAGAACAGCTTCTGCAATGCAGTCTTATGTTTCACATACATTCTGTCAAAAAGAGATTAAGGCACTGTGTACAAAATCTTTCTTAAATCCAAAGATGTTGTCTAAGACTTAGCAGTAAGGAAAAATTAAAGCATTTTTTCTATCACTTACAAAATAAGACGAATCTAGCATGAATGCACAGATAAAGAATTTTACAGAAGGCACATACAGATATTTTTGTAATTTTTAAAAATTATGTAAATACTTAACCTATGTTTACATAAGGTGTTAAAAATCATCTTTCATAGAAATAAAAGTCTTTCCTGAAGTTCAAAACCAAGAAAATGCAAAAAATGAACAAAAAATGCTCAGACTTTGGATCATGAATATCTTTGTGCAGAAAAACTTTGAAATTCAGGCTTTTTAGCAGCTGGAGTGTTTCAGGTCTAAAATTCTTTTTTTATCTCATGAAAATAAGGTGATTTCTCTATGAAAATGTAATCTATCATGGATTAGTACACTGTTTTTCTTTTACATTGGTCCAAAACTGAAACTTTTGTGTTTGGGTTTTCTTCATTTCCTGCGTAGTGGGCAGTGCTGACGTGTGGACATTGTTTTTGTAATGAGTGCGTAGCAATCATCATCCAGCAGTACAGCGTTGGCACCCGCCGCAGCTCCATTAAATGTGCCATTTGCAGGCAGACAACATCTCATAAAGAAATATCTTACGTCTTCACTGCAGAAGCTGCAAATCAGGAGGATGATATTCCTGTAAAGGTGAGTTCTTTGCAGGAGCTCTATGGTTCAAACTTTCAACAGTACATATTTGTTGTGTTTTGTGGCATACTGCATCTAGGCAGACAAGTGTACTCTAGTTCTAGAAATGGTTTGTCCTAAAGGCAAAATCTTTAGACACAAATGTGTAGGAATTCAGTCCTGATTGCACTGTTGTATCTACTTTTCTTAGCAGCGAAGCGTTTTCATTGGCTTGAAGGTAGGGCTGGAGGAAGAGACAGCATCTCAATGAGTCTTTAGCCATGCTGACATGCATAGTGCATAAGCACATATTTGCTCTGCATGAATGTCTTGTAGAATGCTGTAGAAACAAAAAACCTGTATTTATTGCAGTTGTGGAAAAAATAGAGGATTCTGGGCTAAAATGCAAGAGTAAAAGACATTGATAATATTTTGGTTTAGATGATACTGCTGTCTTTCATTAAAATATGATTATAATACAGCTGGACATAACTTGTCATAATTTTAATCTGATTAGTATAGTTAAAAATAACTAGTTTTGCTGACAGACTGGTATCTGTTTAAGTCTCCTTGAACCTTGCACAATTTCTAGGGTTGCTGCCCTGTATTGAAGACAATGCTAACACATTCACACTAGTTATTTCAACCTCCGTAGACAAATGGAATTCCATTTTATAAGTAGCTGATTCCTAACTCGAATTACTAAAGTAGTTGACAGTATGTGGCACCAGGGGGAGTAAATAGGCTGTATTTTTAAAGTGCTACTTCTTAGAACATCACATCATGCAGGGCTTTTTACAGATTAATTCCATATACTTTTTAGAGATATCACCCTGTTTCTAACAATATTTCAATTTTTTTCATAAATTACATTAAAAAAAAACTAGAATAACCAAATTTCATAAATAAGACAGTGGAAGAACATGTCATCTGCTGTCCTGTGTAGAGAGTTGTAATGTTTTCTTGAAGTATTTCTGCATCAAAAACTTAGAACAAAGCAAAAATAAAGCAAAAAACCAAATTCTGTGTGAACTTACTTGAGCAAAGCTCAACATTCTTAGTTCATGAAAAATTAAAAATTTACACTGTAGCTTTACTGTATTTACTATCTAAACAAGAAACATAAAAATAAAAACTTCTGCCTCATTTTCCTTTAAAGGACATTTAACAAAGAATAACAAACTTACTATGTTTCTATAGAATACTGATCTTAAGATCAGTATTTTTCAGTATAAATATGAAAATTGTGTGATTTATTCAGTGTTTCTATTTTAATCCCATCTTTCTCAATCCCTTCAGTCTCTTTAGAGTATTCACTTTCTATCTTACTTATTATCATACCAACACTAACCATCTTAAGGTAATGTCCTAGGTGCAAAAGGACTACTGTCAATGGAAGCATGTTGTACTGAGAGAGACATTACTGGTGTCCCTGCATGTTTTGGTTTTGTAAAAGCTTCCTGTGTCTGGTCACTATTACAGTGGGTGTTGCCGACCTGTCATCTGAGACAGAAATTGTTTGTCAGAGAATAGTTTAGGTTCTAATGTTTACTGTTCCATAATTCATTAGAACTAGCCAATTTCTTTAGAAATAGTCATCTGAATATTCAACAAAATGACTCATGGTGTAGGGGTAATGAGTGGGGTAACATTTCTTAATACAGACTAAATGTCAGTTTCATCTCCATAAATACTCAGAACAAAATTGACTTTTTTTGTGTGCTGTAAGCCAGTTTTGGTCACTTGTAAATTCAATAAGTGTAATATAGTTTAATATAATGTAGACGAAGGGATGAAGAACTTTACACACTTAGTTATCCTATTTAAAAAATAGAGCAAAAAGACTGTGACCACTTTAAATATTGTGCTCTTCTTTTCTCTGCCGTAGTACCTCTTACTGATCTTGTACAAAGTCACCTTTGTGACACCTGAGTCACAGGAATCTGAAGGGTGGAAAAATCAACAGCAGTGGCTAAAGCTACTATCTGTTATAGCAGGTGAAAATAGAACCTATGATAAGGTCTAGAAACAGTTTCTGAGAAAAAGACAGAGCAGATTAACCAAGATTGTCATCACTGAATCAGAGATGAATGGTATTGGAGGAGCACATAAATGACCCTGGAATTATGTAGGAATTACTAAAAGCTAGTCTTGGATCTCCTAATGTAGGTGTTTATGATTGGCAGGCAGCTGCCATAGGGCTGCAAATGTCAGAACACCTGCCAACATAAGCATTTTTAATTGTCCATCTGACTTTGCAAACAGTGTCAACCTCTACCATAAATGATGGGAAAAAAGCTGGTTAATTTCAGTGTCTGACACTGCAGAGTTGGAATCACTGTGGAGGACCCTGGGTAATAAAATGGTGCTGCTTACTGCAGCCTTTGGTAAAAGAGTCTGCAGAAAGTCTTTTACATGTTAGCTGTCTAATGTGTCAATGATGAAGAAGCTCAGCATTGGTTCCCAACTTGTGCTGGGACTGTTGACATCCTTCCCAGCCAATTCTGCAGGCAGCATGACTTCAGTAAATTTGATCTGTCATTGTAGTGAGCCAACATAGTTAATTCAATGTTCAAAAGACAGGTGCAGACAGAAATAAAACAGTATTTGTGCAGCTGAATCTAGCACAGCTTGAAATCACTATGCATGTAGCAACTTGTGAGAAAGTAAAGGCTTCTTTAAAAAAGACATTAGGTAAAATTGCTGTAATACAAAGTATATACTGAAGGAGATGGAAAAAAGAATTGCTTCTCATTGTATCCTCTTGCTGACGTAACAGGAAAGGGAAGAGTACATGGACAAGAAGAAGAATATAGTGTTGAGTTCATTTAGCACTGAAATACTTCTGAATGCAAAATATAAAGATGTTTTCATTGCAGCTCACCATCATTCAAAAATTAATTTAATTATATTTACAAATTTCTTACTGTTTTAAATATAAACAAGCTTCATAGTACTGAATGTAAATTAGATGTTGCTAGAATGAGAAACAAAATCAACAGAAATAGGATTCAGGTAGGTTTTTTTCCCTTGGTCCATTTTCAAGAGGTGTGAAGGTAGAGAAATTTTAATGTGCATTTTGAAGATTCTCTAAAGACTGTGCCACAAAGTTAAACTGCAGGAGGCCTAATGGGCATGTTTGGTGCCACTGCTTTGGCCATCTGTTTTGCCTCATGCAGAACTAGATGGTGTGTCCGGATGGCATTCTTCCATGTGCTGCACATGCTGTTACACACTGCTGGTCCTCATGTAGTGCATTATAAGGGAGAGGTAAAAGTAGTTCAGTCCACTTAACCTGCCCTTCCTCAAGGCTGATAATTTTTAACTTTGTGTAAGGTATGTAAAAGACCTAATATACCATCATTTAATAAAGCAATGAATGTGGAAGGAGCGTCTACTATCCTACTTTACTAATGTGCTTCTTTGCCTTTTCAAAGGGAAGTCACTCCACCAAAGTGGAAGCTGTGGTCCGAACACTGAAGAGAATTCAATTTAAAGATCCAGGGGCTAAGTCCTTAGTTTTCTCAACGGTATTAATCACCATTTTCTGTCTTGTCTTTGCATGTGTGTTTTGAGTTTAAAGCGTTCATAATATTTTCAGGATCTAGTTTAGCTACCAAAGTGTTCAGTCACTCTGTATAACCACTTAATTGTTTTGAGGATTTGTAGGACAAGTCCTGTAATAGGAACAAGAATAATGATCATACTCAGCAGATGTAAAAGCTTGTTTCATTAAAGGGCAAACACTTTGATTTGTATGGAAGCAGTAGAAATTCTAGATATTTTTAAATGTAATGTCCGAATATTTTTGATGCATTGTGAAACTGTTTTTGCAATGGCTACCAATTTCTTTTATTCAAGCTGATCTTTCTAATTACCTGTCTTACTTAGTTTTATGAAAGATTTGGTTTCTAGCTCACAAATTTTTTTTAAATTGCAAATGCTAGCATTTTGAAAAGACTTTAAATCTACTCTTTGTTAGGGAAGTTAATTAGTATTTTTTAGTTGTCATTGCTGTTTGTAATGTTGAGTTACTTTTATTGTGTTGTGTGGTTTTGTTTTGTTTTTTTTTACAGTGGCAAGATGTGTTGGATATAATTTCAAAAGCTTTGTATGACAACAACATGATTTTTTCTCAGATCAATGGAATTAGTAAATTTCAGGTACATAAAGGATATTTTTCTTAAATTATTTTCAGTGGGAAAATCATAGTTCATAGGAGTTAATCTGATCCTTTTACTTCGTTGCTTCATTTCAGAAACTAAAAGAGCAGCAAATTTGTTTGACAGAAACTTTGATCTCTAACTTATTAATTCTAAAAACCATAATCTCAAAAAGCCCCAGTTTAAACCGTTTGGAGATAAGCAGTACATTCGCTTTCAAGACAGATGCATTGGCATGGAAGTTAAGGATGAGACACACTGATCACTGTTGCAAGAAGTTCATGCCTTCCTCAAACTGTCATGTATCTGTTCTGGGATGACAGGTCTTGGATCAGACCTCCAAGATTGTCACTGTGGAGCCTCTATTAGCTGCTATAATTTGTTGAAAATACAGTCCTGTCCCCCACACTCTTCCTTCAGGAACTTATGTCACACTACTGTGATGTTTGCCTTTTAGGAAAACCTGTCTGCATTTAAATACGATCCCAACATCAATATTTTGCTACTGCCTCTTCACACTGGTTCCAATGGACTTAACATCATCGAAGCAACTCATGTTCTGCTCGTGGAGCCCATCCTGAATCCAGCACATGAGCTACAGGCTATTGGCAGAGTACATCGTATTGGCCAAACAAAGTAAGATTTAGAACTGTGTTCAGTGGTTTAGATATGGTCCAGAATAGAGTATTCTAAATAGACATACTCTAAATTAGAATAATTCTGAACTCCCCAATTTTGGAGATGAGGGTGTTCATAGGAATCCTGGTTTTAATTATGATCACGTAAGGGACAGAAAGATTAAAATTAAAAAAAGTTGGCTGAATAATCCCATGGTGTATTTTAGAGAGTTCTTCTGTGCTACAGAGGTAAGATGCAAAAATAAATTGCATTTGGGCATTTTGGAAGACTATAGGCTCTTGAGTCTAAAATTCTGAAAAACCTTGTTCAGCTGTCTGCCCTACTTTATGTGTGCGCCATTGATGCTTTAGTTTTTACCTTTGGAGTTCTGCTTGTAAAAATGTCCAAAAGTGTCTTAGCTTTGCAGGTCCAAGCAAGTCATCGTTAATGTCATATATGGCTAAATTCAGGTATGGCTTGTCTGAGTTTCCTTGAGAGGCTCCTTCTAACTGGTCATTCTCAGCTCCAGATTAGGAGCCGCATAAATTGCTTTTTATTTCCTTATTTTGGGGCTTTTTGGTTGGGGTTTTTTTCCAACAAGAAAGTTATAGCACGCTCTCTTTAGAACTGATAAGTTTTTAAATCACAGTTCTTCCTTCACTCCTGTCTAGATCTTTATGAAGACATGAATGAGTTTGCATGTCTCTTATTTGTTTCAGTGTTGTTGCTCTGACATAGGTAGTACTGAATACTTAAGAAACTTTTTAGGAAGTTTATAGTCAACATATGAGATGTATATGTTTTTCCTAAGGTCTTATGTCACTTGAAAAAAATAATTTAAAGCCCAGTACATGAAGAAGAAAAATAGCTGCAGTCAATTCTGGAATAAAATGCTGTAGAATAATAGTGGGGTTTGTGTTCTGGAAATGAAAGCAAAGAGAGAGGACATGAAGGAGCATGTATGTGAAAGAATGTTTACGTGCAGGTGAATGTTGGTGTGTGTTGGTAAAGATTTTGAATTAACTGTGAGGGCATAGGAAAGACTGATTGCAACAGCCCACACTGTAATTTTACATGATGCTGCCACAAGAGGTCTGGCAAAAACCTTGCGATAAAAGCATCAAGAATATGTTGTGCTTCCTAAGAATTAAGACTTCAGCAAGGCTTATTTGAAAAAGGGCTGTGTTCAAGCACACTGAACATTAGGAAATACTGTTTAGTGTCACTGGTGCAACTATTACCAGTTCAGTTCTCATTTACTTCCCTTTTTTTGGGGTAGACCTTTGCCTATGAATCTGAAAGTATTCCCCCTGTATTCTTCTGTGAAATGTTACCTGCCAAAGTTTCAACCTAAGATCTGAAAACCATCTAAGCATTTTCAAGGGTTCTTATGTAAATGTTTATACTGGGATGGGCTGATTTTTCATTTTTATATTTGGATCTGACTCTTTTCCATTTCACTTTGTTGTGCCTGGCGTGCTTCTTAATTACTGCTTTCTTTTTTGAAATTTTATTTCATAAATGGAGTTTTTACTTTGTTACTTTTATTGACGTTTTGGGTTTTATGTTTTACCATTGTTTACTGGCTACAATTACTGACTTCTTTAAAAAAAATTATATTTTACTGTCTTCAAAAATAATATTACTAAAACTCTGGGTATTAGGTTTAATTATCCATCACATTGAGCCCTTGTCTCTTGGAATAATTTGTGACAATGAAGTATGAACATTGTATATAACTAGTGGGCAAAGCTTTTTTTTCTTTAGGCTCTGGAGGAATGTTTCTAGTCAGGACATGGGAAGCAGAACTTTGCCCAGTATCTGCATTAGGCTTTTTGCTAATATAGCTTACATTCATTTAGTATGTAATCAGTAGAGTGGAAGTGTGTTTACAGAGAAGCGCTAAGCACCCTGAAATGTTGTTTGGAAGTTGCTAATCACTTGTAATGTTTATTTCTTAAAATACAGAGGCATATTTTTAATACTTTTACAAGAATTAGTATGAGACAAAAATATGATTATAAACTTGGGCAGTAACAGTATAACTATAACTTCTGCTCACTTATGGTGGCATTTTCTTTTTTTTTAACACATTCAGATCTACGATTGTTCATAGGTTCCTGATAAAAGCAACAATAGAAGAGAGAATGCAGACTATGCTGAAAACTGTAGATAGAAGGTATGTGTTGAATTTTTTTAAAACATTATTGTACTGACAATGAAAAGTTGGTTCTCCACCACAGTTTTATGGTTAGGCATGTATATTTTATATATCAACTTCAACTGTTCTTCAAATTGTTCTGATTGGCAAAACAGATTTAAGACTTCAAAAATTTTGGTTCCTGTAACTTGCAGCTTGAGGTATTTTAATTCTCTTGAAAATATTTTGGTTATGTTTTGTGTATTTTATTTCATAAAAGCCCAATTATAAATTATGTATCATGATATGATTTTTCTTTTCAGTTTATCTATTTCCGTTAGTATAAAAATATTGCAATTGATGGAGTAGTACTAAGCCTGCCACCAGAGCAACAGCATCTGTTATAAACTAATACAGAACTTGGGTTCTTTAAATGGGATTTTTAAATCCTACAAACCCTGTCCAACCGTGCTTGGTTTCATAGTCTGTGCAAGCATTGCCCAGATGCTAAGTCATACATCAGGCTGGTGTGCAGACACAGAAGGCAGTTCGTGCTGTGGTTATCTTTCCAAAATCTATAAGTAGTGATGGGTTGGAGTGAGACCAAAAATGCTATTTACATTCTTTATGCAGACAGTGTAAGAGGTTTGTAGCTTTCAGTTAGATTGTATACTCATGAGAAATCTAGGAGGAGGCCTTATTTTAAGGAAATTTTGCCTGTTACAGATTATGAAACTAAAAATTTACATGCATATCTTTGGCTGTAGTTATGAAAGATTTCAGTTTTAGTTCTTGAAGAATGATTTATTCTCCTTGTCTGTGAAGTAGCACTACTTTTGCACATAAAATTTGAATGAATGTACAGTGGTTGAGTGATCCCATGAGGGCTAATGAAAGTAATACTAAACCTCATGCTTGGAAGCTGAAGCCAATCCTTGGAATGTTAAGAGGTCAAAGCAGATTATTCCATGTTCTGCTGCCTTGCAGTGTTTGGTGTTGGCCACTGTTGTGGGACACTGTTGGGGACTTTGTATCTTACTTAGAATGTGCAAGAGCAGTAGCTGATGAGTTACGTGTTTTCCTGGACAGAAGGTGTGTTTTCCTGCTGAGCCTCAAAGCTGAGCAGGTATTGTCTCTGAACTGTGTGGTCTGTCTTCTGTGCACACAGCTTGTTACTTACATTGGTTCTTTCTCTGATGCCTGCATGCAATTTTTTTCCCACAGCCACACGAGCTCTTCCATGAAACAGTCAGAAGCCTCAGTGTTGACAGTGGCAGATTTGGCTGACCTTTTTACAGAGGAAACTGAAGAACTTGAGTAGAACCATTGGTTTGACCTAATGAAATTGGAAAGTACCTGACCCAATAAGCACCAGGATATAATCCACTTGATCTGTCATTCCTGTAGACATCATCTAACATTTGTCCATAACAGAGCAGTTGGAAAGTGAGAAGTCTTAATTGTTACTGATTTATTCTTTGGTGACATTCATAGCAGCACACACTTCTGATGGCACTGGATAAAAGTTGCACTTTGCACATTAAACAAAAACATGGATTTTATTCCCAAAGAGCATTTGAGCTGGATGCTACAACTGAGATCTTGGACCCTTGGTTGAGAGGTTTTTTACCATCAGGCTTGATCAGCTAGTAGCTCAGTCTGAGAGCAAAACTATGTGGGTGGTTGGGTGGGAAAGGGAAGGAGAAAAATACAAATCTAATTTTTTTACTGTACAAAGAGTTGTTAGAAAGAATGACTGTAAATTAATATTCTTCTAGAAAGGGCTCGTTAGATTTAATGCAGAGTTATTAAATGTCTTATTGCTAAAACTTCAAATTACTAATCTTTACTAATAATTTGGATATTTGTATTAGGCTTTTAGATATTCATAAAGACTTTTGACAGTTAAATATTTCATTGTTAATGCTTACCCACTGCAAAAAGATGATAATTAAATTATGCTTTTTGTACGTGTTTTGGTCTGGTGATCAGTTAAAGACTTGAACTTGCTGTACATATTTTCACTTGAAATTGTGACTAATTTAGTGCTCTGTTTAAAAAAAAAAGTATTTGTTACAGAATTTTCAGAAATTATTTGGTTACACTGCTGATCACTTCGTAATTATTTGGTGCTTTCTGTGCATTTTCTCACCCTGATCTTTTTTCTAGTTCTTCTCCTTAAAGATGCAGCAATCTAAATACACAAAATACATGAAATTATGGTAGGAAGTCTAGTTATTAGGTGCCTGGTCTAAGAAAAAACAGTGGAGAGGAATGGAACTTTTGTGCAGCTTCATCTTTAGATATGCAAGATTACTCTACCCATCTCTGTTGACAGTAGATAGTTTGGTAAACAAATCTAGACTAATACTTTTAGACTCCTGAAGGTAGGCAAGATAAATTTTAAGCCTTTTGGCATAGAGTATGGATGTGCATTTACATAACATTCATTTCCAAAGATACTACAGAAGTAAGCTCAATTATGCAGTTGGAGTTAAACACAATTTTGTGTTTATAGTGGGAAAATGGATATGCATAAGCAACAGGCTACTTTCCTCAAAGTACGATATTTTGCTGTTACAGTAGACTATGATTTTTGTATGTTTCAAAAACCCTACTTGAGGCTGAAATTGAGTCCTTTCGGAAATCTCATCTTAGAATTTTTAATCATGTCTGCTAAATAGTTTTGCCATTAGTTATTGATCTGCTTGACTTCTGTCTTCAGTTGTACATTTGAGCAGCACTGGTCAGTTTATCCACATGGCAGACACGTTTTCTGCTGCTGACAATGTGTGAATAGAATTTGCACAAATAATACTGTATTAAAAAGTGTTTTTCTGGAATTTATATTCCGTTGGCCTTCTGGACCAATTTGGATACTTCTTTCTCAAGAGTATTTGAGTAACTTTACAGAAAATGTATCTCTGTTTCCCGTATTTGTAATAGGTGTTAGTTTTAGCTGGCTTAGCCCAGAAAGCCAACCACATCCTGGGCTGCATCAGAGGAAGTGTGACCAGCAGGACATGAGGGAGGGAGTTCTGCCCCTGCTCTGCCCAGGTGAGGCCCCACCTGGAGTGCTATGTCCAGCTCTGGGGTCCCCAGCACAGAAGGGACATCGACCTATTGGAGCAAGTCCAGAGGAGGGACACCAAGTTCATCACCTCTCCCATGAAGAACAGCTGAGACAGTGGGGGTTCTTCAGCCTGGAGAAGATAAGGCTCTCTTTCAGCACCTTCCAATACCTACAGGGGGGCTGCAAGAAAGCTGGAGAATGACTTTTGACAAGGGCATGTAGTGACAGAACAATGAGGAATGGCCATAAGATGAAGGAGGGCAAGTTTAGATTGGATATTGGGAAAAATTTCTCTACTACAAGGGTGGTGAGGCCTTGGAACAGATTGCTGAGAGATATTGTGGACTCCTCATCCCTGGAAGTGTTCAAGGCTAGGTTAGATGGGATGTTTGTCTAGTGGAAAGTGTCCCTACCCACAGCAGGGGAGTTGCAATGATGATCTTTAAGGTGCCTTCTCACCTGAACCATTCTATGATTCTCTATGTACATTTTATTTTGGAGATGACTGATTTTTGTCTTTGCAGATTACAGTTTGCAGCAAAGGAAATGGAATAGATAGTAGACTCTTCTTTAGATAAGATTGATCAAGCAGTTTACACAGAGACTGTGACATCTCCATTCTTGAACATACTGGAAACTCAAATAACCCTGAGCAATCTGATCCACCATCAAAGCTGGTCTTGCTATATGTGGTGTGTTGGACCAGATGACCTCCATGGATCCCTTCCAGCCTAAATTATTTTACAGTGTACTGGAGATCATGCTGTACAGACACTCTAGGAACTCTGAGGGCAGCAACATTCCAATTTCCTCATCATCTTCAGATAATTTTGATATTGTGCAACATGATGTGACTGCACAAGAAGCTGCTGTTCACTCTGTGCTAAAAACTGTGGAAGAACATAGTGTTTACATTCATAGCTCCCATTTTAATTAACTAGATGTGGGAAGAATAGTTGTCAATGAATATGAAGACAGAGAGGCAAACTGAAAAATGTCAGCTATGAGAGGTTTCCCAACCTCTTCAAGTTTCGGCTTATTTATATGAACATGATGGTTTCATTATTTATAAACATGTGGCTTTTGAATTCCTAACCAAAAGCATAGCTTCTCATCAAGCACTGTATGTATGTCTTTAGTCCTGGCTTACCTTGTTTTATACTCTCATAACAGCATGGAATGCCAGAAAATCTGGTTCTAGGTGCTGTCCTGACTGCTCACCAGCACCTAGGGCTTTGGAGGTATTACTTTAAAAGGTGGGCATGAGTCGTGTTAGAGCACCTCTCGAAATTGGAGGGTTGAACCCCAGTGGAGTATGTAGCCCATGTCAGTAGCAGAATGAATTCTTCAAGTTTCACGTAATACTAAACATGGAGACCAAATTTAATGCTTTTTTCCATTCTTTGCAACATTTAGTTTCTTTGACAAAGGATTTTCTTTCAGACATCTTAACAGACTTCTCATGAAATGAATTCTTTCCTCTCTTTTTTTCCCCCTGCTGAGGGTGCAGCTTGTACATCTGCAGTGTTTTTCTTTTATCAAAGCACAGTAAGCTTGTTTTCATGGTGCTGTCATGGTTTTGCTCTCTACCAGAACACTTTTGAAAGACAGTATCTTAGCTGAAAACAAAGTCTGCTGTATTGTAAGACTTCCAATATACTTATAAAATTGCCATTTTCCACAGAAGGCAGAAACCTAGAAATACTGACTGAATATGTTTGCATAACATTCATGTGGCCATACCAGAGTAATGTACCAGATTCTCATGTGTTCGCTTGCTAAAACATGTAAATGTGATCCGTGTTAACAGTGTTACATATCCAGTGAAGTCAGTCCCTTGAAAAAGGAGGCTTCATCAAAGACCTCAGTGCCGACTTTTTATCTCTTCCATTTCCATGACGAAAGATCTTAGGAGTTTTTTTTACTGTAGTTGGTGAGGATTTTGAGCCAGGTTTTCTCACTGTATATAAAGTTCAGTGCCTTGTAGAAGAGAGCTGTCATTTTGGTATCTGTAAGAGCTTGATGCAAATAGTGAACTTCCTTGAACCACACAATATGATCATCTTGGAAACTGAGGTGTAAAACTTCTGGTTTTAAATTGAGCTCTGTGAATATCACTGTGGATCTTTAGGAGAATTCGTAAGTTAAGATTCCCTCTTGGTCTCTAAATCAGCTTGTGCCAGGAAAAGGTTTACATCTTAACCTGTTAGGTAACTTTTTAACATATTAATGATATTAACATTAATTATTTTGTTAATGATATTAACATATTAAACATATCCAGGATATACTACAATTTTCATGCAGGTCAGGTACCATATGTACCTCAGTCTTCTCTTCCATGTTCAAGTTCCATATTAAGGACTGGACATAAGAGTAGATGATGTGAGATGATTTTTGCGAGATAGGCCTTCCAAACCATGTCTGCCAGTGTGTGCAGATGTATTAGAGTAGTCTGTGAGTGGGATCCTGCAGAAATAATAGTTGTGTCTGGTTAAACCTGTAATTAGATATACATCCTCCTGTAAAATTACATCTGGACTAGTAGCTGGGCACCAGCTAACAGCTCTCTACCACTCTCTCTTCTGACACAAACAGTGCTGTCCTCTTTCCATCCATTTTTGCAGTCCTTATGACTACATTACCTTTTTCAGGAGTCATAGAATTACTTGTTACTTGTTTAAACTGTGCTTCAGTTAATTTGGAGGGGAAAAAAGTCTGATTTGGTCAATCTTACATTGACCAGCATAAGAAAAAGATTAGCCTTGAAATTTATTGCTCTCCCAAGGTAAGCAATTAGATGAGTTTCTAAGGAAAACCTAGAAAACTAGGGTTTCTCTAGCTGTAAATAAAGCCTGTTTCTGAAGCTTAATCTAAAGAGTTACTGCTTAAAATCTGTATGCTGTACTTTTCTCTAAATTGAAAGGTGAGTTACAAAGCCACTTTTTTTTTTCTTCCTTTTTTTGTTGCCTGAAACAAGTGATATCTTTACAAGATTATATGCTGTAAATGAAGATTAAATGGATTTCATAATGGAGAAAAAAATAAGGTGCAAGACATCTGTCTTTCCCTCTGCCTGTGTTTTTCTCTTTTTCTCTGTTGGTCACCTCATCCCACCCTCCACCCACTCTCAGCTTGCTCAGTTTATTACAAAGAATGTTTGTGTTTGGTCAGTGGAAGTAGAGTAAAAGAGTTACAGTCCATGAAATGGTTACAGTAAAACTACCTTACTGCATCACAGGAAAAGTATCTTAGGTAAAGGGAATTTTAGCCTGTTACAAATTCCTTTTTGTACCTATAATATTTTAATTTACCCCTCTTCTTCACCACTCTAGCAGCAGATACTGAATTTCTATCTGTTAATTTTTATATATCTGGTTTTATATCATACAGCTGACATACAAAAAGGACCCCAGTAATCTACTTACTGAGTAAGCAGTGAGGCCTTCAGGTTTTTCTTGCCAAGCCTATAGGTTTGGGATTCATAAAGCACCTGAACCACTGTCACAAATCACAGTGTATCCACTGTCTTCTCTCCTTTAGAGAAGGAGGAAGAAATAGGTAACTGCTGATTCATGGTGGTATTGCATTCAGGTCACAAGCAGACACTCTGTATCCTACAGTCATACACTGTGTAAAGAGGACAGTTCAAATGTTCTTAAGGAATTAAGTCATCTAGGGTAGAAGTAGATGACAAAGGTTTCCTAAGTACTAGAATAATTCTTAGACAATTGGATTACAGAGACACCTGTAAATGTCTGGTTTGGTTTTCTCCTACCTACGAGATATCAGCCTTCCAGGGCTAACTTCCAAGTTCCTTTGTTTTGTGTATTAATAGAGCTTACAGAAGCAAGTGCCCAGCCCCATTCATTGAACTGGACACAAACCAAATTTTATCAGTTTAGGAACTGATAACATTTAGGTGTCACTGTTTCCATGATGTAACATCTCTTGGTTTGATAGCAACCTTCACATTGGGTAGAAACTACCTTTCCAAATTCTACCAAGTATAACATCTGACTGCTTGTAGAGTGTCTCAAAATGTAAATTGTTGGTTTAGGCTGGCTTAAGTAGTTGTGGGGAGTTTCATGCCACTTTTCCTTCTATACTGTGGGAGCAAGTGAGCTAATGGGATTCATGTTATGTTGCTATGGATTGTCCCTTCTTTATGCTAACAGACGATCCTCGTTTGTCAGACTTTCTCTTGACTATGTCATTTGGTTAAGGAAGAAAATCTAGACTGCCTTTCTTGTTATCTTGATGGAATTTCGCCTTGTCACGCTTGGAGTCTCCTGAGATAGAGGTTCATGAGTATGGGAACAGTGACTGCATTTGTGAATGTTGAAATTGTAAGGGACTGGCTGTATTGGCTGAATGTTCACAGGTCCATGTGGCCTGCTGTGATTCATCCCAACATTCTGAGGGAGCTGGTGTATGGTATGGAAGAACCCCTCTTGATCATCTACCAAAGGTCTGGGGAGCTCCCTGCTGACTGGAAGGTAGCTAATGCTGTTCCAGTTTAACAGAAGGACAAGCGAAGACCCAGGAAACTACAGAGTTCTAGTCTAACCCAAGTATCATTGAAAGACATGGATATTGTCATTTCTCTTCTAATCTTTTACAAAAACTTAGTGCGGCAGTGTAGGAGTTGTGGACATGATTACACTGTGGTAACTGCTGCCCCCATTTTTGGATCTTGTGAACAGATCTGGTTAAAAGATGTTCTATCCTACAGTTCCTGTCATAGAGGTAGAAAGCCCAGAGCACTTCACCGTCAGCCAGAAAAGAGGTGGAGGGAATATCTCTGAGACCATGTGATCCATTCATATCTGCTGCTGTTGTACATGCTGCAGTAGAGGTGGAATCTGTTCTAGATGGAGTTGGAGGACATGGGAGGAGGTTGACGGGAAAAATGAGGAATAGTTGTAAAATGTTCCTGTGAGTGCCCTTTTGCTGATTTTTCTGTGGGAGGAATGAGTCACTGATACGAGCAATGAATAAACAAAGGGTGAAAGATTGTAAGTGTAGCCTATTCATTGGAGCTAAATGTTCATCTAAATGCAGTGGCACATTTTAGTGTTCCAGATTTGAGATATTAGTCACTTTCTTACTGCAAGTTCTTGGGCTATGCACACACATGGCTTTGCAATGGTTGAACAAATGGGAATATTGAAAAGTTTTAGCCCTGGGCATAAATGTTTTAGTGTGTACCTAAGTCATAGGACTTCATAGTCAAATGCTGTGGATTTGTGAAGGGTAACAGTTCAAACTTGTAAGATACACTTTTATAGATTAACATCCCTGAACCAAACAGGCAAGTTTAGCTTAATAGAGGCAAGGTAATTAATCACTTCTGCTGTAAATTTAACAAGTGTCTCTGAAGGAGCAGGACAGTGGGCTTTGTCACTCGGGAAATTCTGCACCTCGTGAATGTCTGTTTCTGCAGCGCAGGTGAAAGGCAGTAAGGCTAAGCCAGTCCTCCTGTGCAGGGAAGCAAGTGCTGAGAAATCTTGCCAAAGGTTTGAGCCTGCTGTGTCAAATGAGGGATGTGTCTTGGATATTTCTGGAGAATCTCTCCTTTTATGTGCTGTTATGTTCGAGCATCTTACAAGCATAGATTTTCTGTAAAATTTCTAGAATTCTTAACATATGCTTCCTTCATCAACAAGCTGCTATTGTTCAGCAGGACTTTTCTTTTCTCCCTGTGGAATGTGTATTTCTTTTCTGTTACTTGTTCTTAACAAAGGTGGGTGACCCTGAATCATTTACAGCTCTCATTAAAAGCCTCTAGAATAGAATTAAAGGACATGAAACACCAAAGAGGTGGAAAAAGTGAATGAAGTGAATGAACTGCTTACTAAAGGGCACACTGCTGCTGCTCTAACACAGAAGACAAATGTCAGAGTGGGGTAATGATAGAGAGGGGTGTCCAGCCCTGTGCTGGAGGATTTGATTCTAAACTAGAGAGGAAAGATTTTCTGAGTAGTGTTAAAGTTTCGACTCACTCTGCACTTTAGGAAACCTATTGTTGGGCACAGGACACCGTTTGACTGTTTTTGAGGCACTTGATTCTGTAGAGAGGTTTTAAAGTCCAAAGCCACAACCCTGGACTTAAATGTATAATTACACACATTTTGATAGAAAACGTTTTCTTTCATATAACTGCATATTAGCAGATACTTTGCCAAGCATTTGCAAGCGATTTGATGTCATGTAATTTAATTGTTCAAGTAACAGAACACTGAAACTAATCAGCTTTGGCAGCAGCAAGTTAATGACTTTGAGAAAGCAACCCACAGGAGAGAAAAGAGCAGATTTCAATTGTGTTCCAAAACTGAAATTCCTGGATGGTAAGCCAAGAAAAGTGTGTTTTGATTACCTCTGTGTTTCCTTGCTTTATATAGCTATTGTAATTTCAGTGAAATAATTTATTTAGAAAGTACCAAAGCTAATTTTTTATTTGAAAATTATCAGGTATGGATAAATGCACAACCTTATGTTCCCTGGGTCTCTGAGTTACTTAATATGCCCATCAATAACCTTTCTTTTGCACTCACAGTTTGCTCTCCAAATTACATTATAGTGTCTCTCGAGCTTTGCAGCTATTTCAAAGCCTTTGTGAACATAAATTTTTGTCTTAAATTATCCTGCCACTGAAATAATACTGACTGATGTAACATTCAATACCTTTTCTTTCCATCTTCCTGGTTTGTGGAAAAATAGCTGGTGCCTCTTCTGAGAGGCAGTGCTTAATCATTTGTGTTCCTGTTCCTCAGCATGTAACTGAATTGTCTGATAGATGTTACCTGTTAAATAGTATTGATTGATAGGAATGCTCTGCATGTGTAAATAATTGTTATTCAAAACTGCAATATGTGTAGAAGCACAGGGGTCCATAATTATTCTTTCCAATATGGTTGGTTGAAGTCAGCTCCAAAACTGCTGACTTTTGGAAACAGCTCATACTTCCCTACAACAATTCCTCATTACAGTCTCCTGCTCCATGGAGACCAGGCCTGTGACATCTACTCGATAAAGTTATCTGTTGGATCAGTTGTATCATATTTTCCTTCCTAGAACTGTAAATCAGCCCTGGTCAATCCCAATATATACAAACTATTTTTAAGAGAGTGGTATAATTAGGAGACCTCTTTGGCCCTCTGGTGTATTGCAGTTCATGTGTTACTGTTTATAATTCCTTTTAAGATTTTAAAAATTTAATAAAATATAAAAAAGGTGCACTTAGTTATACCTAGATAGAATCTAAAAAAATAAAAAAAAAAATAGCTGATCTATTTCATAAAACCAAACTTCTTGATGAAGCACGAGAAATTATACTGGAAAAAGGTATCTTATGTGAGTTTTAATACAGCACTCCAGCAGGGCCTTATTTTTCTGGGCACTGTACAAATGCTTGGGATAAAATCCAAAGCACAAATCCAAAATGTGATATTTTCTGTCGAGTTAAATAGTCTGTGCAGCAATTATACAGGGAGGGACAACCTGCAACCACACTGCACTGAATCTGCAAAGGACGTGAGGGTGGTGAAGGGACTTGTCCAAAGCCAGATGGCAGTGGAGTGGAGATGGAGCCCCAGCCTCCCCCATCCTGTGGGGGGACCAGGCTCACCCACCTGGGCCAGGGGCAGCCAGCACTGGCACGGTGCTGATCTCAGGCTGCCTGCCTTGCTCAGAGCTGCTGGCACAGTGGTGTTGGAGCCATTCAGCACAAGCTGTCACGCACTGGGCCTGCTGGCACACAACGGGATCCTGTTCCTGCTCTTACTGTGGTATTTATTGTATACTGATGCAGCTCCACAAAGGCTCTTGTGACTGACTGGGTTCCGTGCAACGCTCCCTGCTACTGAGTGTTGTGTGCAGGCAGAGCAGGATTGTCTTACATGTCCCCCACACTCAGGTTACAGCTTTTGACAGCTGTCCTGCACTGAGCAGCCAGGCAGTCTTCCTCAAGGGATGTCAGTTCTAGCAATAATGTGGAAAAAAAGTGTGACCTTGGGAAAAACACCACATCTGTTAACACACCAGAGCATGTTATGACCTGATAGGCTGAAGTACTTAAGGTGTAAACAGGCAGGAGATAAAGTTTTCCTATCAAAAAGATGGTATGCCAGTCAAAAACGCTGCACACATTGATCAAGGCTTTAATGTATTTGTTACACTTGGGAACAAACAAATAGCAAAGTGTTAAGGATGTAAGAGGAAGGCACCAAGGCTCTTTGGGGTGCAGTTATTAAAAGATGATTGCACAGAAAGTCCTCAATGGAGTCTCGTTGATTCAGTAGCTGGGGTGAGGGACATGCAGGCTTTCATTACATTGTGTTATGATGAGAGCACCTTATGATATCACCTGTACTGGCACTCACACTAATCAAGTGCACTTCCACCTTGCTGGAGAGAGAAACCCCTTCTGTTTTAAATACTGTAATAGGATGTACAGGGTAAGAAATGAAAGGTAGTATTTCAATGGAATCACCCTGAAAACATCCATTTCATAGTGAGGTTTGAGTGGGAAGGAGTCGGAAAGCCCCTCTGGCTTTGGGCAGGTGAGGATGTGTTACCCATGGCATATGACTGAAGGCTGAGTCAGAACCTGGCTGGTATTGCACAGGATGGTCCCTGTGTCAATTCCACAAGCCTCTGCAGCAAGCCCCTGCCTTAAGGAACTGTGAGTGCATGCTGGTGATGACTGAGACCTGTAATCCTCATCCAGGGAGAACGGGAATGGGGATGTGTGAAGTAGAACTGCAATAAGAGAAGTGGGACTGCATGGATAATGCCTAGGGGTAGAAACTTTTCTTTCTAGCACACACAATAAGAAATTCTACATCTAGTTTTGCTTTGCTTAGCTGTCCATGGTATCCTGAATTAGGAAGATGACGCGTTAGTAGAACAAAGATGATTATGCGTTCATATGGCAAAGGAAAAGGGAAAATCTGGACTTGAGTCAGTTAAAAGCTAAATGGAAGTCACAGCTGGAATAAAAGGTCAAAAGGTAAGATATGCTACTATTGGCCATTTCCAATGAGATGTTCAAAACAGGTTGGTTCCTTTGGGTATGTTTCAGTATCTAGGGGCATGTTTTGCTGTCAGTCAGTCCACTGTAAATCTGGAGCTTTATGGAGTTTTGTTGTGCTCCTGCCAGTGCAACTGAGAGTGAACTTTGGCTCTGGTTACATCCATCTAGAGCAAGCTGCAGCTTGCCTTATCCACAGAAGAATTCCTGTTGCCTTCATAGAAGTTGAGTTGGGACATCTGGATTTGGTACAGTAATACTTAACATTGTGACATTGCTGTAAACACTAGGATGTTTACAGAAAGGAGAGATGGATCAGACTCCTGCTAACTATTTCACAGGAGCATAGGGTTTCTTCCAAGAAAAATATATCAGCTCTCTAGGGCAGCATCTGCTCCCAGATTTCTGTTCTGCAGGAAAACCTACATTCAGGAAGATTAAAATTAGCCTCTATGGATTTCTGGAGTCAGCTTGAGAATGTCCTGTGTCTTGCAATTTCTAATTGCACTAATTCTCCTAAGTGTCAGTGAAATGGTAATGGGTGCTGAGCAACTGTCTCCCATCCCTTGGGAGTTACAGCCTCAGTCTATCCTGAGCCAGAGCATTCATCATTTGATAATTACAGGCTCAGCCTGTGTTCCAAGAGAAAATAAGTGAACTGCTATGAAAATTGAGGATAAAGATGATGAATATTTAGAAAGGGAAAGCTGTATTTTAGATACACTTCCCTTGTACCTGAGCCTAAATTTTTGAGACTTTCTGAGTCAGATACACTGGTTATATATCTGTTTCTCAGTTAAACCCCTTCTTAAATACAAATCATCCATTCAAAGCAGAAACTGATATAGCCTATCTTTCTACATCCTCCAGCTCACAAGCCTCTCCAGCATGTAAAGTTAAAATGAATAGCCACTGTGATAATTTGGATGAAAATTAGTACATAAAAACCTTTATAAGCTGCTTCAGTTACAGCAAGAACCACTCCTAAACCAGCAGGAGCTTTCTGTCTGCAATGTGGCAGGAGCATTTGCAGAGCTCTGTGCCAGGGGTTAGCTGGCAGTGAGAGGGAGCTGCTGCTGAGGTGGAAGTAACTGGCTACAGCCTAATGTGGGTTGGTCAAGTTGATGTTAAGCTGGTGACTCAGTGGTAAACACAGAGCTGGAGCTCTCCCTGTGCAAACTCTGCAAACACAAGAAATAATCTTCCCTTCATTTTGCAAAATACCAGAGGCTGTATAAATAATTGCAAAGGTTGGATAGAAAACATCAGGATTTTTTCACCCTGGCCACTATAATTAAAATACTCCCTGACATGATCACCCTCTTGGGATCTTACCACCAGCTTTGAGCCAGAGATGTTGCTGGAGTTCCGTCCCTCTTTTACCAGAGGGGGAAGTTCAGTACTTCTTGCTGGTGCTGTTTTCGGAAACTCTACCAGCATGGCTTCACTTGGTCAGGAACTGAGCCCCAGAGGACATCATACTCAACATCTCATATGGCTGGAGATCATCCCTTCCACATCACCAGCTAGATTTGCTGTTACAGCAAAGTGAAGCCGAATATCACCTATCTGCTACTAATGCAATACTCAGCATTTCCTTGCTACTTTTCCTGAAGAGTTCTACACTAAAGGAAAGGAAAGACAGAGCTGGACCTTCTCAAAAACGAAAAAACCGTTTTTGAGCTTGAGGGCTGCTCTTCCCATGCTGTCAACAGGAGGAGATTACTGCAGTCTTCTCTGGAAGTCTCTGTGGGTCACTTCTCTGGTGCTTCAGGAGGTGTTTTTCACATCAGCTCCTCTGGGACTTGGCTGTGAGCTGCTCTGCTGCCCGGGCACCTGTAAATCAGAGTAAGCTGTGCATGGGAAAAGGGAACTTTCAAGTTCCCTTTGCACACTGATGTGGAGTGCTGTTAAGCCATCATTTGGTGTCAGAGTAGACACCTCCAAAGCCTTCTGGTTCCAGCAGCCTTACTGGGCAGTTCATCAAAATTACCTTTTCACCCAGAGAAGCAGGAAAGCCTCTTTGGTACACAGACTGCGATAAACATTCCACTCTTCCCTACCCCATCCACAGGTGTCAGCACATCCCAGCTTCTCAGTATCTATGTACCCAGTAGCCTTTGGAAGTGGCTGCGTAAGCAGTGCACGCTGCCTTCAGCACCAAGGGGGTTGTTGCAAACAAGAACCTGAAAAACAAGCTACACTTGCCCTAATACAAACTCCACATTAGGACTTGTTCCTTGCACTGATTGCTGAGACCTGAGCAGAAGGGTCCTGCATCTGACAGGAGAAACAAAGGATGCTCTTTTCCATTCCTGTCTTTTTTTCTGGAGATAGTGTGTGCTAGGCACAGATGTGAGGGAAGAGGTGCCTCAACTCTTGCACACAACACATAAATATTCTGGATCTCCACCAGTCCATCTCCAGTTCTCCAGAATCTATGCTAAGCAGCATTAATGAAACTTAAAGTAAACACCTTGGGTTGCATTTAACAGATGACTTTTTTTCTTTCCTCAATCCCTTAACCATTTTCCGGGTTGTTGCACTGGTTCCCTCATTTGAATTCCAGGGCCACATGACAACTGAGCCATGCCCTGATCGGCTGCTGGTCTCAACTTTAACGCTGTGCTGTGACTGTGAGGCCCCTTGGTAAAGCTCAGAAAGAGGAACCTGTAGTATTACTAATACTGGAGCATAGGGTAGGCTTGATTTCTTGTTCAGTCTTCACTCAGAAAACTTTTGTTGCTCCTGTTAGGAAGACACTGGCATAGGAGAGGTTTGCATTTCTATGAATTAGTGTGATGTCATTTATTAAGGAAATTGTAGGTGGGTGGCTTGTGTAAGAAAAAGGAAGGCATCAGGCCCAAATAGTTCCTTAAATTATTTCCCAAAGGAAGTTTTTCAAGATTGCAATGTATTTCACAACTTCAAAAATTGGCTATGTAAAATAAAAAAGAGTAACAGAATTGTTTTAATGATGGAGGTTGTTTGCAATCATATGTAAAAGATCTATTGAGTCTCTATTGCTTCCAGTGGAAAAGGTGCTGGGCTGGTTCCTAATTTAGTGATCGTTAACCACCCTGTGTGACAAGGTGTGGGGCAGTAATTACTGTTTCTCTGATGTATTGTTCCAGCGATCTCTGAGTCAGGGAAGCACTAAATTAGATTAGAGCATGATAATATTTCATGAAGGGGGTCTGAGTCACCGCCTCAAACAACCAGACTAAGCTTTGTCTCCTGAGATGTCCATCCCCACTGCATTAGTCTCCCAATGGAAAGGGCTGCCAAGCAGTCAGCCAAGCAGACCCAAGGAAACATCCCTAAGAACTGCTGACTGCTCTCCTCAAGGGGTGCATGTTACACTACTGCTGAGAGCCAGGCACACACAGGCTTTACATGCCTCTTACCTTTGCAAAACAATGCAGAGCTCTTCACGAAAGTCCATGCTTTAAGATGCTTTAAATGGTAAAAGACTGATCCAAACACAAGTCAAAGAAGAAATATTTTCCTAAAAATTAAACCTGGATATGAGCTGGACTAGTTCTGTACTACAGACAGCATCACACATAACTGGGGACTCACAAGGCACTACCAGGAAGTAGAGAGCAAAGTTGTTACTCTGCTCTGGTTACTCTGCCAACCTGGGATTTCTAGGCAAAATATACCTAAAATACAATAGCCAGTTTCTGTAAAAGTTTTCCCTGAGTCCTTTTCCTTTGAGAGTGCTGGTCTAAATGCCTCACATATCCCAGGGGCCAAGTTCTTTCCTTCATGGTGCATTATGGGATTTATGGGAAAAGCTGCAGTGAGTGGCAAGAGGTATGTCCCAGGGAAGAAAACAGCCCACAGGATGGAGTGGAAGCATGAAGGGTTTGAGCAAGAATTTCACAATTCTATCTCCCATTGACTTTAAATAAGAACTATTCATTCTTAAACGTCTTTTTTTTTTTTTTTTTTTTTTACATTTTTGAATCAGCATTTTCAAAAATCCGTTTTATGGAGAAGACACCATTTTCTATTCAGGATGTACATAAAACTCAAAGTATTAGGAAATTATGAGAAACAGATATTCTGACTTTTCTTCCTTAGCTGTACTTCTTTCATTATACTTCTTGTGACTGACCCTCAGAACACTTGTATATCTACATGAATTTCAATCCGGAAATCTTTTGTAGATCTTTAGGTAAGAGGGTTATGTTAAATCTGAATTAGTATTAATAGGATGAAGAATCAAACTGGCCTTGGCTGTATAAACTCAAATGCCTAATTTTAATGTTTATACAGAAATCAATGAAAGCCTTGTCCATGCCAAGGACCTGACTGAGATGGAGAGTCCAAGTACCTTTCTTTTGAAAAAGAATCATCAAATTCTAGAAATATTCATCCACATTAAACAAACAGGGTATTTTTATGCCTTTATCTGATGGGCTTTTTTCTCTTGTAATCTGTATAATTTCATTTGATCCCCATGACAATTACACATTCCTGTAGTCAGACTCACTGAATAATGTACAACTTACCAAATTCGGACAGAGAGATAATGTTAGACTGTGCATGTCATGGAGAAACAGCTCCTGCAGTACAGTGGCTCTCTAGACTTCAATCTGAATTTAGATGACTCACTAGACATCCTTGTGTCAGAGGAAAGAGCAGAAATGATAAACTATTTTCTCTTTATTTCTTTATAATTCTTTCAGTAGTAAAGAAAAGAGAATTTTTCTTTTTGGAAAATAGAAATAGTGGTGGTAGCTCCAGGAGACAACTCCAGGCCATCAATTTGGTGAAAGACCAGAATGTTAGAACAAAAATGACAAAACAACATCTATGCCATTCCTTTTTTAAGTTCAGCTGCAAACTTCTTCATCTGATCATTGCAAGGACTTGACTTGACACAAGACTTGTTTCCCTTCTGGCATAAGTCAGCAGAGGCACAGAGAAGTCAGATGAGGAAGGTCTTTCCTAAAGGCTCTTTCCTGAATTGATGAGAAGTTACTCCTGTCACTCAGTTATGGATTTCTGAAACATTGACAAGGAATCATCAGGCCTTTGTCACTGTCCCCTCCAGCAGTAGCTGGGAATCTTGCCTCATTCACCGTGAATTTTGATGGATAGCATGCTAAAAAAATATGAGGAGTCTTTAAATAAAAGAGAGCTTGCAACGAAACCATGGTCTTGTCGTAGTTCTATTAATTTTTCTACAAGAGTAAAGGTTTGCTTTGCAATTCCTGCCCTGGAATATTTCATCTCTCTCTTTTCCCTAACTTCCACATAAACAGGTAACAATCTTTACATTCTGTGTCACAAGTGATAGAAAATTATGTTTGAATCAGTTTGTCATGTGAGAATCCATTTTTTGTCCTATTTGAGTCAAATGAAAATGTGTTGGTGATTAAAAATCTTCTATTTTCTCCCTTTACTATGTATTTTGCTGAGCTGTGAGAGACTTGCATTCCTATTTATTGCCTGCCTATAGTCAGCAGTGTACAGTGACTTGCCTTTCAGGGTGCAGATAAGAACAGATAATGTGGAAAATAGCATGAATACAAGAAAATCCAGCTGTTCTTCGCATGCATCTGCTGGAACTGGATAGGAAGCACCTACATGGTGTTTACTCTTGTGCTTCGACTTCTTACGTAATGCGGAGCAATTTATTACTCTCTCAGACAGTTAATCAAACCTAGTGGAAAAATTAATTTTTGTAAGTAAAAAGGTAAGGGAGGGGCGGCAGAAATATAAAATTTGAATTTGGCAGCGTGCTCCATTTAAACCAAAGAGGATATAATTATAAAAATACTGAAATATTTGATATTTTAATTAATTGTTTTATGTTGGAAAAGTAAAAAAAATTATTTCAATGCCTCCAGAAAGAAATATATTAGTTGGCTTTAAAATCATATTTCTAATTTTGCAATTAACCTACGGGAAAAGCTGAACATTTGAATTGATTCAAAATGCTCCTGTTTGTTGGTCTGCATGTTTTATGAAACATAAACATCCCTTTAATTTCCATCCAGACAATTTTTTGTTGTTGTTTTCTTTCTTAAGTTTGGCAATTGATTCAAAAGAAGTGTTTATTTGTCTAAATGTGCTTGGATTTAAGCTATGGGTTATCTGTTTACGTAAGCATGTGGTTTAACCCCAGCTGCTGACGAAGCCCCACGCAGACCCTCACTTCCTCCCCACTGGTGGGATAGGGGAGAGAATCAGAAAAGTGACAGAACTCTTGGCTTGAGGTACAGACAGTTGAACTGGAAAGCAGAAGATGCATGCATGAGCAAAACAAAACAAGGAATTCCTTCCCCACTTCCCATGGGCAGGCAGGTGTTCAGCCACCCCTGGGAAAGCAGGGCTCATTACATGTGTTGATTACTTCGGAAGACAAACACCATCACTTTAGATGTCCCCTCCTTGCTCCTTCTTCCACCAGCTCTATATCCTGAGCATGATGCTGTATGCTTTGGAATATCTCTTTGGTCAGTTGGTGTGAGCTGTCCCAGCTGTGTCCCCTCCAAAACCCTTGTGCACTCTCAGCCCTCTCGCTGCTGGGGTGGGGTGAGAGGCAGAAAGGCCTTGGCTCTGCATGAGCCCTGCTCAGCAGCAACGAAAACATCTCTGTGTTATCAACACCATTTACAGCACAAATCCAAACCACAGCCCTGCACCAGCTACTGTGAAAAAAATTAACTCTATCCAAGCCAGAACCAGTGCAGTAAGAAAATGTTTTGCAGCAAAAACCAAACAGTAAAAGTGGAACAAAACTCATGCTGGAGGTCCTAAATCAAGCTCAGAGGATTTTATTATGGCTGCCTTCCAATTCAGATGATCCAGGCAGATGATCAGACACAAGAGATTGGCCTCTCACAATTCAACAGCAAAACTCTGCAAGAAAAAACCCACTGCTTCTGACTGCATTATTTCAGGGCTGTGTACAGAGAAAAAATAGGAGCTCTGTTCAGCTACCAAAGAAATTCTAGGTAAATGAAGGTATAAATCTCCTGCAACTCAGCAGCCTCCATCAGTGCAGCTCCTAGACATCAACTGTGCATCCTGTGGGTGTGTGGTTTAGAGCTCCCCATGCCATGGATGAAAGCTTGATTCTAGGAAAAGGCCCAAGCCTCTATTTCGATATTTTGAACCTATGGTCTTTCTGCTGTAGTGCATAGCTATAATTAATAGCTCCTTGTTTATTCTATTCTTTAGAAATTAAATGTTTCTCTTTCAGAGCCTGGAATATGTGTATATAATCTAGCTACAAAATGACCTGATGTTAACACATAACAAGCTGCTAAAAGTTATTGTTTCATTCCAGATCCAGATTACACCTGAATGACCCCAAATACCACGGTTTTGAAAAGGGAAATACTTGTGCTCAGAATCAAAAACAATTTGACCAAATGAGGAAGAAGAGTGGCAATATGTGCAATGGCCTGCTCTCGAAAAGAAACCCATTTTTCCCTAAATGCTGTGTTTATTTCTTCTGGTGCTGCAGATGGGATGGCTTAAACTGTAGAATAGCACATGTTTGAGGATTAACCACACAGTTCTGTGCCTTCTCTGTCTTTTCTTCATACCGTTATCTGTCCTATTTTCTTTTTATTCCTTTGAACATCTGTGAGGCCTCCTGATGTTTCCAGAATGTTTTATGACCATGAAGAATTTGTGTAAATTTAATGCACCATTTGAATAACTTATATCATTAGTAAGATATTAGTAGCATCAGACAATGAGAGCAAGTGTGCCTATTCTGCAAAACGATAAATTTTCTTTAAAAACCTGACAGACACTAAGCAAGAAGCTGATGTTGCTCAAAATCCATGGGAATACATCTTTGCATAGACAAGAACACATAGAAAAGCTTGCTATGTGCAGTTTCAGAATATACATTAAAGAGAGAACCTCACAACTACAAAGAAAAGTCAAATTCAGAAGATTTACTATAGGTGTAATTTGAAAGCAAAAAGTCCAGCAGCTTTCTACACTTAGATTCCTTGGATTAATAGCCATAATTATAATTCACAATATGAATTATTAAAATGTGCTGAAACATTGCGACAAAGAAATGTGAACTTTGGGGAAATGAGAAGAAAAACAGTTTCCCAGAAGCCAGGGTGCTCTGCATGTGGAAGGAGGGGACATGCAAGCGAGACTGCCTGAGTTTTATGTTTTGAACACCTATTGCAGAAAAGGTGATGCTGCTTTTGGCTTCACTGCCTTACACAGTGTGAGTTTAATCACGTCTGGCACCAGCTGTTAGTTTGAAATTACACTAATGAATGTTCATTTTCTCCTCTTAAGCTGTTCTGCTTCGAGAGCTAACAAAGCCTGTCTCCTTATCAATTTGCATGTCACCTCCTACCTTCACCCTGCTGCCATGGCACCAGCCTCTGTTAACCCCACCAGCCTCTGTCAACACCTCCACTGCAAAGTTTTGTTTCCTTTCAGGTTTTCTAGAGCATCTACCTTCTGCCAAGCATTCAGAGAATCTGTTCGAGAGCCTCTGGGCTGGAAGAGACCCTTGGAGACCATGTGGTTCCAGCTACTGCTGAAAGCTGGTGTGCATCCAGGACCTCATCCGCCCAAGCCTGGAGTGTTCCTTCCCCTAGACACTTGCATAGTAACGCCCCTACGTCTCCTTCACATCCCTTTTGGTCCTTCACCAGCATCTCCAAGCACTCAACACCCACCCCACCGTGGTCTGTGGCTGGGTGGAAGGCAGCCTGGGGCTAGCAAACCACATGTTCATTAGCCAATGTGTCAACGGGGCTGCCAGAAGCTCACTTCCCAGGAGAGGGAAGGGAGGGATGTGGCCCTTCTCCCTCTCAGCACTGACAAGGTTTCTCTTCTCATCTGGGCACTCTTTGACATGTGACATGTGTGGAACCTTACTGTCCCTGGCAACTACACTTCTATCAAACGTGGCTGAGCGTGGGCTGTAGGCTCGGAGCTGCCAGAACCATACTGACAAATAGAGGGAGTGGTGCTCCACGAACTCCCTGCAGCTCCCGTCTCTGGATGCCTCACCACAACGTACTAAAGTGCCCCCTCAGAGGCACTAGGGTGATATTAGGGTGAGAGCAAAAGCAAGCCTGGAGCACGTGCCTAAGGCTCCCCTCAAACCACCCCTTTCCAAAAGCCAGACTCTGGAGCAGAGCAGACCTCTCCTCTGGAGAGGAGAAGTCTCTCTTCATGTCTCAGTGCTAACAAAATAAACATAATTGCTACTAACAATGATTGCTTTTAATGGAGCTGTGCGTGCATAAAGATGGAAATGTTCCCTTTATGAAGGTTTGTACTAACAGCAGCTGCTGCCAAGTCTCCTTGTCTCCTAATATTTCTTCATTAACCTTCAGACTTCTGCTGGAGCACATATTGTCTTCACAAACGCCATACAGAGCAACTTCTCCAGTATAATTGCAAGAACCTTTATCAGCATTGTGTTTGCTTGCCAATACCTATGCTATTAGTTATATGTCACAATGGCCTGACAGGTAGAATAAAATTGGTGTTGACATCAGGTAATTCTATTTTCCCCCATAACTGGAGCTAATAAACCAGTCTGTTTAAAGACACAGTAGAAGAAAAATAAAGTCTAGGGATGTTCCTCACCTTAAAAAAGTGCCTTTTCACATGGCCTCTGTAATAAAGGATGGGTTCTGGTCTGCTTCAGAGCACATGATTAACTTACATATGTACAATAACTAACTGCACTTGTGGCCTCTCCCCAGACCACAAAGCCCTACAGATTTTCAGTGCACTTACTGGGATCCTACAGATAAAAGTCTCAGAGTCAGAAAGCTCTTGAGCTAATGCCTTACTTTGCCACAGGGATTGTGACAAACACCTACAAACAGCTTCTCCCCTGGGGGGAGGAGATTCACAGGACTGGCCACTTCCCCTTTTAGTGGGAATCTAGTGTCCCATGGTTTTGAGTGTGGAATTTCAGGGTCATGCAGTGGATTAACGGCCACTGAACAAGGATGAGCCTATGCAGTGGGGGCACCTGGCTGTGTCAGAATCACCCCGTGTCAGCAGCGTGGAGGGGACACACGCCCACGCAGACCAAGGGCTTTGGAAGCACTGAGCCCAAGCATTGAGCCCAAGCACCTCAGCACACCTGCACAGAGCAGTGACACAGGGGCAGGATACACTGGCTGGACCACGTCTGATATCTGACTGTGTGGGCAGGTCTGGGTCAGCTTCAGCATTTCTGTGAAAAGCTCAGTGCAGCCTTTCACACCACAGATCCCAATTCAACAGAGCACTGAGCTCATCCAGCAGTTACCGTGCCTCTGCCCTAGTGACTTGAGTAGGATTTGAGTTTTAATTTCTGGCTTTGCTGAACTCAGTTTCATCTGTTATCTCACAAAGAGAGGCATCAGAAGGATGGTGTTTCTGGCACCACCAAAGTTTGGAAAATATACTGGCTTATGTTATTTCAAAAGCAGTAATTTTGTTTCTTAAAATAAGAGGTTATTCAAAGACACAAGAAGGCAAATAAAAACTAAAAGCACCAAAATATGGATCGCTTTAATACATTCAAAGGGTGATTTTTCAGCTCAGACATGCTTTTTATGAACTGTTCATGGACTGTTTCACTGCAACTATGTAATTGATCTGAACAGTTCATGGAACAATTACACCAAATACAGAAGATGGTAATTTCTCTGTCCATGCATATTTGAGGAGATATGAACTGTTACAGCACTTTCAAGCCTGAAGGAGAGCCTTTTTGTTAAAATCAATTTGGTAAGTTATGTGCTTATATTTTGGTTATGTGATAAGATTTTTGTTGTGTGAGGGGCTACAGATGTGGCTTCTGTCAGAAGCTGCCAGAAGCTTCCTCTGTGACTGACAGAGGAATGACAATGGCACCTGGCTCCAGGACAACTGCCACAAAAGGTGACAATGTCACCTGGCTCCGGGACAGCCAAGACCAAGCCCATTGGTCACAGTGCCATTGCCTCTGGGATCATGTATTTGAGAAGTGGGAAAAAATCCTGCTGCAGAGCAACACCTGGAGAGAGACATACAAACAGAGAGGAACAGCTCTGCAGGCACCGAAGTCAGTGCAGAGGGAGGGGCAGGAGGTGCTCCAGGCACCAGAGCTGAGATTCCCCTGCAGGCTGTGATGCAGACCATGGTAAAGCAGCTGTGCCCCTGCAGCCCATGGAGGTCCATGAGAGAACAGAGGTCCATCTGCAGTCCATGGAGCAGTCCCATGCCAGAGCAGGTGAATGCCCAAAGGAGGCTTGTGACCCCACAGGAAGCCCATGCTGGAGCAGGATTCTGGCAGGACCTGGGGCCCTGTGCAGAGAAAGGGGAACCTACGCTGGCACAGTTTGTGAAGAACAGCAGCCCATGAGAAGGACTCAGGTTGGAGGAGTCCATGGAAGACAGCCTCTAATGGGAGTGACCTCACACTGATGCAGGAGAAGAGTGGGAGGAGTCCTTCCCCTGAGGAGGGAGAGGCAGAGACAATGTCTGATGAACTGAGTGCAAACCCCCATTCTACTCTTCCCTGCGCAACTCAGGGCAGGAGGCAGAGAAATCAGAAGTGAAGCTGAACATGGAAAGAAGGGAGGGGTGGGAGAAAGGTGATTTTAAGATTTGTTTTTATTTGTCACTATTCTATTCTGATTTTGATTGGTAATAAATTCAATTAATTTCCCCCAAGTCAAGTCTGTTTTGCTTGTGATGGTAATGGGTGTGTGACTTCTGCCTGTCCTTATCTCAATCCATGAGCCTTGTATTCCATTTTCTCTTCTCTGTCCGGCTGAGCAGGGGAGTGATAGAGTAGCTTTGTTGGGCACTTGATGTCAGCCAGGATCAATCCATCAAAGTGATTTTTTTTTCCTAAATACTTCTGAGGTGAAGGCTGGAAGGCAGGCACTGAGGCCAAAAAGCTATTACCACTACTGTGCTTCACAATCACAGAATGACAGAATCATTTAAGCTGGAAAAGACTTTTAAGATCATCAAGTCCAACTGTGAACAAAAGAGACCTCTCACTGACATTTCATAAACATCAACATTTAATCAAGGGAAGAGGCTTAATGATGTAACAAAGGAATTTTTTCAGTTGTTAAGCACAGGGGGTTTTAATATAAATATTCTCATTAAGAGTGAATTGAATAAAAAAAACTTTTGAAGGACAATGACTACCATGTTTCCTCTGAGGCCAGAGCTTTGAAATGGCAGTGAGGTAGAAGATTATCACTCACAAAACTCTGCCATGGGGTTGTGTCACAGTGACAACCACTATGACTACCCCGAGATGTGAGCCCCAGCTCCTTCTCTTGACTCCTGTTTATGCATCTCTATTCATGCTTCATTCTGGTTCCTAAAGTTTTTTCATAGGAAAGATCCATTACAGCAGTTAGATCATGCTCTAGATTAGCATAATGAGCGATGGAGTGATGTGGCTGGCATTAAATTTTGAGCCTTTGACTTTCCTATCCTGAGTTGGTGGAAAGGCACCCTTTGTTGTTTCCCCATAATGACAGAGGCAGCCAGATGAGGATGGAAAGTAAACAACTCACAAGAAAAATGCATTTCATGAGTATTACACATAAAGGATGCCGCCAGAAAGGTAGCATTCTCACCTAGCTGGTACATAATGCACGGCTTTTGGTCAAGAGAGGAGATCACAGAGAATGGGAGGCTTGAGAAACACAAAGCCTCGTCTGACTCACCCTCTGTAGCTGACCCATGGAACAGACATCCCTGCTGCCATGAGTCAGTAGCAGAGTCAGACCAAACAGCGTCTTCAGGACTTTTGTGGTTCATTTTCTCCTGGGTTGTCTTTTCTCTTGTCTCTGGAGCTCTCTGCCTGGCTCTCCCACTTTTGAGGAGATGTTCCTGCAGAGAAGACCTCAGCTTTGCTCTCCTGTGTCCATACCTGGTACTTTCTCACTGTGTATTTGCTGTGGCTCACTCACCCACTCTCCCTGGACACGGACTGCCAACACTGCCCCTGTGATCCCACAGCTTTCCTGTCTCCAGCAGCCTGTCTCCACCCATAATACCTGTGGCATCCTTTGCCAGGCTGATCCATTTCAGTGGATTACTTTTTCTCAAATTAAGATGAAACCACTGGGAAAAAAAACCTCAGAAAACCAACCAAATACTCCAAAACAAAACAAAACAAAACAAAACAAAACAAACAAACAAACAACAAAACCAAACAAACCAACCCCCCCAAAAAATCTGCTTTAAATGAAAATATTTTAGTTAGCTGAAGGTTATTAAATAATATTAAATATTAAATATTCAATAATTTCTAACTTTCAGCAAAATTTCTAAAGAAAAATATTTCCAAAAAAAAGTATTATTTTAAATTTGAGAGTTGTCACTTTTTGTGTTAAAACTGTTGGAAAAAAATGTTGAAAAAATATTTCAGAGAAGTCCCTTCTCCCTTTTAGACAAAATTAGTTGTGTACTGAAATGTGCTATGTTAAGCCTCCTTCCACAATGAATTTGAAGGGAATTTATTATAAAGAATTGTTATATTTAAAAAGATGTAAACTCAGTTGAAAGTCTGAATCAGTTAATACTACAAAAATTTTCACCCAGCAATAACTCTCACTTCTGAGCTCGTAACAAGCACCAATTAGATGTAGGCACAAAAAATAGCTTTAAAGCTAAGGATTTATAATTATTACAAAATTGTATCTGTCTCCTTCAAGTTCCGGGACATTCAATAATTCCCATTGAAAACTGCTAGCCTGCATGAACAAAAGAGCCTTCACAGGCTGTCCAGTACTCCTTTATAGAAGAAAGGCTTGTATTCCTATACCACAATTAAACATTATTCTGTATCTAGGGTTGACCAAAATTTTTCTGAACAGCATATTTTTATTAGAGAAAATATGCAGTGAAATTGAGTATTTTTCCACAGGAATATATTGACTTTTATAAGAAAATAATGGAAAAAATCAATGCTTTGAAGAAAATCAGTGTGTTTCATTAGGACTTAATAGGTTATGAATGAGGTTGAAGCTATTCCAAACAAACATCTTTACTCTTGAAAAAGAGCTGTTTGAAATTTTAAAATAATAATTTCTCGAATTCTTTACTTCACGGGGAAAAAAAAAAATATTAAGTTTTTCTTTCAATTCAGGTCAAAAGGAAAAGTCAAAGCAGAAATCTACCACAGAGGAGAAATCCTCTATATTGATCCATTCTATTGCAGTATCACTAGCTGAACAACATGTACAGTCTGATAACGAAGTCATACATATTTTCATATTTGTTTAAGTTTCCTTGTAAATTTACTCCAGAATTTAAGAAAGCATTAAAATAGTCACTACCTAATGAAAGTGGGAAACAAAACTTGTTAAGTAAATGTAGATTTGCATTGTGATACCTCTGTAAACTTGCATGAAACACATCCTTCTGCCAGGAGTTTGCAATTCATCTCTGTGAATTACTAATATGAAGACTGACAATAATTTAAATATATTACCCTTTTGCTGATGATAATCTGAGCAGAAACACCAACCTAATGTGTTTATCTGCCAGGAATAAATGGAATGACAAGCCAGGGATGAGCAATAGCTGGTGCTGCAGACTGCAGGGATGGGGACGTGGGCTTTGGTCTGACAAACCACCAGCTGCTCTTGATCCAGGTTAAGATATTGCTAAACTGCTGTCTCCCAGCTGCCCATTCCATCTTCCTCCCTAAATCCCCATCTCTGCTGGTTTACCAGCTCAGCCAAGAGCTCTGGGTTACCAAGGGAAGTGAGTATTTTACATAGCAGCAGGTTTTAATTTCGACCACTGTGCTGAGTCAAGTTACTGACTATGAGCCAAACGGGCAAGTTAGCAGAAGCTGTCCCCCCCCAGCAGGATCCTTTATGATGTATGCCCTTTCCCTCAGGGCCTGCAGCTGGATGCATGTAACCCTTCATGCAATTTTTGGTGGGAGCGCTCAAATACTTCTGGAATGAATCCAAAACCAGCCATGACAGTAATTTTAGGGTAGTCTGTCTTGCAATTTCAAGTTAAATCTTTCAATAAAACGGTTATCACAGCTTTCACTCTAAGGGACAATTTTAAATTTTACAGTGTGCAGAAAAACTAACATGTAAAAGCTTGAAAAAATAAAAATAAATAAGAGCTACTGAACATTTCAGCTAGCGAAAAACTTCATTGAGGCAAATTTATTTACAATAACGGAGTCACTCTTCCCTGCCCCACTCCAAGTATACTACCTGTTTGCATATTTCATTAAAAACTGAAATCCAAACCATGTTGATTCAGGATGGCACTATGTTCCCTGGAGTCAGAGTTTACTTACTCTGTGATCCAACACTCCTCTACAGAAAAGAATTTTTTTTTTTTTTTAAATGGAAGATATCATAAAATCTATAATGTCTCCAGAGTATTCATATTATAGGATGCTGGATCTACACCTCCCATCGGGAGTTAACTTTCTTTTGTGATCATCAAATTGACCCAACAAGAAAACCCCCCTTTTCTTCATTGATACTGAGAACTTGGAATATTGTACTCTTCTGTAAGTGTCAAATATGCCTTACTCTACAGCCAAATGTTTGCAAGAAGTCACACACTAAGACTGTTTGCAGATGAAACAAACTCAGCATTTCACTGTACCAGCTTTTTGAACAGGGGTTAAAATACTTTTGAGGTCTTTGTACACTGCTGGCACTAAATCACATCCATCTCAGGAATGACAGCAGAGAGGTTACCTGCTCCAGCTCCTGCGGCAGCCCCTTGGCCACCCAGCCTCAAAGAGAAGGCTGGGGGCCAGGGAGGGATCTCTGAGCACCAGGCAAACAGGCATGGGCAAGGGGAGGCAAGAAATGTTGTAAAAACACACCTGAGGTTGTATAATATGGAACACAATGGCCAACACTGTTGTTTAGACACCTCCTTGTTCTTAAAATAAGATTTTGTGACTCTGTCTCAGGAATTTTTTGCTTTTGGTTTTTGACTTTATTCAAACTCTCACAGAAGAAAGTGCAGACAAAAGAACAAGATAAATGGTTTTTTCCTTGCAGTCCTTTACTTTTTCCATCCTGTAGCAAATCTGAAAAAATCAAAAATGTTTAAAAAGTAGTGTGAAAATTTAAAATTACTATTTGAAAATGAAGTGGAAATTGGGACTTCTAATAATGAAATGGAGTTAGCACCTTTTTCTAATGTCTTCTGAGTAAGTAACCACTTTATTACTGAAATTTAACAAATTCTCATTGCTTTTCTCAATTGAGTTTTGATTCCTTCAGTTCACAATTAGATTATTTTGTGGGATGCATGAGTATCAAATCTAGTCACTAGATTCTGCTGTTTAGTTAAATCACATCGATGTCTGATAAAACCAGTTCCACAGTCGAAAAGTTTAGTGGATCTAACTGCATCATAGCTTTTATTTTATATAGTTGCCCCGAAGTTGCCAAGGATGAAACCCCATCTATACTGATGAACGGAGAAGGAGCAGAAGAAGTGTTTAGGACCCAGGTGTTCAGATTTGTCGGTGTCTCTTACAATTGCATTTTGCTGCATTGCAGAACTCAGATGTGTCACAGCAGCTGCTTGCAAGCCCTTAAGTTCTGCATGTGTGATATGAGGCTAAATATGAAGTTACATTACCTCTGGGCCAAGAAAGCAGGTTTCCTACATGGCAGTTTCTGAATCCCAACTGCCATCATTTCACTGGTACTTAGCCTAGAGCACAGTGTTCAACCATGGGGTTTTAGCATCCCCATTTACAAGAATAAGAATTCTTGCAGCAAGCCTGTGCTATGACTTGGCAGAAATGAAATTAAGGAGCAATCAGCACAGGTTCTTACTTTAGCATTACTATTACAGCTAGATAGCAAACTATTTAACCATGTTTAAAAAATCCCATTAAAATCGGTCTGTGTTTTGTGTACATTATTTGGACTGATACTTTATATTATTTCTAGAGCAGCCTGTCCAGCGATGGGCATGGAAAAAGTTCCATAGCGATGGTAGTTTACAGCTTAAATGACATACTTGTAGTCCCAAAGGAAAACAAACTGCAAAGAATCTGTCTCTGTCTGATCAGACAAGGTATGTAGTGCCAGAAAGCACGTGATAGTACTTGCTCCTAGAGGAGTTATAACTAGTTGACATTTACAAGCATTCAGCTAATGAATTATGGGGTCTTGAAACAGGAGTTCTCTACTGGAAGCACTATAATATTCCAGAAGAACAGATTGTTTTATGCTGGGGCATCCTATAGTGATGATAATAGCAAGAAGATTTATTATTCAAAGCCCATAGGGAGAATACTTTGTAGATCAGAGGAGAAAATATTATATCATATTCCTAGTGCTTATGAGATACCATGACACAAAATACAATATCTACTTGATAGGTTTTGGGTGGTAGAAGTTTAGTCATTAATGGCAGCTGCCTCATGGCAACAAGGCTTTATAAACTAGTTTATCCCTTTAAAGATATATCTGAAAGTCACCACATTGACATTAAACAAGGGAAGAAATCAAAGCAGAAGACACTGTGACATTTTGGAAATGGACTCCAAAGCAGATGCTAAGTCTGAAAGTAACAAGATTGTAAATGCACTCAACAAACAAAATCTTAGGAAAAACAGTACTAGGGTTTGCTTCTGCTTCTGCTTCCAGATATAAATGTCAGTTATTGCTTCAGACCTTATTATGTAAGTTGTCTATAAAAAAGCATGGACTTCATTTAAGAAGATAAAAACCCCAGAACTTTAGAAACATGTGATCCTATTAAACCAGTGCTTAGTTCATCTTGTGATTCAAAATCTTGGCAAACCAATGTCATCAGATTAATAAAATACCTTTCAAGGGCATAAATTAGTAAGTAATTTACCATTGCATCTGATTTATTTTATTTTTCCTAACAGGACCTAACCTAGTCTCATCCAGTTCTGAGAAAAAGATCATGGGGCATAAGGGGCAGGGCATATTCCATACTGACTATGGCTCATGTGAGAAACAAAGACACCTAGGATGTATCTGCAGAATGGCTCTTGAATTCATCACAGGGGGTTATCCAGCAGTAGTTGTCTTAAAAGGACCTTAATTTCCTTTTGTGGCTATTATTATAAACTACTGCTGTTTTATATTTACTCATCCATATGAACAAAACTGATGGGGGAAGATAAAAAACCTTAAAAATGTATTGCTGACAGATCTTCTTCAAAATGTGCAGCCCATTAACATCAGCATCTATTTGCAGTGGTTGGCTTCATCTTCTCTTTGTGGAGTAGGGTAGATTTTTGCCATGCAATTTTTTTTTGGTTTTGGAAAAAAGTGACAATGATTCCTTAGCCTATCATATGGCAAGTGGCCTTCCTCAGCTTTACACAGTTGTTAGTGCTTACAAGGTCTAAGGTCCATAAATCTGACAGGATTCAGTCTCCTGCTTCCAGGCAAGAAATTGAAGTTCTGCCTAATTAATCCTTCTGCAGACCTCTTTCTTTGGTATTGCAAAATATCTTTAACTGGGATGTTCCCAAGCCTCCAGGACATGTGTTTATGAAGCAGAAGAGATAGCTACAGCCCCAGTAACTTCCATGCACAGCTGTGACAGGAGGGAGTTATGGGCTGAGAGCTCTATCAGTGAAGCAAGTTTTTATTTTCGTCTCTGCAGCTGACCTGGATGTTCAGTTCTGGGTATGTTGCAAGGGTGTGAAAGGGGTAGAATTTCTGAATCCTGATCTGTTTTATTATGGATGGTGAAAGTTCTTCCTTAATTTGCAGTCTTGTTCTTGAAATTCACTATTTTTGCAGAACTGAATCAAGATAATGACACGCAAATCAAGATCTCCCCGCAGATGACTGAGCACTCGGGGAATTCCCTTCCCCATTCCAACCACGATGCTGAGAGATTCACTAGCGTTGCTCACTGGAGTTCCCCAGCATCATTCGCTAGAACTTGATCTCTATATATAGGGCTTGGGGAGAGGGAAGGCTTTGTCCTTGGAAAAAGGGAGTGTGCAGGATGCCAGACTTAACCTGTCATTGCAGGCACAAGCAATTAATACGAAGGAATAACCTATCTTCTCTGTGCAGAGAATTTCACTTGAATCAGACTGATGAGAAAAAAAAAAAAAGTGGAATACAGAACATTAGTGTAAAAGGCAAATTTTACAAATAGCTTAAAAATAAACTGTTACTGTACATCATTTTGCCCAAATACTTCTAAATATGAGCATTCTTAGTAATATTGCTCCCTTGGTTAAATCCTACTATAAGTCTTCCTTTTAGGATCACACTGACAGCCCTGTGTCTTTCATTGTCATGCCAAAAATGCCTCTGATTTATCTGCTTATGATGCATCTGTCAATTTTATCATGAAGAGGTAAGAGTATATTAGCTATTCTTTGAAACAGTGGTTATTTGTCTTTTCATCTGCAAGTCACCAAAACTTAGACTTTCTGATATACATGGAAGTCTGTTCCATGTAAGAGTAAGGTCTGACAAGAAAATAATTTTATTTTTATATAATATATAGAAATAACATATAATTATGTTTAATACAGAAATATAATATTTAAAGGTATTATATGTAAATATGTATAATTCTATATACTATAAACAGAAATATAAGCAAATATGGATATTTCTTCTTGTCAAATGTGCAAATACTAGGGAACAAGAAACAGAAATCTTTCAAGCTCACTAATTAAAAGTGTATCTTTCAAACCTGAGCTCAAATCCTGACGTATCTTCCAGCATGTCTTTTACCATTCTAGTAATTTACACTAATATGTACAAATAACTTCCCCATTTTGGATGTGCTCAGCATTGCTGATAAGAGTTCAGAACCATAAGTACAATTGGGAGAGTCAATAAAGCCCTATTAACTTATTTTGATTGTTCTTGTTGCTGGGTGTATCCCTTGTATGACTAAAATCATATTTGATTAGGAATTAATTCTCAGAGACTGTTAGTACCTCTTTGTGAACAACACTTCTGAAAAAAAACCCCACAACTTTTGCAAGAAATGTATTGATTTTCAGTGGTGGAAAATGAGCTCCAGTATAGTTACACTTGTGCAAGCTGCCCTGGGCTGTCTATAACGCCATGTCTTCGTGGGCAGGTTCAGGCCACTGCTGACCTCAAATGACTTAAAATGAGCCTGTCTGCAAAAAAAGTTAGTGTTCCAGAGCAACTCCTCTAAGCAGCAGAAAGCTTTGGCTGCAGGACAAGCTATCTTGTGCCTGTGGAATACATGATGTATTGGTTTGTATATATAGGTGTCAGAGCCCTCTCTTGAAAGAAGATAGCTCCTACACACGGCCCCGTAGAGCTGGTAGAGCTGTTCCTTCCTCTTCTTGTTCAGCTTTTGTTCCTGAGCAAGCAGTTTTATGCATTAATTGACTTTTCATTTTAGAAAAGCATATAAATGCCTGATAATTTGCCATTTTTATAAGAATTGTACTAATTATGGCAGATTGATCAGAAATAAAATATAAAATATAAAAATAAACTTCATTTCCCATTCACATGGTCTCTTACGGTCCTATTAAGGAAAAGCTAACAGGCAAAAGGGAAGCATCTCCAACTAAGTGGTTCAGTGGAAACAAGAAAGTTCTATGCAGCCTACTGCAGATCACCATCATGTTTTTGAAGTAAAAAATGTGACGCTGCTTTAAATTCTTATCCCTGTTGTGAGACTCAAAACTGAAGTCTTCTGTAAACCAAAAGAACGTAAATATACTCATGCCTACATCATGATGTGGCTTGCTTTCCTTGCCACTGTACTCTTTTGGACTAGTACATGTGTGCACAACCCAGCCGCATGTTCCTGTATGACTAAGGAATGCGCTGCTTCCTGATCATACTGAAGGGCTAGGAGCTACCACACCTCCCTGTCAGTAAGCTTTGGTAAAAACTAAAGCCAGACATTTTGAGGCACAAATGGTTTATAGTTTACTGAGCGATCAATGAGCTCTAAGAGCACTCATGATAGTCCTGACTCTTCTTCTCACCTATCATGATACTGCCAAAGCCAAAAATAAGCTATGGGGTCGTGCAGCAGGCAGTACTATCTATATGATATTTTGACCCTTGCTTACCTCGCAGCCCTGCATGATGCTCTCAAGTTCAAACATTTCAGTAGTTCCATGACTTGACCTTCAGCTCCTTTCCCCCTCAGATAAAGCACTGAGGCAACATTTGTCACACCATCAGTTCAGTTTTGTAACGGAAAAATGAAAAGAAATGAAAAGCACTAGTGGCTGACTGAATCTTTCTAAGTCTTCTGAATTAATCACCCATGTCAATGCTAGCTAGCTTTTTGCTTTTACTTCTAAAACGAATGATGTAGCTTGGAATCACTAAAACCAGAGGTCACACAGTAAGGCAAGGTTGTCTAGTAAGAATATTCCCCAACATATGGAAAAAATAAAAATACTAACAGATAAAAATTGCTGAAGTGTAGCTATACAAAGAACTTTCTAGCACCAAAGAAAATTAAATCCAGTGAAGGTATTATGTCATTGTTATTGCATCTGTTTAAGGGGCACTTCCATCTCTGCTAAAACCCAGTTTTGTGCTATTAAACCCAGGAGGTGCAATGATCCTCCTGAGCACTGCAGCTTCCAAGTCAAACTTGCAATGAGCTCAGAGAGGTCTCCTGATGCTGCTATGTAAAGCTCAGCTCCTCTCAAATGTGGTGTCAGAGGCCCTATCTCTTCCCTCTTTCCACTACTCCAAATCAGACACAGCTCCCCCAAGTTTGCTATGCCTATGCTGTACTTTAGGAACAATTCAGTCCTAAAGTCCTGTCTAGCCTTTCTGCCATCCACTAGTTTTCCTTTCAGACTGGAGACTGATCCATCCTCTCAGAGAGGATGGATCATACACGATGGAGTCCCTGTGAAACCACAGGAGAGACCCACATGGCTTAAAACAGCTCTTCCCCATGAAAGCAACTCCTAAGTTGAAGAGGCAATATCATATCCCATAAAATCATACCCTACACACGTGTATGGCACTCAATAATTTTGAGTTTCTTTTGTTTAGAAGACCATCACTGCGATGCTTCATTCTTCTAACAATCACACTCTTTGTCCTAGGTCTACAATCAACCAAGGGAGTCCAATTTGGCAGGATTAAAATTTTGTTGACTTTTTTAGGTTGTGGAAGCTCCTTCTTTGGAAATATTCAAAACCTGGTGGATGCAATCTGGCATATCCTACTCTGGGTGAATCTGCTTTGGCAGGGGGCTGGATTATATGGTCTCCAGAGGTCCCTTCCAGCCCCAACCATTCTGTGATTCTAAAGGTATTTATACCCCAGTACCTGAGTCAGAGGATCAAGAAATCCCACAAAACATCTGTAGCAACCACCCACCGCAATTTTAAAGGTTGTAGGTAGGTGGGCAATTATGCCGACTCTGAAACAACTGACCTCATAGGGTAGATTTTCCTACCAAAAAACCCTGCTTATGCCAAAGCCAGAATATGATGAAACACCACAAAATCCCCAAATTAATTAGCTTACCTAGCAGCTCCTTGTATAATCAGTGTTCCAGATGTTCTAAAATCTATTATAAAAAAGCTTTAGTAAAGAGATTACTATGATTACTATTCTACTTCAAGTCTCTAGGCTATTTACTATTTATTGGCCTTATTTTAAATGACAGACAAAGAACCTTATTAAAGAGAAGAGGCTTTGTTTGAAAAGGTATAACCCTAAAGGCAATAAAGTAAGTATCAGCCCTCTTGATGGGCCTAGGTTGAAAACATGAGCTCAAGAGCTGCAAAAAACTTCTTTTGCGGTCTCTGTTGTTTAGAAACATCTTGCTGTCAAAGCTGTGCAGTGCAAATTGCATATGTGGCTTTGTGGGCAGATCTCAGCTGTTTATTTTTGCACACTGCTAAATATGAACGCTCACACATTAGTAAATCTACTTGCAAATGCATTTCGGAAACACTTGTAATTTGTTTTCCTGCTCTATATCTCCATGTTGAAAGAATTTCCAGACATAAATACCCACCAATGAAAAATGACTGTGATAGATTGAATTTGAAATTAGAAGGTGCTTAAATAATTTACATTTTGTAGAAAGTGACAGCAAACAAATTGCACTACCCTCAACCTTAGGAATAAATGTGGTTTATTTCACACACAGTCACCCACTTACAGGAAATTGTTTGCACACCTCAACATCTGCCTTGGCATTTGATGTAGACTTTGCTTCAGATGAGGGGAAACACACAAATCACACAAGAATGAATTTACACTTCACTCTCCTGTTGGCTTCAGTGACAGTGTCATGTACAGAACAATAGTAGACCAGACACGGATTTTCATTTTCCATTTATGAGTAATCAGAATGAAATTTCAGACATTTTGGATTTAAGCCCATAGAAAATAACCCCTCCAGTGGTTCACCCAGTGAATCCTCAAAGACCTCCTGGGTTGTAGGTCAATGGTACTAAGCCAAATTGTATGATTAAAAGTTGCCTGTTTACCTTAAATAGCAGTTCACGAGAATGATGATGATTTTCGGGGAGGTACAATGGGATAGCTCTGGGACCATGAGCAAGTAGATACACCAAAACACTAGAGAAGAAGCAGATTGTTCCCTGAATGACTGAATGACCAGGGAAGTCTCAGCTGAGGTGTGAGAAAGGAAGTCCAAGCCACAGAAATTCATTCTTCTCACTCAAAAGAAGCAATTAAAATAAATCGCCCCGCTCCTGTCATAGAAGCCCAGTTCTAGGACAAAGCCAGCCCACAACAAAAGCACTGCAACACCCTGTGCAATTAATACCTCAGCCAGCCAGTGAGCACACTCCACTGTGGTGAGAGTAAGCAGTGCAGTAACCTCACCTGCCCCACAGCAGGCATTGCCAGCAAGAGGTAGTTGTGAAAACCAGTGAGTGCCTACATGGATTCTGCCCAGCAATTTATATAATTGCTGAGCAGATCAAACGATTTTGCTTGGCTTCTCTGAGTCACGGTGCCAATCCCTACCATCTTCTGGAGCTCACTTGGCTAGATTATTATATACTGATCCTATAATCAAACCTAGGAGGGAAAAAAGGGCCTGTCCTCAGGATCAAGGAAGATCAAGGCTGTCATATAAGGGTGGGGCAAACCTGAGAGTGCTTATTATAGGAACTGCTGGCAATGATGCCTCAATATTAAGGTCATCTTACGTTTTGTCTTACATAGCTAATATGACAATGATTACTTACATCTTTCTTTCATGCTCTCTTACTCTTACAGTAAGAAAGACTCTTGTAAGATGATAAATGTCCAAACTTGCAGCAGTCATATTTTTACTAACTCCACACCAAACCTGAATTAGCTGCTGAGAGATTTAGAGGATCTATTTGGCTAGCTCTTAAACATGTATTACCTCTCTCCAACAGAAATCTACACAAACAGCAAAGAAAATAACGTCTTCAGAAACTGCATGAAGACCAACAAGGTTTTCCTAGAAGTTTGAAGAAAGAATAATTTTTCTTGTGAATTAACAAACTAATCTCCCCACTCTCTGTCTCCTGTGGCTACACCATATCTATCTGTACATTTAGTATTTTCCCTCTGAAAAAAGGGGATGGTCCAAGTTAAATTGCTTTTTGTCCTCATGACTGTAAGACACACTGCAGCACCTTAACACATGGCATGTGTATCAGGAATAAGAACCTTTACAGGGGTAACACCCTGTATAATTCCTACCTAGCTAGAGCCTCTTAAAGGACTGGCTTCCATAGGCTGAAGGGCAGAACTTCCAAAGAAGGTTCAACAACCTGCACTTGTGGGCGCATGGCCAAGTTTCTGGGAAGAAAGTTGTGGACCAAAAGTCTAACCCACTCCAAGAAAGGTGTTAGAGAAGCATTGCCAGTAACACCAAAAGGCGTACTGTGACGGCTGGCAGGAAAGGTTTTGTCGAGGTGACAGCTTTACCAAGGCCCAGTGCCTGTAGAGGCCCAGAAAAGGTGACTTTGGTTACGGGATGCGTTGTGGTGGTGCTGGATCTACGCTGGAACGAAGGCTGGAGATCCGGCCTCAGGCGAGCGGAGCGGGGCTGTCTGGACCCAAGGCAGCAGCCGTGCTCGCTGTGCCCTCCGCCCGCGCCACCGCCTGCAGCGAACCCCGGAGGGCCGGGAGAGCTGCAGGAGCAGTGTCCCCACGGGCCGGGACTGCCTCCGGCTCGGCAGGGCAGGGTCCGCACCCCGCGGCCGCCGCTCCCGCCCAGCCCCACACGCCACGCGCGGCCCCGGCCGCCTGCACGCACGCGCGCGGGGGTCACGGGGAAGCGCGCACGCGACATCCGGGCACCGCGCCCCCTCCGCCGAGAGGGGGAAAACGACCGCGCCGGCGCCCGCGCGCTCCCGGGC
>VZRF01005739.1:321998-341174 GCA_013396875.1 Vireo altiloquus
GTGCGGCTCCGCCGGCGTCGCCTCCTCCTCGCCCGCCCCCCGTGCCCCTCGGGGCCCGCAGCGCCGGGTGTGTGCCGGCCGTGCCGGGCCATGTAGGGTGGCCGCCGCCGCCCCGCCCCCGCGCCGGGCCCACGGGTGGCGGCGGACCGAGCTCTGCCGCGGCCGCTTCCTCTGACCCCGCCGTGCTACCATCGCTGTCGGGGTGTCGCGATAGCACGTGGGAAGGGCACAGGGCCGGCGTCTGCCTGGTCCGGGGGAGACCGCAGTCGGAGAGTCTCTTTTCTGCCTGAAAGGAGGGGCAAGAGAGCAAATAATCCAGAGGTATTGCTGAAATCCTTCTCTAATCCCCCGTGTTCGTGTTATTTCGAGTAGATGTGCTCAGACCATGTAAGAGGTAGTGTTCTCTCTCTTCTCGCAGTTCCTTTTTTTAATGGCAGTTTTTTCACGTGCCGTGGAGCCTTTGTTTCCCTCCTTTATGAAGGTAAAGAGGGTTGTGTGGTTGTACTCCTGTAACCCCACGGGTAGGCAGTCAGAAGCATACAGGGAGATGACAGCAGCTTGTTGAACGGCTCACGTATTGGAACGATTGTGTGGCCTCACTTCCAAAAGTTCTAGCGTCGCTGTTGCTTGCAGCATGTCTTCAGAATTCTTAAGGGAAATAGCCCGTGGACTGGAGACGTGGCTTTCTTTTCTTCTGTAAAGCTCTACTCGGATTTGGCTGAGGAGCTTTTCATAATCTTTGTTTCCCTTTTGCTGATTATGTTGTTAATATGCCAGCTAAGTGTTAGCATACTAGTCCAAACCTAGTGCCCCTGAAGTAACAGCCTCACCTTGCTTGTGCTGGCACTTAAGGCAAGATACCTCTTCTGCTTTCTCTGGAATTGGTGTGGAGTAGTTGATGGTTATGTCCTTCACCTGGACACCTGCTGCTTTCTGCTATGTGTTGAGGTGATACACCTTAACTTGTGCTGTGATTTGGGACGTTAAGGTTCATGCATCCCTTTTGATGAGGATGTTCAGTATTTTTGACCTTCCTCTGCACCCCTCTCTCAGAAGTACAAAAAATATTAGAAGAACTTCATTGGTAAGCAAGTTGAGTACCTGGAATACCGAAAAATGCACTGGCAGCTTTACTCTGTCTTTCACTCTATGCATGTAAATATCTGTGTGTAATTTTTCCGTAGTGGTCCAGTTTCATCCAGAGAAGAAATAGATTAGAGAGGGTGAATTGGGATTGTATTGCAAGCTGAGACTTTTTGTGGGGTCTCTTGTCTCGTTTTCTTCCAAAGTTAGAAGGTGTTAGAGAACAGGAGAATCCCAGCAGAATGGACAAAAGTTATGTAAAAGCAGTGTTTTTACTCTGCTGCCTGAACATTTTTTCTTTTGCACTAAATTCTGCATTTACTCATTTAACTTCTTAAATCTGGGTTATATTTCGTTTGCCTCCTACTTAGATGTTAGAAGTCTAATGGGCAAAATAAGTGCTGCATTTAACAAGCAATATCTGGTTGGAAACTTTCTGGACAAGATTTCTTCATGTTTTTTGACAGCCAGGTTTTTAGTCATGAAGAGTGTCTACAACAGAGGGTGTAGTCTACAACTTTGTGAAGAAGAAAGCATATGGTTATTAGTCTTCAAAAGAGTCCCTGTAGCTGCTGCATATTTCAGCTGTGTAAGAAACCCCTGTTTTGCATTCAGTCCAATTGAACTAAAAGTAACAAAATTTCCCTCGTATCAACAGATCTATTTCTTTGGTGGGCTCTGTCTAAAATGAGGCAAATGCTGTTTGCCTCTGGTAATGAGATCCAGTGGTATAGAGATGGGAGCAGGGAATCATGTATAGTCATGTATAGTACATCATTGTACTGAATTTCCCTTCAGTTGCCTTATCTGCATAATAAGAATAAAGGTGATGTATCTCTCGGTGAGATGGTTAGATCGTATAAGAGGTGGTTACAGAGAAGTCTGTGTAAGCTTCCGAAATGTTCTGAAATGTTTGGACACTGTCTAATCTCAATATTGAATGAAGTAAAAGACTAAAAAGTCTTGTAATATAAACTGGTCTGAAACAGGCCAAGAGAGTTAAAGTGGCAAGGATGCTCTAGATTCTAACTTACTTTGCAACCTACTGTTTTTAATAGTTTCTGATGTGACACTTGGTGTCTTGTTATGATTTTATAGTAATCTGTTAATGCTGTTTGAAGCTTCAGTACCCTGAAAACTCCTATAGTCAGTAGAACATCCAGTTAAGTAGATTGTGATGTTTCTTACTAAATGTCCAACATCGATCTAAGCTCTTAATGTGAAATTATGATGAAAAAAATGATAGGTCTCAACCTAAGGCTTGAGAATGAGAGGCACGGTGAGGTAAATTTCTGAGTGATGTAGTTACAGCTGTTTGTGTAAAACTTTAGGTAGTGGTTCACACTGATTGTGGTACCTGGTTCAGACTTGGCTACAAAGGTGCTGTAAGGTGGGTGGTGTTTTGTTGAAGTTCAGGCTTTTATTACACTATTTAGAAACATCTCTAGTACAAGCTGTAGTTTTTCGAAAGTCTTGTTTGACAGAGAAATTTGTTGGTGTGATAGATTAATTGCAAATAGGATCTTTACAGCAGTGTGCTTTATTGGCAAAGCTTTAATGCTCTTAACAAAACCTTGTTTTGGCTGAGTCACTATTGTCACCAGATAAGGAATGTGTTTGGATAGGATTGTTTGGCTGGAGTCTTTGGGCAAAAAGAAATAGCATCAAGCCTGTTGACTTTTGGAAAAGGCGGTCTAAATGATATTAGAGATAACAAATTGATGAATCATCGTGTGTCCTAAAACCCTGTACAAACTTTTAGTGAAGATGTTCATGTTTTCCAATTCTTCATTCATGTTAGAAACATATTGAAAGAGCTGGTATAACATGCTCACTATGAGATATATTCCTAGCTTCCTGTCAACTATTTGAGATAGGTGATGTTGTGTCGAGACAATAGTTTTATTTAAAACTGTCTATTTTTTTACTGTTGTGTTATTTTTTTGTCTATGTTTTGTTGGTTTTAAAACCAAGCAGCCTGGAAGGGGGAAAAACCTACTTGTTGCTGCAAAAAGTGTCTTTCATTTGATAAGAAAGGGAAATACCTGAAAGTAGAATAGATTAAAGTTGTTAAAACTCACTGTGTTATAATTTTGTTTTGCTTCGAAATTTTCAAAATATTTTGGGACAAACTCCCATAATTTCTACTTCAATGTAACCTGATTAAGGTGACTGTATGGGGATGTCCTAAATTTTTCCGTGTACTCTCCGTTTTGCTGCATATTAGGCCATTGTCTACTAACAAGAGTGTATTTTTAACAGAAAAATTAACTTTATATGTACAGAGTACATGAGATTGCACTTCAATGTAGAATGTTGGAGAGAAATTGTTTTCATAGTCTATTTACTTTAGAGTTGTTTTCTCATTTTGCTATGGGACCTGGTTAAACTTGTGTAGTAAGACCTGAAACAGTATATTAATGAGATGTTTGGCCTGATTTCTGTAAGTATGCAGAGGTCAGGAATTCTTCGGCAGCAGCATGTATGAATTAAAATATTACGTAAGAAGGATTTATTTTTGGTTTCTTTTGGGTGGTTAAAACGACGTAGTGTAATACAGAATACATTATTTTTTCCAGCAGTTTTGTTTCTGGTTTCTGAGGAATGGCTTATTTTCTTTTCTGCTTTTTTGGAGGATTTGTGAGTTGGTACTGGGATAAGAATATCATTGTTCCTTTGGGCATATCACCTCAATTTCAGCTCTCTTAAGTTTTAATGATAATCCTTAGGCATGAAAGAATAGAAAAGCATCTTGTTACAATAAAAAGCTTTTTAATGGTAAGCAATTGCTTAATAAGTTTCCGTGTATGAAGACTGATGATGGACACATTTTAACTAGACTAAAATACAGTTAGTAAAAGAACCAAACTTTATTTATTTCTTTTAGTTCTCCAGCTGTTGAAGTCTTTCCTTTGAGTTTGTTTTTTTTCCTGAAGTGGTTAGAACAGTGGATTAAGTGCAGTAGGTCAGAATAATAACTTTTAATAATCTCTTACAGCCTTAAATATAATTAGGTTACCATCCAGTGTGACTAACAGCTAGCAGTAAGCTAAAATGACAGAACTTAGGTTGTGCTTGGGAATTCTATTAAAAACTTGTTTATATTCCCATAAAAGCTACAAAAAATTTCAATATTTGTAGCCCCAGATAGTGTAAGCGCATGACCTTTTCAGGGGATTGTGCATACAGAAAGCAATGTCTACAGCTGAAATGAAACCTTACTTCTGATCTCATTTCTTGCAGAATCTGCAGCAGTCGAGGAGTCACACTGTGTTCAAGTTCAGAAGTGCTTTACACATGAAATCTACTGGCTCTCTAGCTGATTCTGCCCTGTCACCATCTCAACAGGTAGAGTGCTTTTGTGCCTGAGCCATGCAACAAGTGTAGCTGTTCCTCGTGTGGTTGTCCTGTGTCAGTGTGTGGCCAAAGGCACATTGAGGTCTTTGGGTTTCTTCTCTGGGGAATGTGTCAAGGAAGCAAGAATGCATGGCAGATCTGTCACAAAAGTACTCTAAAGAAAAGCCTAGTAGTTTTGCTTTTGATTTTTAGTGCTCCTTTAACTGAGTTTAACAGGGGTAGAAGAAAGTGTTCTGTCATTTCATCAGAGCTTCTATTCTAAAATGTAACAAAGCCAGACACAGTAGGGCATCAGTGGAAGGTCCACTTCAGTCAAAGCAGTTTTGCTTTGGGTCATTTTCCCCTTGAATTTTTTTGGGTTGCAATGATTTGGGAGGAAGTAATCTCCCTGTATTCTCTGAATGGTAGGAAGATGGTTTGCCACTAAGAAGAAATGATATTTGGGGCAGGGACAGACATGGAAAAGTCTTTATAAGGTTGGCATAAAAATGGTTGCATTTCCCTATGATTCTAGTGTTCATTATTTCTGCTGTAGTTAGAGATTTCTTTTCTTTGGTCTGTTTTTTTTGTGAGGTGGATAGATAATTTTGATTTGTGTTTAAAAAAGGAGCTAGTATATATTCCTTCAATGCTAGACCACTGATAAAACTAGAATCTTTCCAAAAGTATGTGTCCCCTTCAGGTTTCTTTCTTGCAGTAAGAAGCCATGTTTTGAGTGTAACCTTTTTCTGCCTCTTTTGTATAATACGTAATAATAGCTGTAGACTATGATGATAATGGTTGAAGTTGCATCCTACTTATATAGTAGTTTGGACTTTAGTAATTGGAGCTCTTCTCGTGTTTTCAGTGATTAACAACAAATTAATGTAGACTTGTTCTAGTATGTTCAGTATGTGCAGTCACTACCAGCCAAGGAAGATGCTCTCATCTTTGTTGTGGATGAATTTATGTTTGACAATGCAGTGAACACTCATCTATCCAACTGTTTTGAATATAGTTTCAGCTACTCTGGTCTGCCTTGTCCTAACAGAAATCAGGATTGTTCTGATGAACTTAGGGGTAGGGGGCAGTAATTAGTACTTTATAAGTTTGGCATCTGAAAGAGAAGCTCCTGACAGCAACCTGCATAAAAGACAGAAGATTCGGAAATACAGCTGTCATTTCTACAGTATCCAAAACAAAAGGGAATGTTTTAGTATGGTTTGCATGTATTTGCTTGTGGGTGGATCTGGATGCTCCTGGGAGTTTAAACCTGTAGTACAGCTTGTGTGTCTCTAGTCTTCTACTTCCTTGAAGCAGTTATTTAAGAACCTGTTGGCTTATTCAGTTGAATTTGATAGAAGAGTCTCAAAGGTAGTTGAGCTTTATAGGTTTGGTTAATAAAAGGTGGCTGCGTAATGGAGGCCTCCAGTAGCAGTAATGAGTGCTGTGAATTTCTGTCTTATGCCCCAAAGAATTCATATAGGAGAGAGTGAGCAAGCTGGCTTTGGATTTGATAATACTAAATACAGTTTTTGTGGTATAGGAGAAAGTGAGAGCTCACACTTGCAGCTGAGCTGAAGAAGTTGTGTGAGTCTGAAACTCTTATTATGCTATTTTAATGTTTGTGTTACAACAGCAACTGGAAATCATGTGGCTGTAGCAGCTGGAATTTTAATCCTTTTAATTATGATAGATTTTCAAAGCATGTTCTGGCTGATTTGGTCAGCTGACTGTATAGTATGTACAATAACATCAAGTGATTGCACAAATTCTGAGAGCAGTGGTCACCTCACTGGAACGGGATGTATTTTTAGGTTTCTCTGCTAGTAACAGTCAAGTGTGTGTACTTAGGCACCCTGAACTGAAGGAACTGAAGCTGATTGCTGACACTACACTATTAGAAAAGGACAGCTGTTTGTTCTTGCTGTAGTTGTTGATCTGACACTGTCTTCTGACATATTGTGACAAGGAACACAGTGGGATATAAACACTGTAAATATTATTAGTACATGTTCTAATGGCAGGTATTTTTCTTTAGGTCAGCGATGGCATTCTTTGTTAGTCCTTTCAATTTGCTATATTAGAGGAAATGAAAGGACTTTGTTACCTCCAGCGAGAATTTTCTTTATCTCCCCTTTACCCAACAGGTTTTTATCCTTACAAGGCAATATTTGGGAAGAGGGTGGTTCTAATAATATATTTGTTATGGGAAATTATTTATATTTGAATGCTCTTAATCTATGAATGAAAGAGGTGCTACGTTCTGCAGTTTACAAAGTTATCTTATAAAATAGAGTGAGTCATGGCCATTTGCTGGTTAATCAGTGTGCTAGTTCTTGAGGTCTTATCCATTTATTTCACCAGTTTGATAGGGTCATTTGTTTTTTTCTCCTTTAGACTTAATTTACAATTTAAGAATGGAATTATATCAGGAGCCTTAATAGTTCAAGCAGTCCAGGAACTCATGACTGCCCAAAACAGCTGTTGAGTTTGAAGCTCAAGAATTAAAATTTAAAATGCATAAAAGGAGACCTAGTACACTTAAAGAGACTTTGTAGTAACCTATAAATAAAATGTGACATTCTGACTAATTTGAAGTTTTGTAGCAGGTGCTGAGGAGTTAAGGCTTGTAAGCAGAATGAAGAATTTTAGTGAATATTCTACTCAAGGTCTACTGATATCTGAAGATATTTTAAGTTATATATTTAGATAATGAGCCAAAAGATTTGAATTTTAAGATAAATGGCAGCTAATAGCAGGCTTCTTGGTGACCAGTAAAATTCTTATTTATAAAGAGAATAAGTTATTTCAGCTATTTAATTGGTTTTGTGCATAACTGTTTCTTGATGAAAACAACCTGAAGCATCTGTTATAAAAAAAAATTAGTATCTAGCTATTGATAAGACTTGGGATTTAGTGTCAGCTTTGGGTTGCATACACTGTCTTTTAGTGATATTTGATGTTTTCACCCGGTTTTGTTTCCTTCTTACTTGGAAATGTCATTTGCTTATATGAAATAATAAAGTTTTGAATATTAGCTTATATGTGAAAGGAGTTCAGGAGCCTGAGAAAAGCCACAGTATCATTGTGCAACTCAGGTTTCACAATCTGACTTTAAAAGACCAAGATAGTGTGCTGGGGAGGAGGATGTTTTACTGTCTTAATAGAATGTTCTGTGTAAGCTCATGCTATTTAAAGGTAGTATTTAATGATGGTTGACTAATTTAGGGTATGTCTACAGAAATGGTGCAGGCAAACACAAGCTCAGTTTGACTGTGTTCTGAGCTGCTGCATGTGGACCAGCTTTGGCCTAGAAGCAGTAGAATAGTGCAGGCTTAACAGTGTGTGCTATTTTTCCAACATAATTGACATATGTCCCCTTTCTGGATTAAGTGAAGGTGGCTCATCTGCCTTGCTCAAAATCAATAAAATTTTGGCCCAGATTGCTGTCATGCAACACATCTTGACATGATCTGATGGTGTTGATGTGAAATTCCCACTGAAGTCCAAGTGTCACAATTGGTGTGGAATGGGCTGCAGCCAGCCACGAGGGTTTGGGATGGATGTGTGCCTCTGCCTGCTCTACGTGCCCAGGTTGTGCCCAGCATGGAGCCGTGTGGCGGCAGCACGCAGGTCAGCCCAGGCCTGCCCTCACTGCTGTGGTCCTCTGAGTCTTGACAGCACTACCCCTCAGGCTGCTGTCAGACTGTACCCAGCTTTTCCACCCTGTGGGTAGAGGGTATTGGCAGCTCATGACATGAATGCCCTCTTTTCACCTGGGATACTGTCAAGTGGATGGTGAGGCTGCTTGATAGGGTGAGAGCATCCATGACCCCCAGAGTGAGGCGGAGGTCATCTTGGTTATCCTCACGGGCAGGTGTGAGCTGTGCAGCTGAGCCCAGTTAGCAACACACTGTCCCATCTTAAGAGAGTCATAGGTACTCCTGCCCCTAAAGCACCTGCATGCTGCTCTCCAAGTGGCTTACTTCTGGCCAGCTTGAAGTGAGCAGGCTGGTTGCTTTATGGGAGCAGGACTCTGTTTAGATAGATGAAGCAGGAGCTGGGCTCTCTAAAGGCCCTGGCATTATAAACTAGCACTTGTCTTTTTCAGCACTGTTTCCATTTTGTCTTGTGCACTTTAAAATACACACATAACCTGACACCTTCCTTTTGATCTCTGCTCACCTGTTGACTTGAGGAGAAGTACTTCGGTTTCAGTAATGATGGAAATTTCTGAGATGTTCTTTGGTCTAGCAACAGGCCAGTATTTGGCAGGAATTACTCAGAGAGGGTTTTGCTGGAAGAACCAAAAATATCTTCAGAGAAGTAAAATAATTTTTTCATTCTTTACTCAACATGTTTCATCTCTTTGTAGTAGATGTTATCTGACTTAGTTTGCAAGTTGAAAGCAGGTTGTGTGCCAGAGAGGTTTGCAAAAATCTTGAGCAAGTCAGTCACTGAGTCCAGTGACTGATACGCTTGACAATTTATTCAAAACTTACTGTTACTCAGTATATAAATGCTAAGTTATGGTGGGGGAAATTCGGCTGTGTTTTGCCTGCTAAGTGTAGTACATATGTTTTTTTGTTAAAAGTGTTCAGGAGAGTGGGTGGCTAAAATATTTAAGTTATCCAAATTACGACGGATGGGGGATGAGCACTGATTGCTACTTAAAGTTGGCATGAATTTCAAAGCATTATAAAAGAATACAAGTGAATGAAGTGTCACACAGATTTCTGTTTAAATGCTTTAAATTATTTAAAGTAGAATGTCTAAGAGGCACTTTTGTTTCCTTTTACCTTCAGTTTGAAGAGAAGGAATGATACTAAGCAGTTTTCTTTTTATAGTTTAAAGTAATTTTAATTTAAGAAGGTGAAGTGTTTAGTCTAAAGACAATGTGCGAGAGCACTTATTATCAGAATAAGGAACCATTTTTATTAAATTTCCTGAGCACTTTTTTTCTCAAGGAAATTGCTAGAGGGTGAGGAGTAAGGAAAAGATGGAACTGAGCAATGTATTTTTGAGATTTGGCTCTGTGCAAGTCATTCTGTGATACCTCTGAACTTTAATCTCTGCTGGTATCTCTTCTGAGAAGGAGTTTGTAAGAGCATAGGGGAGAGCTTATAGGTAACTTCTGTGGGCCTGCACTCCAGCTAGAGAGCCATTCCAGACTTTCTCAAAGTATGATACAAAGACACAAAGTTTAATCTTCTTTTTTTTTTCTTTTTTCTTCCATTTTTTTTGTTTTTATATTTATTTTTCCATGCCACAACAAAAAATTGCATTTTTTGTTGGTGTCAGTGTATTGTTATAGATTGCACCATGGATGTATATGTATTTTGATTTTTATTGCTGTTTGGCCTTGTTATGTAGAGTTGTTTTTATCCTTACACTTTGAATTGCTGGTATTGTGATCAGGATGGCCGTAGGATGCATTAAAAAAATTACCTTTTGTTGGTTGAACTGGACATATAGATAGGACCATGTTGGCAATTAAGTTTTATGTAAATATTTTCAGTGAAATAAAAGGACTTATTTAATGTGTAGTGTAATTATGTAGTATAATTGCTACCCTTGTAAAAGAAGAACTGCAAGAAATAAAGAGAGTGGCTATAGGCTACAGATGAAGAAAAAGAGTGAGGAGCTGTTGCAAAGGACTGCAGTCTATCAGAAGCACGGAGTGGGGAGAGAATGGGACATGACAGGGAATTGAGATACTCACTGAAGGCTGCAGATTGCCTTAAACAGAACTGCAAGAGGGTGTCAGCAGCTTAGGTGGTAGCAGACAGCCTGGGGAACAGGTTACCTCTGTTTAATTTAGAGAATTGGACATGAGGATGAATCTGAATTCCTTTATTGTGTCTCTATACTCTGTGCAATCATATAATTTATGATTTTAGGTAGTAGGCTATATAGTCAAAGGTCATACTTTGTTTTTCATGGAATGATCTATTTGCAATGGGCAGGGGAAAAGGGCTATTCCAGAGTGAAGGATTCTACAGCATTTTTACTTAGGTTGTATATATTAGACCTGGTAAATAAATGCATAGACTATGTTCTGAACTCCGATAAAAATGTGAATTTTTAATTTGCAGGTGAACTTTTAAACAGCATTTGTTTGAAATAAGGTGTTACATACTTGTTTTCTTAAAATTTCTACTGACTAAGGATGCAAAACTGCACATAGTAGCTAGTAAACATTAACAATACTGAGTTAATATTCATTCTATGCTGTTATCTCCTTTCTCTTTACTCAGAATTGGATTTACAGTCATGGAGGAACATCAGCAACACTTACACTGTGTGAACTGTGTCAGCCGTCGTTGCATGACCAGACCAGAGCCGGGCATTTCCTGTGATTTGATTGGCTGCCCCTTGGTTTGTGGAGCAGTTTTTCACTCATGTAAAGCTGAGGAACATCGCATGTTATGTCCACTTGAAAGAGTGCCTTGTTTGAATAGTGGCTTTGGATGTCCCTTCATAGTAGCCCGAAATAAAATTGCTGATCATCTAGAAGTTTGTCCTGCAAGTGTGGTATGTTGTACCATGGAATGGAATAGATGGCCAGTCAGTTATGCTGACCGAAAATCTTACGAAAACCTGAGTAAAGATGTTGATGAAGTGGAGCAGCTGGATATGGCTTTAGCTCTTCAAGACCAGCGCATGTTATTAGAATCACTTAAAGTAGCAACTATGATGTCAAAAGCAGGTGATCAAATACCAGAATCCAGAGAGCAAACCTCTGTCAAATCAAGTGCCCCCGAGACAGTGCATACCAATGGTTTGATGCCTGTAGATGAAGAGTCTTATGGTGCACTTTATCAAGCTACTGTAGAAACAACAAGGAGTTTAGCTGCTGCTCTGGATATCCTGAACACTGCTACAAGGGACATTGGTATGTTAAATTCAAACCTCTGCATTTCACCACATGAAATAAAAGAAGATCCCAAGATTAAAGAACAAGCTTCTAGTGGCATTATTCAGGATAAAAACTCTGACCCTGAAAATCCAGATGAAGATAATGTAGGAGCAGTTGGGGGAATTAACTTTGATAGCCTGAGTCAAAATTCACAAATAGAGCAAAATGGTTCTAGTGATATTTGTTGTGATGTAGTGCAAAACCATGACTTGAATCTAAACTTCAGTAACTCCTCACTTTTGTGTAATGGCTTTCATGTAGAAAATGAATGTTCAGAGGTGTTGGACCACAGTGAAGATCTTGGTGTATCTAATTCAAAACCGTCCAGTGTAGCAAATGGTGAATGTACTGCATCTCATGACGATGAAGCATTACAGTCTTGCAGCTCCTTCCCTGTAACAGCACAAGTTGAAGTAATATCAGCTGATCACTTAGTTAATGGCAATGTTAATCATGTAGTACTTCCCCATAATGCTAATGAAGAAGAAATGTTAGAGAGACAAGTGGAGCAAGAAAGATTGAGAAACATAGATGCTTTTTCACTTTTACGGCATCGATCTTACAGATTTTTTGTTAACCACTATTGGTCAACACCAAAAGAAGACAAAGCTGTTGATACATCAGATTTGGAGATAACAGAAGATCCTATGGGTCTTCAGGGAATTGATCTAATCACTGCAGCTCTGTTGTTTTGCCTAGGAGACTCTCCCGGAGGTAGAGGGATATCAGAAAGTCGCGCTGTCGATGTGTATCACGTTGACTTTGGGACCCAAACATTTTCTCTCCCATCTGCTATATTGGCCACAAATACAATGGTGGGGGAAATAGCTTCAGCTTCTGCATGTGATCATGCCAACCCACAGCTCTCAAATCCAAGTCCATTCCAGACCCTTGGATTGGATTTGGTATTGGAATATGTGGCTAGATACCAAACAAAACAGCGTTCAATGTTTACATTTGTTTGTGGACAGTTGTTTAGAAGGAATGAATTTTCATCGCATTTTAAGAATGTGCACGGAGACATTCATGCTGGCCTTAATGGCTGGATGGAGCAGAGGTGTCCTTTGGCATATTATGGGTGTACATATTCGCAACGAAGGTTTTGCCCTTCAACACAAGGGGCAAAAATTATTCATGACCGCCACTTACGGTCATTTGGAGTTCAGCCTTGTATATCCACGGTATTAGTAGAACCAGCAAAAAGCTGCTTAATTGGACTGCACAATGACCATCTGAGTAGTCTACCTTTTGAGGTGCTGCAGCACATTGCTAGTTTTCTAGATGGCTTTAGTTTATGTCAGCTTTCAAGAGTGTCACGTTTAATGAGAGATGTGTGTGGAAGCTTGCTTCAAGCACGTGGAATGGTGATACTGCTTTGGGAGAAGAGAAAGTACCCAGAAGGAAGTTCTTGGCAGGTAAAAGAAAAGGTAAGATTTTTGGTTTTTTTTTTTATTTTGAAGGTGAAAGGGAAAGTATTACACTAGTCCTGTTTCTGCTTTTTCTCTTAGTATTATGTCTGTTACTACTGGATTTTGGTATAATAACCCTTGAAGAAAGAGGTTGTTGTTTAGAAAAAGTGAAAATTGCTGCAGGTTGTCTCAGTCTTCTCCACACTTGGGAGAAGTATAGTCTATCTAGTTTTTGCTGGATGTAAGTAAATTAACTTCTGGTTTTTTCCAATATTTTAAAATGTTAAAAGATTACTTCATGATTTGCTTTAAGATCGATATTCCATAGAAGTGGGAAAGCTGCCTACAAAGTTTCCTTTTCTTGTCTGTGTAATGTTTACAGCAATTTTTTTTCAAATCTGTTGAGATCCTATCTATTGCCTTGGTAGTGAGAGCCTTAAATACTGAAGTAATTAAAAACTTTGGATGACCTTTGTGTAATACAGTTTTTACCATTTTCCCCACCCCAAACTGCAGAGTATTTGCAACACTCATTTGGAATTGCAGAAGTTGATAAGAAATAAATTGTTATGGTTGGTCTTATAATACCTTGTAATTTAACTTCTGATTGTATCTATTTTGTAGACACAAAAAATATTGCCTTTGTTTCTTCCCAGTTGTTCATAGTTGTCTTGGAATGTGAATTAGCCTGGGACTGACAATGCTAAATTCTGTATAGTATATTTTTGTCATGTTAATTTTTAGTGTGATTTATAGACAGCATTACCTGAAAGTTTTATAGTACAAGGATGTAATTTCTTGCTTTTAGTTCAGGTATCTTAAAACATAGTGAGCCTAAGTGCAGCTTATTTTCTAGGTTTGGCGCTTCAGTACGGCCTTCTGTACTGTAAACGAGTGGAAGTTTGCCGACATCGTGAGCATGGCTGACCACTTGAAGAAGTGTAGCTACAATGCTGTGGAGAGAAGAGAGGAGGCTGTTCCGCTGCCATGTATGTGTGTGACGCGAGAGCTCACGAAGGAGGGACGTTCACTGCGCTCTGTTTTGAAACCAGTACTTTAAGTATTGCAGCCACTCCAATTGCACATACACTCAAGCACCTGATATAACCTCGGTAATATTACGAGACACTTTATTAATGTACTAAAGATACTTTCTAGCTAAATCTACTCTGTCACTGTGTACATAAGGTTTGAAGTGACATTTATTTTTTATAATACTGTTTAGCTGGAAAGTAATGAAAGTTGCCTTAACGTTTGAAAAATTCGGAACTTGCTGGACAGGGTAGTTTTATCTAACTTATATAATTTAAGAACAAAATCCTAAGGTGTGTTTTCTGATTCACTGGTGCCCATGTTGCTGTTGACTGATAACATTTCAAAAATGGCCTCTAAATGGCATCCACATTTGGATAGGAAACACTGAATTGTAATGAGAGAAAAGTCCTGTCCAAATCCTGTACTTTCTTTATCTGGTCTATTTTTTTTTAAAATGAATTATAATCCAAATGTTTGAAAGATAAGGATGAATTCAAAACTTTATAATAGATGTCTCAAACACAGCTTTTAAGCACATCTTTTCTCATGAAATCAGTGTTCTACTGCTCTTCCTAGTTAACGGGGGATCTAGGATCAGCTTTTTTTAAAAAAGTTTTTTTAGGAATGATCTAAGTGAACTCAGATTTACAGCAGCTTAATTTTTAGTACAACTTTATTTTGACATGTCAACAATTGCTATTTTTCTTCTGAACTCTTAACAGTTGTTTTACTTCTGGGAGCAAAACTTTTAGAGCTAAAACCATGGAATACTAGTTTTTACTCTTGCACCTACAATGATATCAATGTCAAATGTTCAGAAAATTTTTCCTCGTCCTGCAGTTGGCTGAGGGTTAAAATGCTTGAGCAGTCAAAAATTCGAAATATGTAATGAACAGTAATGAATTTATAATGCAGCTAATGAAAGGGCTTTACTTGTTCTGTGATATTGTGAGATGTATTGTCTCCTTTTCTGTTAATTTGTCCATAAAAATGCTGCTTTTTTAAGGAGCATTTTAAATTACTGGTATGTATAGCAAATGTATCATCTTCATAAGATGAGACATGATTTGTTAATTGCATAAGGCATATCAGAAATGTTACGTTAAACCACATTTGTTAAACCAATAACTTCAATTTGCTTCCAGTCTTCCATAAAAAAAGATCTCACAAAGCATTTGTGAATAGCGAATACATGCTATGAAAAATGGCCTGGTATAGCAAAACTGTAATAACTTGAACTGACTTACCAACTTGTTTGTGTTACTGTTGGTGTCCCTAGCCTGTTGCACTTAGGAACTGTGCCACAAAGCTAAAACAGAAACAGACCAGAGCTTGGAACAATGAAATACAGTATGTATTTCCATTATAGGAAAAAAAAGAGATTAGTAAGGAGGAGATGTTTACAAAAATGGCTAGATTTATTACTTGTAATTTCTGTACCGGACACTTGTTTATGGCTAGTCTGGCTGCAGTTCACAACTTTGGTATCTGTGCTTTTCCCATTCTGGATTCAGTCCAGTTAAACATTCACTGCCTTTTTTTCTATTTAGAGTGCTACAGGTGCCCAGAAAAAAAAGTCTAGTTCTTCAGTGCCATGAGTTGAAATTATAAGAGGTCAAATAGAAGCTTTGCCTGGATCTTCAAACTGCAGTTCTCGTTCCACAACTCCTCTTCTTTGCTGTTTGGAGAGAAGAAAGGAGTAAACCCTCTACAGAAGTTAGCAATATTTGCAGTAATTCTTAGCTGTTACCACAGTTATCTGGAAAGGAGAATCTAGATTCAAGTACAGATCTGACTATACCAACCGGGTTTTAGGTAGGAACCTTACGCCCACAGCCCAGTTCTTTGCATGCATTGAAGTGCTCATTACCCACAGATTCTTCAGTACAAGGCAGGAGACAGACTTTAATCAGTTCTTGTTTTTTAGCTCTAATGGCTCCTTGCTGCTGCTCTCCAGTGTTTAAAAGTAGTTGTGTTACTGGAAGGATCCTGAATATTGAGGAGATAATGCTCGCATTTATGGCTAAATCCACTTCAAAATATCTGTCTTGGGTTACTGGTATTTTTTAGTGAGCAATGTGGTGGTTTTGGTACTCTACATTCTTTGTAACTCCCCAGAACCCTGATAAGTACAGTAGGCAGGCACATGTCTTGGTGCTCATGGAAAAGAGGATGTTCAGTTAGAGGAACTGGTATTAGACCCTCGCTTGTAGCACAGTGCAGAACTGCATCTAAAGTATCATCAGTTGTTGATCTATTAAAATGGACTTTTTAAGTACTCTTCTTAAGAAATAACACTATTTCTCAATACATGCACTTTTATTTTCAAATGTAGATACACGCTTTTTTGTTAAATTAGTTTATTTTTTATGAGAATCCAGAGCTATTAAAATATCAATGTTGTAAACAACATCTCTGCCTTGTAAACTGCTCCAAATGCAGGAATACAGTATACTTAGGATAAAACTTTTTTCTTTACACTGCTATGCAGTTTGTAAAACATCTATGGTGTATAGTCAGTCTATCAAAATGTGACTTGTTCACATTTGCCCTTGAATTTTAAAAATGTTGTATCCCTTTCCTGGTACACGTTCCATACAGCATATATAGACAGCTGTTCCAGTCTTTCTTTTACTTGATACCACATTGCTACTTTGTTTAAAATATTATGTTTTCAATCATTATGCAATATTTTTTTCAATGTCTGTTGAAATCCTAATAAAACTTTTGGAGTTTCTCTTTTAGTATGACTGTATTTTCTTTAAAGCTTATCCCCAACCTTCTGGTGTTCAAGCATGGTGCTCAGTGTCTGCTTATAGGATTCCAGTAAGTACTCAAAAAATAAAGTTCCATACAGGAAACTATTTACAAACATTAAAACATTTGGAAGTGACTAATTTTTCTGAATAATAAATTGGAAAGATTATCTGATCAATATTATATGCTGCTGGTTTGCAAAGAACATTTTCAGTGTGTTGTTTGGTGAGTAAAGTTTTCTGTAGAAAGTTGTTGGTTAGAATAGTACAGAAAAAAATTTAGGATGTTTAGATAATGATTGTGTTTCAAATTGCTTATGGAATGGCAAAACATAAAATATCATTAAAATAGAAGACTGCTCAGAAATTAACATTTTGCCGTTACATTTGCTAATACTGGCTTGCAAATAAAAGTGGTACCCATACTACACTAAGTTCAGCCTTAAAACCTTGTGACCATTTCACTTCTTAGACAGACCACATTTTGGTTTTCTCTCCATAACTGCAGTAGATATTCTGCTGTGTAAGGAAATATTTTTTTCTTTCACATTACTTTCCTTAATGCCTAAAGTATTCTAGAGGCTTTGGCTGTGTGTTTTAGGTTGTTTTCTGAGATTACTACTGCTGAAACTCTCTTCCTGACTCTTCTGCTTGTAATTTTCTAAAATGAGATTTAAATTCTGTGGAGAGTTCAATACCTGCTGTAATTCTGTGGAGAGTTCAATACCTGCTGTAATATCAGATTTAAATTCCTTTAGTCAGAATGTCTGTTCAGGCAGCTTTGGTCATCTTCAGACGAGCAGAAGGTAGCAGTTGTTTACAGCACTGAGGAGAAAAGTAGTATTCAGATAGGATTTGTAAAGAGTTAAGGCATGTAAAGCAGAGTTTGAAGAATGGGAGTCTCATACTGTGACCTTTTGGCATGTGGTGAATATTGAAGCAGTAATTTGGAGAGGGAAACTGAATGAAGAGATATAATAACTGAGGCATCAAGTCCCAGCACACAGAGACTCTTCTTAGACACTGTGTGAGAATACTGGGAGTTTGACTTGTGCATGCTGCACCTGTGTTACAGTGGCGATTTATCAGTTTTTCCGTCATAGCAGGAGTTATCCTGCTGCTACTTGTGCTTTGGTTGTAAACTGTCTCCAAGCACTGCTTGCATTCCTGAATCAAGTATTAGTTAAGTTGAATGCAGTCCTCTCTACTGAATGCAAGGTATGTGTTTGATGTAGATTCTACATGCTGGTGATATCAGAGGCAGTATTTGGTAATAATAATAGAAAAACAAGGTTCTTCAGAAAGAGAGGAATCATCTGCTTGGTTTTTAGCAATATTTGCCTGAAAAAGAGACCAAAAATGTGTTACTGAATGCAAGGAGCAAGACTGATAGCATTCAGTGCAGCTCGCTAATAACTTGGTAGTCAAGAAAACATTATTAATCATCATTAGATGCAGTAGGATGATAGAAATCCACACCTCTGCCATTTTGACAAGCTAAATTCTGTGGCAGGTGCAGCAGTAGGTATACAGACTCCTTACAGCCTCAGGTGGTAGAAAAAAATGTATACAGAATAAACATATATGATTTTAACTGCAAAATGTCAGAAAGCTAGAATTTCATTAGGTATGAATTTGCATAGGGCTATATTTGTACAATCAATTAAAAACATGATTTCTGCCTTGAGGATATTTCAGTGTTCTTGTGCTTAGTCTCGTCTTAAACTCTGCTGACATTTTTATATTTAACTAAATCATAAAATGAATGAGCTGCAGGAAAACAGTAGTAGGAAAAGACGAAGTGACCTTACAAAATTGTTTCAGTTTCACAGTATCATAATGTAGTGTCAAATGAACCGAGAATTTTATGAGATGTTAACAAAAGGAGCAGAAGAAATAAGTTGATATATGCTTTTCATTTAACATTTGCCTTTTTTTCCCCTAATGTATGTTTTCAAGTATGAAACAGCAGAGCTACCTTCAAGTTTATCGTGATTTAAATGGAGGCAATTCTGCTAGTAAAAGGAAAGTTGGGTTGCATTAGTATTCATAGCACAGGGGTAGGCTGCAGGACAAAACTAATCTGATTATGTGACTGGTTAGCAAATGAACAATCAATGACCTGGCGTGACCCCACGTCAGACTTTGTTCAGAAGTGTTAATGTTTGATTGTTAAGTGTTGTGTAATCTTCTGAATATTGTATTCTCTGTAGTATTGTAATTATATAGTTGTGTTCAACATGTGATTCTGGAGGCCTTTGCAGCTAACAGGAAATAGCGTGCTGCTTAAAGAGATTTGAACCTTGGTTAAGGTAAAATATTAGTGCTATGAACTGTGACAGCTGTTTATGAGCATCAGCTGTCCCAAGTTTCACGTCATGGTGTATTTGAAGAGGAAGGGAAGACTGGATGCGTTGTTGCCTAAGCAAGGTGGCTTTACTTACAAGCAAGAAGATTTTTATATGGTATGGCACTGGGCATGTGTTTTTTAATATGCAGATGGGTAGGATGTACTTGAATTAACAATGCAGTTAAAACCCTGTCTTGGTTTAGAAGACAGGTATCTGCTAAGGAGGGCAGGAGCCTCCCTTGGAATAGAAGATGTAACCCCCTTCCCTCCGAATTGTTATAATTT